>JARFJB010000390.1:2027500-2440000 GCA_036346205.1 Vesta saturnalis
CAAAACATTAAATTACCACTTTATAGTATACTTCTAAGTTTTGATGTTACTACGTTTATTAGATAATTTTTTGTTTAATTATAATGTTGAATTAGATACAAGGTGTTACGGTGAAAATGGCTCTAGAGTCAAGTGTAACAGATAATGGGTGAGTGCCGATAGCTCAGTGGTGAGGAGTGGGTATGGTGGTGTTTTGCGTGTCAGGTGAATATATATATATATATATATATATATATATATATATATATATATATATATATTATATTATATAGTAAACGAACAAAACCTTTATTTAATTATTTAAAAATTTAAATTTAAAAAACGACAAGACTTTCAATTACTAAGCATGTAACAAAATTTAGAAAACGAACAATACGAACAATAAATGGCTGATTTTTCACAGTATTCTGCTGAACAGTCTTTTCAATATTAATTTCAATGGTTTTTCACAAAATTTTACGAAACCGTTTCATTTTTACAATAAACGTAACTTAAATTCTATAACATGACTATTAGTGTTTGACAAATGCCTCTTGCTCATGACAAGAATAGCTCTGTTACTATGGTAGTTGAGTGTGACGTCATGGCAGTTGCCATGCTGTAATTCATAACGTTCAATGGGATTATCGCTGTAATCCTAACGAAGTTGCGTTGTAGTTTAGGAGTAAATTATACATGAGGGAAATATTCGCTATAACTTTTTCACTGCTCAATAAATTTAAATAGTTTTTGGGCAAATGTCACGGTATTTGGATCTCTTTGGACCCGTCTATTTAAATGTTCAGTGACGTTGTAAGGGGTAGAGGGGCATGGCACCCGGTGGCTTCCAAACCTCAAAAAAAATTTTTGAACAGCTTTTTTACCTTTTCCAAGTGAACTTCTTATTCTTTGGTCTTTTTCACCTGACCTGACCCCTGTGGATTTTTAAATTTGTGACCTAAAAATGGCCAAAGATTAAGAAGTTCACCTAGAGAAAATGAAAAGTGACTCAAAAAATTTGTTTGAGGTTTGACATCCAGAGGGCACTGTGCCCCCTGTCCCCTAAAGCGTCACAAAACATTTAAATAGACGGCTCAAAGAGCTTCAAATGGCGTGTCTTTTGCATAAAAATTAGTTAAATTTATTGAGCAGTAAAAACCTTATAACGAAAATTCCATTTTTAACACTAAACTTTAAGAGCGAAGGAGGGAGGCACCGGAGGACATTTTTTTATGGAAACTTGTCACCTTACTTTTAGCAGGCTACCGGGATCCGAAAGATTTCCCACCATTTCTGGTAGAGTGTTAATGAATTTTGAGTGTATTATTTCATTATCGGATGTAACATTGCATGTGATTCTCGCCCTTTCTCATAGCTCACACTACTATTATTTACGGTTCATATAAATTAGTAGACGACAATAGTTTTGATTATTTTTTTGTTGCTATTGTTTGATAGTAATTTTTGAAATTATACAGCCTGCAGTGACGAGGAATTTTTATTATTTGTTAATGATTTTGGCAAAAGCTTTTCACGTTGATTACTAATGAGTTTCTCGTATGTTATTTTTAAGGCTAAGGTTTTAGGAAATAGGATTGTATTGATAAAATTAACGTAAAGTATAATTGAAGCAAATAAGATTGACGACCTTTACAGTTGGTCTTACAGCACGTTACTTTATTGTTATTGTGTGCACTTATTTTGGAAGTTTTTTATAGAGAGCACCAATTAAGTCGCACAGTTGCAGATTTGCCTGGAGAATGCTACGAAATGTAAGCCAGATTTTGTTTCTTTTTGAACAATGCTGTGTAGTTCTAACGTCAATTAGTATGCTGATTAATCCCGTATCTTTGATTTTAAACAAACTGGCACTCTTTGATTTATGATTTTCCCTGATTTGAATTATGTTGTTCTATTCACCTGACACGCAAAACACCACCATACCCACTCCTCACCACTGAGCTATCGGCACTCACCCATTATCTGCTACACTTGACTCTAGAGCCATTTTCACCCGTAACACCTTGTATCTAATTCAACATTATAATTAAACAAAAAATTATCTAATAAACGTAGTAACATCAAAACTTAGAAGTATACTATAAAGTGGTAATTTAATGTTTTGCAATTTATTAATTAGTTCTAAAGAGTTCTTAATTGAATGTTTTGATTTGTACTTTAAATTGTTATTGTGTCGTCTATTTTATTTGTTATATATATATATATATATATATATATATATATATATATATATATATATATATATATATATATATATCAGAAAGTTTTTCATTTTAAGCATTAGAAACCACAAAAGATAGAGATTCGGTTAAATGGGGAAAGAGTTGAAGTTTTATGAACCTAAATTAACGATATTTTTAGTTGTAAAAAGTTCATGGCTTACTAGATATTTCAAAAAAACTAAAATTTTGGAATTTAGTGATTTCTAAATAACTCTGTTGTTATCGATTTGAAAACAAAAATTTAGAGGAAAAAAATGGTAGTGGTTTTCTTTATCTCTTGTAGTTTCCGAGATGCCAATGCTTAAAATGATATATAGATATATATATATATATATATATATATATATATATATATATATATATATATACAGTGTCTCGACGATAGCATGTTAGACGATTAATGAGAACGGAAAAACCAATTCAGCTGAAAACTTGTAACTTTATATAAGTGAACATGGTTTACTTATTGAAAATATTTTCACGACGGTGTCATTTCCGGGTATACCGGAAGTCGATAGCAACTTTGTTGTTTTAAATACAATGCCCCAATTTTTATTTTATTTTCGGTTTCCACATAAAATTTTACGTCTTCTACTACTAGGTTTGGTGTACCTATCTCTTACCATTATTAAGAAAAAAAATAATTTCAGGCGTTAGCAACGAAAATTTGAATCGACTGAAAAATTAATATTTTATGAAACATAAAAGGCAGATAAGCGAAACTTGTACAACGGTTAGAAATAATATTGGACTATGTTTTCAGTATTAGACTTTTTTTGATATTTATTTCTATGGGAGGTACGGGAGTAACGGTAGTTAAGAAAATTAAAAATGTCAAAGAGTCATTTTTTTTTAGTTGCACCTGGGTTTTTTTATATTCTCATTCGATGCAGAATTTAATCACCAATCTGCTGATATATCATGTTCCTATACCTAAACTGAATGATTTTCGTGTTATCTACTTTTTTTTGTACTTTTCTTGGAGATGATGTAGTAAATACGCCGTAAATTAATAGTGTGCTTTGCAATCTGTTTTGCTGTAGTAAATGATAGTTATTTAAGTTCTTTTAGGATTTAATAACGAAGATTATTTGAATTGTTTGTTGGTACACCGCGAATATGAAAGAGTTATTCAAAGAACGACTAAAACCTTTATTGAGGCATATTTACATCGGCCTCGTTAGATCTTTGCTCGAAAGAAGCAAAATACATTAATCATTTAGACATACTCCCCAGAAAAGGTGTGCATCTGCTTATCAGGCATGTTTTTATAACAACTTAACGAAAAAACTACAACACTACAAACACTAGTAACAACAACCAAAAACTAACGAGAAGCACAATATTAATTACAATAAAGAACTCATTCTTTTTTATAATAAGTGTTCAAAAACCGATGCGTTTAGGTCTAAATACATTTGAACACGACGCAAAGTATTGCATCGAGTGGGTTTTCTAATATCGTCCGCGTTTAAACTACCGAACACAACTTGAACTCTTGCTACGGAATTTTCCTTTGTCGTTAAAGGCTCACTGTAAACCATGTATTTAATAATTCCCCAAATGTAATTGTCAAGGGGGCTTAGATCGGGAGATCGAGGGGGCCAGCGGTAACGACCGTTATTAGCAATCCATTTTCCATGGAACTGCTCTTCCAATAACCTTCCTACTTCACCAAAATTGTGCGGTGCGGCACCATCTTGCTGGTAGTTATGCATTTATTGCTTCTCGCAACGGTAGTTCTTCAGTAGCGGGAATTAGTAGATCTTATAAAATATCCATACACCTATCACCATTTAAATTATGATCATAAAACTGAAGACAAAAGACTGTTGTCTTTTATCGCACCAAACACTTTAAAACTTCAAGAGTCTTGAAAGTTTCTTTCCCAAATGACATGTGGATTTTCGTCAGCCCAATAGTGATAATTGTGCCTGTTAAAAACTCCGTTTTTTGAAAATTTTGCTTCGTCCGTCCAAATTATGTTTTTTTACAAAATTTTCATTTTCCTGTGACACAGGAAAATTATTATCTCCAAGAAAAGTAGAAGAAAAGCAGATAACACGAAAATCATTCAGTTTAGGTTACTACCGGACCTCCCCTAGAAATAAATTTCAAAAATGTCTAATACTGGAAACAAAGTCCAATATCATGTCTAACCGTTGTACAAGTTTCGCTTATCTGCCTTTTATGTTTCATGAAATATTAATTTTTCAGTAGATTGAAATTTTCGTTGCTAACAACTGAAATTTTTTTTTTCTAAATAATGGTAAGAGATAGGTACGCCAAACCTGGTAGTAGACGACGTAAAATTTTATGCGGAAACCTAAAATAAAATAAAAATTGGGGTATTGTATTTAAAATAACAAAGTTGGTATCTACTTCCGGTATAACCGGACGTGACACCGCCATGAAAATATTTTCAGTAAGTAGACCATGTTCATTTATATAAAGTTACAAGTTTTTAGCTGAATCGGTTTTTCCGTTCTCATTATTCGTCTAACATGCTATCGTCGAGACACACCTGTATATATATATATATATATATATATATATATATATATATATATATATATATATATATATATATATATAGTGTGTATTCTGGAAATATTCTACCGAATACCACTCGTGCATCAAAATTAATCAGATAATCCCGGAAAAAGCGTTGTTTCCTTAAGGAAAACGCATTTGTTGGTTTTCTCAGTTGGTTAAAAGAAGAGCCTTCCTTCTTCGGAGTGCGGATCTTTTAACTTTTAACCAACAGAGAAAACCAACTCATGCAGTTTCCGGGCAACACCGCTTTTTCTTGGATTATCGATAATTTTTCTTACTTAAAATTTCAATAACAAATGAAAATAGTTCGTTGAAGCATGCAAATTCAAAATTCCAAAGCCGATCAATCTTAAACCTTAATTTTAATTAACCCAATTATCATCATATTGATCATGTAGAAAACTTATGCAGTTTCCGGGCAACAACGCTTCTTCCCGTATTATCAACAATTTTGTACGCACTAGTGTTATTCTATATGAAAATTCACTTTTTAACACTCAATTTTAAGAGCGAATATCTATGTAGGGAAACCTCGGAGAAAATTCTTTTATTAAACTTGTGACTCTATTTTCACTAGATCTACCTAGATCCGGGAGATTTCTCACTATTTCTGGGACACCCTGTATAACATAAAAAAATATTAGTAAATAATATGTATGATTATTTTAAAGTCCCAAACAATTAAATTTACTTCCTCATACTTCATCATATTGAACACGTAGAAAACATAAATTCGGCAAGTGTTAGTATACATATATTAGTGCACAATAAAAAAATAACTAAAATAACATACAATAGCGTGAAGATCACAAGAGATAGGGTAAATACGCTTCGGTAATTGTATCCGATAGCCTAAACAATGTTTACATATTTGTAATAAAAAAGACAAAATGATGTTTTGGAAGCATTTGAAATTTAAAACACAAACACAAAGTACCTTAATCAAGGAATAGATTGATCTTATAGACTAACCTTTAACAGATGTTAGTACCGTAGTGGTTTGTTACCATAACTACTTTAGCTATATATTTTCTCTTAATAATGATACTGGTTGTATTGAAACGCGAAGGTAAAAAATAATTAAGTATATATAAAGAATTGTGCAATTATATTGATTTAAAATATTAATGCTTTCCTGTTAACGCATTTTAAAATTTAATGGAAATGTGTCGAGATGGTACAATTAGCTTATCATAATTTGTATAAAAATTGTAACCAGTAGTTACAGATGAGAGCTAAGATAGCGATGAAGATTAATCTTATCAATACATTAATATGTGAGTTAATCAATATTCGGCACAATTCATGTCTGAAATGGTTTTTTAGAAAATGGAACGAAAGTGCTATTTAAAAAAAATGCACCATCAAAATAGGTATTGTTGGTTTATTGTAAGCGATTTAATACGTTGTCATTGATTTTCTCTAAACAGTCAATTTGCACATTATTTTTTGAAAATTAGACGGTCATTACATATGTGTACTCAGGCTTTTAAAAGTGCAATATATTAGTCGTCTTATAATTACATTAAGTATTTGGATCTAAAGCTTTGTTGTAGACTTATTTATTCTGCTTTGGTTAGATTTTATTTAAATAAAAGTTGACAACCGAATAAAAAAATTGAGTACATCAATTTCAATGTGGGACCCTTTTCACTATACAAATACCTATCATTAATCTTCTGCATACGTCATTAAATGCTTTTAAAACGAATGAGTAAATAAAAGACAAATGACTTTTTTTATTTTTGCTTCACTTACAATTTAGCTATCAATATTTATACTTGCGTAAGGAAGTGTTACATCATTTAACCTAAATAAGTATTCAGTAAAAAAATATGCACGTCATTATTATGTTTTAATCAAATAAATTAGTACTGCACTTGAGCAAATATAGTAAATTCACACTTTTTCTTTAACCCTAGAACACTATACACTCGTCAAATTTACCGCGGTCGGGTAATCTTCCGAGTTTTCAGGCTCTTTCGGAAAAGTGGCGATTTCGAGGGTCTGAGTACTTTCCCAGCTAGTCGTGAGCTGTACG
This sequence comes from Vesta saturnalis, assembly GCA_036346205.1. Classification (NCBI taxonomy): domain Eukaryota; kingdom Metazoa; phylum Arthropoda; class Insecta; order Coleoptera; family Lampyridae; genus Vesta; species Vesta saturnalis. The sequence continues at coordinate 2,034,320 of JARFJB010000390.1, forward strand.
TTAATGTGGGTGAACGTCTCCAACTACTTTCCGGTAGTGGTTATTTCGAAAAATCGTCGTAAATTTTACTACGAAATAGTGTTACCGTGCGTGCCTGAGGGTTGTACGGTTTCCAATACCATTCCATTGTCTCAACAAGTAAGAACATTTTGTTCGACAATTTATTAGTTTTGTGATAATAATCGACTTTTTAGTAAAATTCTCTCCAAGAGACCTTTGACCTAACTTGAATTACAAACGGAAATCGAGGAAAAAATGAATGGGGAAGACAAACATACAGTAACTGGGAAGAAGACAACTTAGAAGTTGAGGAGCATACCTCAGATGATGATAACGGCGACCTAGATGAGGATATTATAATTGCACGTCATAATTTACCAGCACCCGGTTCATCTACACATCCTACAACAAATTTTGCCAAGGATGTTGCTGGCGCACGTAGTTCAACAATTGTAGCACAAAGTGTTGAACAAGAAGCTGGTTCGAGTGCAACAGATGAGGATTGCCCATTGTCTAAAATTCCCCGAAAATAGACAAGTATAATTACGTCCACTGCAGCTCAACTTAAGAAAAAAGACAGCCATAAGTGGTCGACTAAATTACCGCTAAGGTTTTAAAGAACGGCTAGTAGGAATGTGATTCATTCCTTGGTGGACAGTAAAGGAAGCGCTTAACAGTGTTTGACTGTTCTTGATCATTTTTTGCACTTGACATCAGATAATATATTGGAAGTAATACTTGAACACACTAATGAATAGATTACAAGACAATGCAGGAATTCGAAACCTGAGTTTCATATCTTTCGAAACAGGAATTAATGGAATTTTTTGGAGTGTCAATCCTGTCTGCTGTGAGAAAAGATAATCACCTTAATTCCAAAAGGATGTTCGATTCTACTATTTCGGGTTCATTTTATAACGCTTCCATGTGTTGTGAATGTTCTAACTTTTTAGTAAATTTGACGATAAGGAAAGTAGAGAGCAAAGAAAGCAAGATGATCCTTTTACACATAAGTACAGATCGTTTCAAAAAACGTTCCGCTAATTTCTATGGTAAATAGAACATTAAGAAATAACGTTAGTTTGGTTAATGAACATGTATCCGGAAATGCCTCTTTAAGAAGATACGGCCCTGTAAAGGTGGCCCCAAAAATCCTTTTTTTTTATCATCTCTGAAACGGTTTAAGATAGCTAACTGAAATTTAGACCACAAAACCCTTTGATTAGGTCATAAGGATAGTGTTGACAAATTTTAAAATTTTTTATAGGAGCGTCGCTAAAGAGGGACTGTCACATAATTTGCCCCCCAATATTTTGTATGGGGATATTTTAAATTTTTTTGGCAAAAATAGTATTTCTTAAACAATTTGCCACAAAAAAGATACTCTTGTTCAAAGTCAAGAAAATTACTGGTTTTGGAGTTAGTTGAGGTTTTAGCAAACAATGCTGACCAAATTAATAAATTAGTTTAAAATGAAACAATTAATAATTTTCATGCGCGAGAACGAACTACCTCAGGGACTAATGATTGTTTCAGACACAGCTATGAGGTAAATATATTGTAAATTATTTAGAACTTAAAAAAGGTTTGAATTGTATGACATTAAGACAAGAAAGACAAAGGAAACAACGAATAACACAAAACAAACAGAAAAAAAATTAAATAAGTAAGTGCAGGTTTTTACATTAAATGTTCGAAATTGCCCACCATTTTCACGAATACATAATCGAAACGTTCTTCTAGTGAAAACATAATCCTTTGGAGTGGCCGTGGTTCTTGAATTCGCTTTCTTAAATTATTTTCAACTCTCGCTGGAATTTATTTCGCTAGAATATACTTTTTCTTTAGCTAAACTCCATACATCAAAATCCAACGGATTTAGGTCAGGGGGCCTCGGTGGCCAACGGATAGGAGCATCAGCACCTCGACCAATCCAAAGATTTGGAAAATGTTCATTGAGCCATCTTCTAGCTTGTCTGCTGAAATGAGGTGGGACACCATCATGCATAGAAACTATATTGTTTCGTAGATCAAGATGCAAATCTTCTAATAGCGGAAATAAACGATTATCCAAAAATGCATAGTAAACATCGCCATTTAAATTTCCATAAAAAATATGGTTATGCAACGGGGCGGTTGCCTATTGAAGCAGTGCATACATTCAACTTAAAATTATGTTGATAATGCGTTACACGTTTAACCTTTGGATTTTCCTCTGCCCAGAAGTGACTTATGACTATTAAATATACCTTGTCTAGTAAAAGTTGATTAATCGGCGAAAAGAATATTTTGTAAAAAATCAGTTCTGTCTGATTCTTTCGTGTAATAATTAGCAAAAGTCTCTTCTCAACAAAAGATCTTCAGGCAATAATTCTTGTGCTTGCCTGTAGTAAAACGGGAGTAATAATTGTTCTTTTAATACACGATGCACACTAGAAACACGTGCGTTACTTGCTCTTCCCACATTTCTTACACCTATCGTAGGATCCGCAACAACTAGATTTAAAACATTTTCTTCTGTTTGAGGAATTCTTGCCACTCGTGGTCTACCAGAATTTATCTTTTTTGGTTTAAAGGTTCCAGTCTCATGGCACCGCCTCACTAAATTAAAAAAAATTTTTTAACCCGGAACACTTCTTGGAATTTTTTCCGCATATCATCATTTCCATCACATTCCCCTAATGTTAACAACATATCGGTATAGACACTATTAGTATACGGGGTGACCAACTAAGAATACTGTATCGAGGAAACTATACATCGTAGAGGCTTGCGGAAAAAAAGTTAACTAAAACGTCCTATACAAAAACCTGGAAAATATTTTCATGTTTCTGAAACGGCCGCTAAGGGGCGTAACTGCAATTTTGAACCAAAAAAAGTGATGTTTCTGTGAATTCTGTTATATTAACCTAATAAAAAATAACTGATCTTTGAAGTCGAGGATAATCTGAACTTTTTTTGTTTGGCACTTTTTGACGTATCTATAAAAATAAAGTGGTGGGGGGTATTCAAAGGTTTTCTTAAATCACCCCCCGTATCTTCGAAACGGATAATCCGATTTTAACAAACTTGAGCGCGTAGAAAAGAGCTTTTGTTGGGCTGCAAATGTTAATAATTGAAGTTTTATTAGTTTCACAAGTTGTCGCTAGAGGGCTTTGTTCGACATTCCGACAGAAACGGTTAATTTTCGCAAAAAAATTAAATGCATTGGTACGACTTTTTTTCATGAATAAGTAGCTAAATGATGCCTCAACAAGCTCGCGAAAACCACATCTCGATATCTTGTTCCTAACCTAAAATATCGCCCAAAGAAAACTTTATACGGGGATCTCTTAAATTTTTTTTTTTAACTGTATTTTTCTGGAATTGTTTCTATTACGTAAGTTGTGGCCCTAAAAAGGACCGATTTAAAGGAGGAAGGTTTTTAATGCCCCCGTAAATGCTCGAAATGCTGACCATCACTCTGTGCATTGCTGAGGCCTCTTATGGGTAGACAATACTGCATCTTCAATTTCGGCTCTGAATAGGTTACCTAGAAATTGCGATTTTAAATGTTTGTAAATTTATTCACCAGAATACGAAAGGTTTTTTGTTTGTTTAAATGCATATTCACTATGGATATATACGAAAATGCAATTAATAGAAGCAGGCAATGGAAATAGATACCTAAACAAAACATACATAATCCTCAAATTGTCAATAGTTATCAATACTTTCGCGTTACTTTGAGCAATTTTTATGCTTTCAAAATGAAGCTGTTGATATGCTTGCGGTTTATTTTGAATGTCTTCGGAAGCCGCAGTAGCTAAAAGAGTTTACGCGGCTCGATATCCAAATCGGAGTCCTTGCGATGTAAGAGTTTTTCCCCGATTAGTGGCGAGCTTACGAGCCAATGGTAGTTTTCGGCCTACGTTTCAACGGCAAAGAATTGGAAGAACACAAGAAAATATTAACCGTGTACTGGGCTATATTGAAAGAAATCATCATGTTAGCACAAGAGCATTATCCACTGAGTTGGGCATATCACGGACAACGGTTCAAAATATTTTGAAGGACTATAGGTAAGTTTTAATGGCCATCAAAATATACAGGTATTCGTTTAAGCTTTTTTAAATTACTTTAAGAATGCACCCATATCATGTCGTTTTACATCAGGCCTTGAAAGCGGAAGATTTTGATCGAAGGTTTGACTATTGCCATTGGATGTTAGGCATGATACGCGAAAATAGAGAATTTTTATTTCAAATTCTTTGGACCACTGAAGCCACCTTCAGTAGTGACAGGAAAGTCAACCTGCACAATATGCATTATTGGTCTGCAGAAAATCCCCATTAGTTGCGTGAAGTTCAGCGCCAAGGACGTTGGAGTTTAAATGTATGGTGTGGCATACTGGGAGGCAGAATTATTGGGCCATATTTTTTCGAGCAACCCCTAAATGGCAATGTATTTCTTGACTTTTTGGCCAGTCAATTACCGTTTTTGTTGGAAGATGTGCCTCTGGAAACAAGGCAAAAATTGTTTTTGGAAGAGGAAGTCTGTTTCCATGGCCCACGCGATCGCCAGACTTAACTTTCCTCGATTTTTATTTATGGGGGCGTTTAAAGGACATCGTGTTTCGGACTCAACCTACTACTAGAGAAGATATGAAAAACCGGATTCGTAACGCAATACGTAACATACCAAGAGCCGAAATTGAAGCTGCAGTTTTGTCTAGTCATGAGAGGCTTCAGCAATGCATAGAGCGTGATGGTCAGCATTTCGAGCATTTACGGGGGCATTAAAAACCTTCCTCCGTTAAATCGGTCCTTTTTATGGCCACAACTTACATAATAGAAACAATTCCAGAAAAATATAGTTAAAAAAATAAAAATTTAAGGGATTTTCGTATAAAGTTTTCTTTGGCCGATATTTTAGGTTAGGAACAAGATATCGAGATGCGGTTTTCGCGAGCTTGTTTAGGCATCATTTAGCTACTTGTTCATAATAGTATCCCAGATACAGTACTTCGCATTCTTAGTTGGCCACCCTGTACATATTCATTTTCAAAGTTTTTAAAAGCCTTATTACTTGTTAAACAAACCAAAGCTATTATCGGCAATGTGTCAAACGAATCTATAAAACAAAAAAAAATCGCGAGTCTGCAGTCTAAGACTGCTTAATTCAAATGAATCAAATTAACTCAATATCTCTTTTATTTTCTTATGTTAGGTAAAACATGCTAAAACCTCAAATAATTTCAAAACCAGTATTTTTTTACTTTCAACAAGAGTACCTTTTTTGTGGAAAATTGTTTAAAAAATATTATTTTCGCCTAAAAAAGTAAAAATATCCTCATAAAAAAAGTTTTGGGGCAAAATAAGTGGCACCTCCCTTTAGCGACGCCCCTGCATAAAATTTCATTTAGGTATCTTAAACCATTTCAGAGATAATTTAAAAAAATGGATTTATGGAGCCACTTTTACAGAGCCGTATTTTCTTAAGGAGGAATTTTCGGACACATGTTAATCAACCAAACTAACATTTTTTTTTAATATTCCATTTACTACTACTAGAAATTAGCGGAACGTTTTTTGAAACACGCAGTATACGTAAAATCGTAAAATGTGGGAAATATTTATGGATACTTGCAGAACGTCATATACGCCATTGTCGTACCTAACTATAGACGAGCAACTTCTGGGCTTCTGCTGCAGGTGTCCATTTAAAATATATATAACTAACAAGCAGTGTAAATATGCTGCAAAGATTGTAATGCTATGTGATTCATCATCAAAATACCTAATTGATGCCTCTCCATGTTTAGGAAAGGGAACAAATATAGGACGTTTACCAGTAGCAAATGATTTCGTAAAAGAACTAACAGAGTCTGTGCACGGTAGTAATCGAAATATCACAGTGGATAACTGGTTCACTTCCGTTGGCCGTGCCGATGAACTATTGAAAGAACCATGTAAACTGACGTTGCTAGGAACGATAAGAAAGAATAAGAAAGAGATGCGCCCAGAGCTATTAGAAACAAAATGAAGACAACCTAAAACTCCGATGTTTTGTAAAGTAAAACTTTGTTGTCTTACATGCCAAAAAAATGGCGTTTTATTGCTATCCACAATGCATGAAGCGGCGGAAGTTTCAAACGATAATGGTAAGCCAATGATAATTTTAAATTACAATGAAACCAAAGGAGGAGTTTACACGTTTGACCAAATTTTCTTCGAATAGTAGTTGTAGCAGAAAAACCAGTAGATGGCGGTTATGCGTGTTTTACGGAATGGTAATTCAGCGAGTATTACTTCATACATTATATACTGTTACAATATATTTAAGAAGGGCGAAAAACCTTTACTACGCAAAGGATACATGATTGAATTGCCACACACCCTTGCAAACCTTTGGATGGAGTACAGAATAAGTATTCCAAGTTTGCGACGAAATCTTCGGTTAACTATTTACGGCATCCTGAAGGTGGATGCGGTAAATGAAAATACAACCCCTCAAGGAGAAAAGCGAACAGTTTGTTTTTACTGCCTAAGTAAACTAAGCCGCAGGACCACCACCTATTGCGTGCAGTGTAAAAATGCAATATGCGTAACCTTGTAAAATTTACGACAGTATAGTAGTCACGTGTATCAAAACCAATGTAGTATTCTAGGGTTAATAAAGACTTCCTAATTGAAGAATATTAATTATAACGCTAATCTCTTGTATCCATGGAAGTACGGTTGCGGCAACAGAAAAGTTACCACTTACATTTATCTAGCAATCGTTTTTTGACATTTTTGAATAGTGTAATAGTTATTTTCATAACTAGTGCGCTGTTTACACATTTCTTGGTACGAGGCCGTTCGTTTTTCGGAAAGTGACGTTTAGGCACGCTCCTTTAGGCGCGCGCTTTTAGACGCCGAGTCAATAGGCGTGAGCTCTTTTAGGTGCGCGAACTTTTAGGCGCCGGAACATTAGGCGCGGGTACAATTAGGCGCCATGTGGATACGTTTTTGAATGGTGTGGACATGCAATGGAAAAATATGAGCGGTTTTTCAATAGTTTTATTTAGCTCAAAATGTATGTATGTATTATTTGGTAAGGCAGGTTCTATTCTTATCAAACACGTATAGAAATCCTTCACTAAAATGTTTCTCTCTACCACGCTTGTACGTAATCTCAAAGTTTTCCATTTTGCTCGCAAATATGTATGAAAAGCAATCACACTTTAAACAGCACAAAATGAGATACGAAACTAACGAAATTGAAAACGTCTTCGACTTTTATAGATTACTTCTTAATTATTTGCTAAGAGAGATGTAGGTTAAAAACTCAATTTAAGAAATATTATCGGGATTAACTGATAAAAGTGGTATTCATTAATACGTAATTATGACCAGACTTTAATCTACTATAACTTTGTTTATCTCTTAGTACATTGTCTATTAGTGTTTATCTATACACCTTTAACGATATCTAATGACACAATCGTTATTATACCTACCGAGTTTTCCAATTTTTAATAGCCTTTAAGTTATTTAAAATACCATAATGTTAACTGACTTTTCCGTTTCAAAGACAGTGAAAGTTTCGAGGATAATGATCATTATTAATTGTTTTAACTCTTTGCTTTAAGGAATTCTTCGGATTTGACAACAAGCAAAGGTTCTCTTACAAAACTCTAAGTATCTATATGACATTGAGCGTTTGGAACTTTTACAGTATATTTTATTGCATACCTGTATATCACCATACGGTTTGCAGAGTTCAGTTTTTTTGCAACGTACCTACATTCTTTTTAGAAACCTTGAAAGTGTTCTTCAAAATGTCTAATCATCTGGTAATTTAATCAATGAATGAAATATGCCATCCAGATTTAAAAGAAAACCATTGCTTAAACCTTATCGTTTTATAACCTTTAATCCTTCATTAAGGGGGTTGAATAAAAAATGTAATCCGCCAGCTTGGAGCATATACGTGCCTATACATAACTTATACTCCCACTCGATAATTACCAAACTACATTTCATAGGTAATGTTAGAATCATTCAAGTAGCGCCTAACTGTACCCACGCCTAATGTTCCGGCGCCTAAAAGTTCGCGCGCCTAAAAGAGCTCACGCCTAATGACGCAGCGCGCGCCTAAACGTCCTAGACCGTTCTTTTTTACCCTAGGCGTAACCGAGGGATAAAATATAAGACCGAGCACCAAAAATGTGACATCCCACATGTTGCGAATAAAATTTTTTGTAATCGTTTACATAAAATTAAATTTTGAAATATTGATGACAAATGTCAAATTAAATACCTAAACAAAAAAGTGTATATATTTAGATATATGCCACTTATTTATTTATTAAAAGTAACGATTACCAAAAAGGACTTTTTATGTCGTTATGAAGTTCATTTGCAGTGGCGTATCATAATGCAAGTATTTGAAAATGCTTCATAATTTAAAAAGTGTTTTTATTGTTCACAGCAAAGAAATTAAACAATCAAGAAGAACAAATCAAATGAATTGGAGGCATTTTTGAATAAATTGTTGAAATTAATGTCAGAGTGACAACCTATGGTGACAGCACGTTCATCTTAATCAAGTTCGTACGCCAATGATTTTATATTGAATTACAATAGAAAAATTATAGTGGTAACTTTTCCCTGGCCGGAATTGTGCATATCTGTGTTCATTTCGTATTTAAAAACCAATAAAACTGATTGCGAGTGTAAATATGTCACACAATGGTTAATTTAAATACTATTTCTGTAAATTATTATTCTTCTCAGATACAATTTTTTTCCCAAATGAATATTACAATGATATATTCCAATCATGCTGGTCCAGCAATAAAGTTTCCCAATTAAAAATGTTTTGTAATATTCTACAAGAGGGCAAATTAGTGATCGACCGATGAATTGTAATGCGAAAACTCGTGTTGCTAAATAGTCAAATAAAATTGTTGGGAATCAATGTATACAATTTAAACCGTAAATTCAACGCATTTGCATAAAATTTATTTTTAAGTGCAAACATTTTATGCACTTGTATTTCGGTAAATTTTATAAATATTCAAAAAGGTTTATTTTATTATAGTAATTATAAATTTTGATGCGGTGTGAAAGGATATAATTACAGACTATACACGTAATTAACTTTTGTAAGGACGCTAATGATTGATTTTATGAAAAGCTTTTAGAATATGCACAGCAAATTTGATTACAAGCATGCAATTGCTATACAAATTTTATTTAACCTTCTTATTTTATTTCAGATTCTAAATGATCTGCAATCTCCAAGCCCGATTAATGTAAGTTTTTAATGAACTTTTATAACAGAAACTTATTTTCGGACAAACACATTTTTCATATTAAATTTTATGAACTTCTTTGAATTTAAATTTGAGATTAATTGATAAGTGTAGAGTAATTACTTATTTTAATTACTTGTTGTAATAGCATAATTTTAATTGAAATAAGTGTGCAAGATACATCATGTGCAAACTATAGTAATATCAAAACCCTAGTATTATTGATATAGTAACATACTTGATGCAGCCATACTGTACAAGCAGAGGATTTAGTACATATCAATAATGCGGGATAACCACCTCCGAAGCATGTTACGGGAGAAAATGGCTGTAGATCGGAAGTAACAGATAAGAAAAGGGCCGGCAGCTCAGTGGAATAAAGGGCGTGGGTGTGTTACTAATTTTACTAGTAGGATAGCTCGTAATACGAGACACAATAAGGGTAAGTCAAAATCATATGGGCGCCAGGATGTTTATAAATGTCAATAAAGGGCTCGTACTACATAAATGCGAATGGTTAACACAATCAAAAAAAACTTACTTACCTTTATGTTGAAAACCAGGAAAATCAGTGAATCAACAGGCAATACGATGGTTCCTCTAAAAATTTTAAATATTTGCACGTACTCGCAACAAAATGACGTGGTAAATGACCAGGTGATAGGTCAACGATCTTATTTATTCTATATTTACGTTACGTAAATCTCCAAACTTAACTCTTAAAATCAAATTATAACAAACAAACCCAAAATAGCAAATATTCTAATAGAGAAATTCTTATCAATCGTTACGTTAAAGCTTTTATTAAAACAAACAAAAAATAATCCAACGTGGTCGCTGTAAAATTGCATAAATCAAAATTCCTATAAAATAAATAAACTACTCGATAACCTGAGCGTAAAGAAATTTCTAATCTTTTAAATTTGGCGCTCTGTAAATAACAATAACACAGTAACAAAGAAATGAAGTTACAATACTATGACGGAAATATTTAAGCCAAACCAAATGATTAAATAACTGTATCACCTGGCTTAACATGTCTACACATTAATTTATTTACTAAACTTACGTTATAAAAAATCCGCAAAAAAACGCCATTATAATCTAAAAATGAGGAATAGCACTACCATTGAACACTAATTCGTCTTCGATAGAGCCATAAAAATGTCACTTCTGCCAATCGATACACCACAATCATGTCTCCGAGGTGGTGGAATACTTTTCAAAAATTCCCAAAGGAAGATGAACGCGAAGACTATACGAGAACCTCGGTAGTTCACTTCATACTCATATCACCCGTGCGCACAGCGCCCGAACCAGCTTCTTCTACATCTTTACTACGACTCCTTTACGAATCTAACAGTTTACGCCATTATGCATCTCACATCAAATAACTAATTCTAAAAAACCATTTCTTTAAATCGTAAGCGCGGTAAAAACGAGAGAGTTTCGGGAAACGAATTGAAAAAATTACATCATTATCACCACTACCTCAAGAAATACATCATGTAATATGATCAGTTTTCGTTGCCTAAAAACTGTGGAAAATCAACTCTATACCAATGTATTATAGAAATCATAGTCGTTGTCCTCTTAAAAATACTTTATCAATATGACACCCAACATACCGTCATCAATGTTTTAAACACGCAAGCTATGTTTCCTGAAGTAATTGTAATTACGAAGTAACAATTTTCAACTCCCATATAAAATTCCTGTTAATAATATAAAATTGTCAACGCATAGAACATAATCGTGGTTTAAAAACTTCAATCTATGAACAACAAACAAACCGAAAAATATATACCCTGTTTACAAAACTGTGATAAATCCAGAAATCGCCCAACAAAGTAAAAATTTGTAACAAAATTAGAGCTTCCAAAATTTATACTCTGATATATCCAAATTTTCAACAATCTGAAACGACAAAGTACAGAATTTCCTCCTGCTACTCCTACATATAACATTTTAAATATCCTAAAGTTCGAAAAAAAGAATCTATGGAACATTTTAACCATTTAACCACACGTACAAGCACTCACGCGCCCCAAAAGAATAGTTGGCCATCCCCAACTAACCGACTTATAGACTTGGATAGGTACTGCTACGAGCAACAAATTAAATCGGATTTGCACCTACACTGTAGATATACAAATTGACAATGTGTGGCATTGCGTATTTTGATTATATTTTAGTATTATAATCTTGTTTATAAGCACTAATTTTTTAGACAAGCCTAAGCTTGTCTAAAAAATTAGTGCTTATGTGCAAATGTTCGACACCTAAGTGTCGAACATTTGTTAACGTTAAGGAAAGTCACACATTATAGAAATTAAAAGTACACAGTATCCCTAACAACGTAAATATAGTGAACTATCTACACAATACTAATATTTGCGTAGGCACAACTCTCACAAACTTGCTGGAAATACTGAATATTTTGTTTGAAAGTTTTAGAAACTAAAACGTTGTATGTACCACAGACATCACAGCCGATTATGGCTCACGGGAAATTAATAGTCCTCCTACACCAAAATTTAAATCCATAGCGGATAGGTTTGTCCCTAACACATTTTTTCATTGAATGACGCCAAAAACATGTTTCCATTACTTCATCTAAAGAAAAAGAAGAAGACAGCAGTTCTGCTAATGTGAAACACTGTTTACTCTACCTAATAAAGATTTTATTGCATAAACTCGATTGTTGGGATCTATTTATGTATTATCGTTAAAATCCAAATAATGATACTTTCAGATCGGTGACGGGGTATGCTATTACTAACTAACCCAGACAGGAATAAAATTCCAAAAGTGAACAACTCATCAGTACAAACGTAGAAATCGTAATTTCCCTTGAATGTGGTATAATTCCTTGTTTCAGTGGAAAGATACTCCATCAAGGTATCAGGAAAAAATATTTTGGACAGATCTACCGGATTCAACTTTTCGTCGTTCATTGTTTGTGTTTTCCCATATATCTTTTTGTAAATAAGTTATTTAAAAACCCGTTAACCCCTCTAGAGAAATGATCTGGTGCTCCATTACGCTTGTACCAAATTTTACCAATGTTTCCATTTGAATGTCTAGCTTCGGGTATTATGCGTTTTCTCGTCAAAGTGGAAAGTACAGTTGTTGTTTATCAGTTCCATGGTAGTCTCTGCAAATTAGATTCGATGGTCCGGATCATCTTTTAGTTCATGACGGTAACTAATCTTGTAGGGTTTTATATTTTCTCTATGTAAAATAGTCAACCTGTGTGTTACTTGCCCTAAGGTTATCTTTGAGTTGCGAAAAATATATTGAACTTATTCTCCACCAGTAGCGGTTTTTGTTTTCCCAAATCGAGATTTTCTTCTCACTCCACCGGTTTCAGGAAATTTTGTTACTGTCTTACAAGGCGGAAGATTTTTTTCTGTTTTTTTTTGGATAAGGCACATTAAACAAACTGCAGTCTTTGAAAAATGCAAAGTTCGATTCTGCTGCTGGCCTTTTTTCTGTTGGTACGCTCATGCGTATGTGTCAGTTAGAATACTTATGTTGAAGTTGTGCTTTGTTATGACTGCTCAGAAGTCTCCACCCTCTTCAGCCCTTGTCACTTTTTGGTAAGTACAAAACCATAGCAATGCAAACAATATTTAGAAACTTTTCAAACTGTTTGGACAATCCTAATTGTTATGTAATATCTTCTGATGGCATCACAAGCAAAAGAATAACATGCTTTATCGATTAACTTTGAAAGAGAAATCACACGTCCCCGTGATTATTTAAAAAAATAAACCCCCATGATTTTTTAGTAATATGTAAGTGGAAGTAATAATGTTTGACATTGAATTAAGTTGTTAATTGTGGTATGCATTTCTGAATCGTGTGTTCTTTTTTAATTTATTAAAATAAAAGCGAGATGCCATATCTCTGGAATTGTTACCAATGACGAAACAATAATATAAGATCACAAAACAGGCAATCGACTAATAATAAAAAATATCTGGCATGGAACAGCACACGACCTTCGAACCTACAAAATGGGAATTAAAAGAAATGAAATAATTTTAATAACAACCTCTTCCATAATAAGTTCATTACGAAAATAGGCAACATTGTAAAAACAAAAACAATAATCTATGTTAAACAGACGTTTAAACGTTCATGTCAGACAGACGTTAATAGACATTTAGATGATAACTTAAAAAATTAAGGGAAATGAAATAATTTTTTTTTATCGGTGCCCCATTTTACCTATTTAAAGCACGCTTTACGGTGTTTAAATCGAACTTTCAAAAATGCGCGTTTTTTAAAGTTACCATGACAACATCAACAACTCAAGAAGACTAAATGAAAATTTTTTGATTGCTGATCTGACAGGAGTACCTTGTAACGTCAAATAAAATATTACTAACAAATTCATCTAAATGACAATTTTCTGATTATGGATCTGACAGGAGTACTTTGTAACGTCAAATAAAATATTACCAACAAATTCAAAACCTTTATTTAAACATTATTTAACACTTTTAATTTTATAGATGAAAATAGAAGGTACAGTTAGTAATGTTGGATATATTAATTTTTATTTACATATTTTACATTATTAGTTCTTATGTCCACTTTTTGTAGTAATAATACTAGTATTCATGATTTGAAGGTGCACCAATAAAAAAAATAGCGTAAAGTATTCATGGATAACTGGTCTTTACTCTATTACTTAGTTACTTACTCTATTTCGAGCACTCCGGCTGCGACGTCGTGCTCGAAAAATCTCGGGTATTTTAATAGATATGTATGTATTAAGGGCATAATCAGAAGATTATGGCTCGAGGGAATGTTAAAAGCCCGACGCGAAGCGGAGGGCTTTATATTCTGAGCCATAATCTAATTATGCCGTGGTACATACATGTTTTATTTTATTTTGCACCATGAAACTGGAACAAAATATTAAAAAGTTTCAGTATTTTCGGCAAGTTTTTAAATGCAAATGCAGTGAAATAAAGTCGATAGTAGGCTAATTTGTTGTTACTAAGATGATATTGCTATTATATATCATGTCATGTGTTTGTTGTCAATCATGCTGCTTATCATCAATGACATTTCCGTGATATAAAGACCACATTACGCCCGCATTTGGAGGCGTATAAAGAACATTATGGTGGCAAAATAAAATAAAGATATTTTTATCCTCTTATACTTTAATATACTATTAGGATAACTATGCAACCTGTTTTTATACGTTCATAATGAAAACAAGCAACACTGTAGAAACAAAAACAATAATCTATGTCAGAATGACGTTTAAAACTTCATGTCAGATAGGATGGGCATAAATGCATGTTAACTTAAAAAAAAATTCCAAAGCCGCCCACTTCTATGAGATATCTATAATACAGTTTCACCATTCTTATTCATATTTAATTAATTTTTAGACTTACCTTGGGTTATATTAAGAAACTTTACAAAGAAAAGTTGTGTAAAATTGAATTTTCTTTAAAAAATATACTTACACTTTTTCTTATAAAATTAATCTTAATTCAAATATTAAAAAAAAGGAATTTTTTGTGGCTAAATTACACGTCGTACCAAAAATTGCACAGAAGATAATTAATCGGTATGTTTAAGGTCTATATCTAGATATTTTTATATCTTTGAAATATGCAGCTCTTTTAGAAAAATAAAAAAAAAACAAAAACTGCCCCTAGTAAACCTCCCTCTCCGCCGCAGGATGTCTCCCAAAATCTAATCAGCTCCAAGCGAAATGAAAACAAGCTTAAATACAAAATTTCCTTCTGGGGTTATCGTTTATACTAGCATATATCTACACACACTGAGACACACATCTACACATCATGGCCAGCGAAACTTGGCCAAAAGTTGTAAAATGAGCTAGTAAATCGATTTAACGATAGTAAAAAAAGTCGATTACATAACCTTCTATACCTACATATTTATAAATAGGTTGGAAGGTGATTAGGGTATTCTGATTAAAGTAACAGAGAAAAGTATAAACTTGGCAAATCGATATATGTTCCTGTGTACAAAAAGGAGTATCTGTATGTATGTATGTGTGGTTGTCCTTTATGCATTCCTTAACAATTCACCCAATTGCAAAGAAACCTTGTTTGAGCTCTTGTTCGTATGCTTGCAAAGTTCTCTGCGTTATCAGTTTCTTTGTCTGGAAACAATATGGGACGGAGCTGATTAACACAACAGGAATTCGTTTTAATGAAATTTAGTATAAAGTGGTTTTGGTTTTTTTTTGTTAGTATGCTCATGCTTATGGTTAGTATTTACTTATTTATAGCTTATGCATCTTATTCGTAGACTGTTCAGGAGTCTTTCTCCTCTTCAGCCCTGGTCAATCCATGTTTGTTGGTATTGCAATGTTTTTGTGTTATTGTATAGTTTACAATCATGGGATGTGGTTACTTTTGGTGTAAAAAAAAGAAAAAGATTTATTTATTTAATATTTAATAATGCGTTAATTAGCTTAAGTGTGGGTGTGTGTGTGTGTGTGTGTGTGTGTGTGTGTGTGTGTGTGTGTGTGTGTGTGTGTGTGTGTGTGTGTGTGTGTGTGTGTGTGTGTGTGTGTGTGTGTGTGTGTGTGGGTGTGTGTGTGTGTGCGTGTGTGTGTGTGTGTGTGTGGTGTCGTGTGTGGTGTGTGTGTGTGTGTGTGTGTGTGTGTGTGTGTGTGTGTGGTGTGTGTGTGTGTGTGTGTGTGGTGTGTGCGTGTGTGTGTGTGTGCTGTGTGTGTGTGTGCGTGTGTGCGTGTGGTGTGTGGTGTGTGGTGTGTGTGTGTGTGCGTGTGTGCGTGTGTGTGTGTGTGTGTGTGGTGTGTGCGTGTCGTGCGTGTGTCGTTGTGCGTGTGTCGTGTGGTGCGTGTCGTGTGTCGTGTGTGTGTGTGTGTGCGTGTGCGTGTGTCGTGTGTGTCGTGTGTGCGTGTGTGTGTGTGTGCTGTGCGTGTGTGTGTGGTGTGTGTGTGCTGTGTGTGTGTGTGCGTGTGTCGTGTGCGTGGTGTGCGTGTGGTGGTGTGCGTGTGTGCTGTGTGCGTGTGTGCGTGTGTGCGTGTGTGCGTGTGTGCGTGTGTCGTGTGTGTGTGTGTGTGTGTGTGCGTGTGGTGTGTGCGTGTGCGTGTGTGCGTGTGTGTGGTGTGGTGTGTGCGTGTGTGCGTGTGTGCGTGTCGTGTGTGCGTGTGTGCGTGTGTGCGTGTGTGCGTGTGTGCGTGTGTGCGTGTGTGCGTGTGTGCGTGTGTGCGTGTGCGCGTGTGTGTGTGTGTGTGTGTTGTTTAGTGGGGTGTAGCGTGCTTAGTGTGATTATAATATTCGTTGTCCGGTTTCTTGCTAGGTCGTCATCGAATAGACGGGGACATGCGGAGGGCATATGGGGTGTTGTCTAGGAATTCTTCTATCCCCTCGGGGAGGGATGTTTGAATTTTGATTTAGGTTTTCTTCGTGGGAATTGGGGAAAACGGTCTTTGGTAGGGATAGTGTCGCCGAAGATTCTTTTACGTGCAAAGTGTTTTTGTAGTGTTTGGATTCTGTATGTGATGGTTGGTATGTTTACGTGTTGTGTTGTGAGGTCGCTAAGGTACCTGAGAGGTAACCTGTGTATGCGTCTGAGTATTCGGCGTTCACAGGAAGCAATAGAGGAAAGGTGATTGGGGTTTATGTTCGTGTATATGGGTGCTCGGAAATCCATAACAGCGAATATATGTTTTGTGTGTGGTAGTGTTTTGGGGTGGCAACCTCTGAATCTACCCCGGAGGGCGCCCAGTAGGTTTACGCGGTTTCTTACCCTGTTAAGTGTTTTTTGTACATCGGGGAGCCAATTGAGCGTTCTAGTAAAGAGGATTCCCGGGTAGATGACTTCCTGTTGGAGTGGGAGTCTTTCTTGGTTTAGGGTGAGGGAAACGTTTCGGAAGGCAAGGTTTGGAAAATAATCTTCGGTGTAATTAGGATGTCGGAAGAGGATTGTTTGGATTTTGGTGGGATTGACGGAGTCTCTCCACCGGTTTGCCTAGTTGCAGAAGTTCCGAACGGTTTTGGATATGAGGCGGGAGACCATTTCGCTGTTCCGATTAACCGTCCAGAAGGCGGTGTCATGTGCAAACTGCGCAACGACTACTCCGAGTTGTGTGACTTCGGGAGTGTCGGATGCGAAGATAATATAGAGGATCGGGGCTAAATCAGAACCTTGCGGTACGCCTGCTATAGGTTGGAAAGGATCTGAGAAGGTTTTCTCTACTTTGACCCTAACTGACCGATTGGTCAGGTACGATAGTAGGAGTTTGAAGAATGGGTCGGGAATGTTGAGGTTAAGGATCTTGTGCAGGGGACCGGCGTGCCAGACCCTGTCCAATGCTTGCTTAATATCTAGAAACACAGCCAGATTGCACTGCTTGTGATTGAATGCTCTGGTGGTCTCTGTAAGCAGCTTCAACAAGGGATCGTGACACGTTCGGTTGGGACGGAAGCCGAATTGGCTGTTGGGAAGGAGGTCGTTAAATTCTAGGTGGTCCCTGAGTCGCCTGGCTGGAATCTGATCAAGGCATTTTCCGAGGAAACTCAGGAGGGAGATTGGTTTATTGGAGGAGGGTGAGGTTAGGTCGGCGTGGGGTTTGGGTATCATGACGGTGAAGGCCGATTTCCAGTCCGTCGAGAAGTGGGATATGATTAGGCATTGGTTGTAGATGTTGGAGAGTAATCGGAGAGCTGGGTCGGGTAAATGACGGAGGATTTTTCGATTTAGGCCGTCATGACCTGGGGCAGAGTTTGTCCCTTTTTTAAAATATGTGGGACCTGGTCGGGCATGATGGGGGCATAGAAAGGATTCTCGTTATCGAGTTGGATTTCAGGAAGGTTAAGGTTGCGGAATTCTTCAAGGCAACTCTCGAGGAGTGCCTTGAACTGGTTATCGAATTGGGGATCATCGAGGGATTGGAAAATGGATTGGAGGTGATGACCAAGGAAATCGACCTTTCCTTGGTCGGAGGAGATTAGGTTGCCCTGTAGGTCGGTTAGGTGGGAGTAAGGGTTGACTTTCCTTCTGGTCAGTCTATCGAACTATTGCCAGAAGAGTACCGTTTCTGTAATCTAGCTGGGAGGTAGCTTTGGTCTAGGAGTCCTCGGCGTGTTTGTTGGCTTCTCGCCTGATTAAGGCGTTAAGGCGGTTGTATTGGGTCTTGAGAGCCGGGTCCCTGGAACACAATAATTGACGATAGATTCGTCTTTTCTCTTTGATCCAGTTCACAATGTGTTGTGGGAGCGGTTTGCGGGAAGTGTCGATGTGTTTTAGTGGTACAGAGATATCGACCGCTTCCGTAATGAGGGAAGTTAGATCTCTAATGGCTTTCTCGAGATCCTGGGTTGTTTGAAGATTGGGTGTAGGAAGGTTGCTGGAGAAGTGTTTGCAAGAGCGGCAACTGCAACAGAGCGGAGGATAGCCTGTTACCGTTGCCATTAGTTGCGGTGTCACCCAATTGGATGTGGCGGGCATATAAATCACCTAGGATGACTGCATTAGGGAGGCGGCTAGAGGCGTAGATTAAAAGGTCTTCGGATAGGGTGTTGTGGCCGGGCGGGTTGTAGTATGAAATAACTACTATAGGAGTAGGAAAGTTCATCGTCGCAGCAACGCATTCGAGGTGCTGTAGGTGCGCAGGAAGTTGAAAATGAGTGGATGGGAAGCAATGTTTAATTAAGAGGGCGGTTCCGTGTTGACTATTGTTTACATAGGTGTGAAATTGATGATGTGTATATTGTGCATTTGTAAGAAGTGTGTAAGTAAGGTGAGTTTCCGACGAACGCCCCTGGCATCAACTGTCCCTGCTAGGACATCCATTGTGAAAGGAGTTAAGGATTGGGTTGGCGGATTACGGCGACCTTCATCCGCGTACCGGATACGCAGATGTTAATACTCCGTTGGATGAAGTTTCGGGATAGCGAGCCTAGGTTGCGGACAACCCTATCTCTCCGGTCGGGGAACATCTAGAAGAGGGACTGGGTGAGGATTTGAAGGAAGTCTTTGATGGCTGGGGATTAGGTGTCGAAAGAGGGTTTAAGGTGGGCTCTGTCTTCGGAGTCGGACTGTTCCAAAGACAGGATAGGTTCGAGGGAAGCCATCTTGACGGAGACCTGGGACGTTGCTACCGCTTCCGGCACTTAAAGGAGAAGGTAGGGTGAGCTTCCCCGCAGTTGTTACACATTGAGTTAGCCGAGGATTTACAAGAGGAGGATCTGTGGTTTTCGCCACAGTTGGGACATCGGATAGAGCGGGTGGGACACTCCTAAGCGGTATGCCTCACATGCGTGCAAGTGGAGCAATACTTAGGGAGAGGTTGAGGGATAAGGGAAGGTTCGCAACTGTAGTGTCGCCCGAACATGACAACACCGCGTGCGCGGAGGTACTCTACGGTGGTTTGGGAAGAGGTAATGACACGGATAAGGGATGTGGGGGTGTTGGTCGCCTTAGAGGTGATGCGAATGGCCTTCGTCACGTGTGGAATATCGATCGCATCGAGGATCTCGGATTATAGCATGTCCTTATCTACGTGATGAATCACGCAGGAAAATGAGGCGCTCTAGAATTGGTGTTGTAAGGACGGGGACCGGATAAGGGTGACGGTGGGATCACCAAAATGGTGCCGCAGCTTAAGCTGTGTACCATCCGGCAAGGGAGAGGATGTCTCTAGGAGACAGGTGTGGGTATGGTTAAACGTTAAGTATAACCAGGGAAGGTTTAGGGGTTTAAGGGATGTGAATAGGGATTTTTGGATGGATATGGATTTAGAGATATTGCGGATGCAATACCTCGAGGATTGAGTGTGGGTGGGATTAGGATTAGGTGAAGCGGGTGTAGGAATCACGGCAGGTACAGGTATCTGATAAGGTGTTTGTAAGAGGGCGGGTTTGTATGCCTGTGCGGGTTTGTGTGAGTATGCGAGTCTGAGTGTGTGTGCGGGTTTGTGTGGTTTTGTGGAGGAGGAGGAGTGTGTCGAGATGTATGAGTGTGTGGATGAGGTAGAAATGGACGAGGCGTTTGATTGGGATCGTGTACGAGAGGATGGTGGTGGCGAGACGAGGGTGTGTGCGTATGTGTGTTGTGAGTGTAGGTGTAGGTGGACGGGCGGCGTCGGGGGTTGGTGATACCAACCGTTACGGTAGCACGGTGGTGACCGTGCTTAACCATCGCGGTTGTTGTTAATCCGGTTTTGAAAATTTAAAAAGAGAATTAATTGTTTTACCGAAAGGCGGGGTCTCCGCCGAGGTCCAGCCTTACACCCCGAGTAATAAAGACTTGGAAATCAGAGACCCAAATAGAAAAAGGAGGAAAACAAGTGTTAAAATAAAACAATATTTAAATTGATTAAAAAATATTTTTTATTAAACGATAATTATTGTCGTACCCGACGTCGATCCTGTAGTTGGCGGTGGCGGTGTGATGGATGCTTATTTATTTATGTTCTTCGATCCTGCTGTATTCCGGCGGCTCCTGCTTGCTGCTGGGCTGTGGCTCCTCTACTTATTACCGCTTCCTAGTATTATCTGTATGCAAGCAGTGACAGATCTAACTCTGAAGCGGCGAAGATCACGATGCCGGAACGATGAGCGTAAAAACGCTAAGTTTTTTTTGGAATTAAGAGATTTTTAATAAAAACCACAAAGGCTCTTACGCGAGTAGGGGCTTACGTTCGATACCGAGGTTCGGACTGTCCTGATGGTTTTGGTTATCGTGAGTGCATTATATCTATAGAAATGGGGGGGGGGGGGCTATCGGCATATAGCGGGAAAAGGGGTGAACAAATACTAATGAAGTTTGGTATACTGAGTGTAAACGATCTTAGGACTACACTTACAAACTGATGTACATGTGCCGAAGCTGTCTGTTTTATTTTGATCTACCTCACAGAAAAATAAATAAATAATGACGAAAGATATGATAAACAGTCATTACAACCAGAATATTGTCCATACGAAACAAATCAATTAAATTTCAGCTTGTCCCGGAGAAATAAGTCAATCAGTCAACATTTAAAGATAATTCCGTCTCACACTCCTTGCACAAAACGTTTGAGATTATTAATAAGGAGAAATATTGTTGTCATTTTTAGTGTGAAAAAGATTAGTAACAGTGCCAATTTGTTAATTTGTAATTCTAGTAGTAACTCACATGTAACTCAAGTTCGGTTACTGCGCTAATCATGTTTGTGGCAAAAATTATAGAGGCGCTAAGAATCATTACGTATATATTCGCTAAGTAACTTTAAATTTATTGTCCTTCTGCACAAGATAGAAAGTAATCGAGATAATAAAATGTTCAGTGTAAGCGCACGTGCATAAAACTGTATTGATACAAGATTATTAACTTTAAAATTTTTATATAAATAGGCGGATGTAGAAATACAAGGCCTATATTAACTTCAGTTAAGTCAATTTAATCCTAGCACATTTAATTAAATTTCAAACGCTACGTTCAATTTTACGCTATCTTAACAAAATTTAAAATTAGGAGCGTTCACATTCTTTTATCTTTCTCTTTGCTTATGCTATAATATACTATTACGTTATTTATTTGTATTTTTTTGTATTGTATTTATTGTTATTATATTTTATTGTTAAAGCATGAATGAAGTAATAAAAACGGTATTAAACTTAATCATTTTATTTATAATTAAATCAGTACGAAGAGGTTAGAGGAAATTGCTTTTAAATATCTAAATATCCATCGTTTCCGTTCCGTTTTCCAGCAGTTATTTTGGTGACAATTGACAATGAATGCTTCCTTCTTACAATCGAACCCTTGACAATGCCGCCTCTATAGGGATCAAATCGAATGGAACTGGAAAATATTTTCGTCCTTTTATTTATTTCTCTCTGCCTTTTGACATCAATGCTTTATTGTTCAGAATTCTAATGAATAAAACGATCCTCTACGTTCTAAAGTGGTAACGGATTTTATAATAAGTTCAATTACTTTTCTTGTAATATTTTCCATATCGTTACAGTTCAAAGTTTCATTTAAAATTCAACATATGAAATAGTTAATATTAGATCATTATGTTTCAGAAGTTTAAGTTCATTTCAAAATATCTAAACATATGAAACAAATATATGCATATTTGTTTACTAATTAGGAATTTATTTATGCAATGTTTAGAAATGATAAATGCTTTGAACTGGTAACGTATAGTTTATTGAAAAATACCTTTTACAGTTCAAGAAAAATAACTTCAAACTTTTTATACTTTTCTTGTAATTAAATCATAACCTCTAACTGAATTTGTTTTAGCTAGGTACGTTTTTTTACTGTTCGACATTTTCTGCAAATTTAAATTGCAAACATACTGTATCACACGGTATACTTTAGGTAGTCATATCACTTTACTGTGTAACGAAGCGTTAAACGTTATTCCTTGCAGTAATAATAAGCTCTACGTTACAAAATATTTGTTTATTTGCCATCACCAATAAGAAAGTTTTATAGGAAAGCAAAGTAAGTATATTAAGTGGTTAAGTTAGGTTAATTAAAATTCTTTATCATGTGTTAGTCAAAACAGATTAGTGAATTTAGGAATAATAACGTGGAAAGGCATTAAACGGAAATATATAGAATTATTTCTAAAGGAACAGATTTTCAACGTACATAATGTAACGTGAACATGTGCAATACGTATAGACTGAAAGATGAAAAAGGTTACAATCATGATGCAGTTAATATTTGATCCATTTGTTGCGTAACAAGAACTCTAATGTAAACAATTTTTTTATTATAAGGAATGATATAGTAAATGATATCAATGTGCGGTCTCCTAAAATATAGTGTATATTAGTTTAAATTAATGCAAGTTATATCAGTTACTACTCCACAAACTATACAAATAAGCTGCCATTGCTGAGCGTGTTATTAAAACCTTGAAGAATTCTCCTTGAACGTTGCTCAGCTTACGTGGAAACTACAAACATATTGATGTTTTAATATCATAAAACTGAATTATGATAATCGTAATCACAAAAGAAGCGAAATAGAACGTAATAATTCACGAAACTACTAAACCAGTAGCTCATACTCTCATTAACACACGTAAATCAACAGTCAGCATACTAGTTATTGACTTTCCTGCTCCTAAAGTAGTGGACATTTTGAGAATCTACTTTTCTTCTAAACTTGAATGTAGCTTCTTCGGTCCCAAAAATTGTACGTTTCCACGCAACACCGAATTACAAATATTTGTACGCAGTTAAAAATCATCTTCACGCCCTTGGTTTTTACGGTTGATAACAATTAGAACATGAAATTCTCCACACTCTATAGATTGACTCATTCCGAAGAATATTTGAGATGCTTTGCTTCTATAAAAGTTGCCTAATTTCTTTATTGCGGTTGGCGTTTTGATGTAACTGATCGTTATTTCAGACACGAGGTTACGGGGCCTAAAAGTGTTACGAGAATGGTGCGTGAATTGCAAAAATCTTTCATCCTATATGATTCGATAATTTTGGATACATTTGCACAAAACCATAAGCATGTCAGAACCTTCTTAGAAAAGAACATCTTTACAATACTTAAGGACATGAATTACATAACAAAGGTTGTGCTGCGTTTTGCTAAAACTGTACAAAAAGCGATGGGTTATACGCGAACTACGAGTACCATACAAACAAAATGCGTACTTTTATCTAATTAACACTTTTTCTATGCTCCAAGATCAAATAAATGTCCCTTCTGTCCCATTTGTTTGAAACATGTTTGCGAGTTAATCGGGTGGAACAGGTGATCTGATACATAAAGTATGTAATCGGGTAATTGAGAGGTTAGAAATACTAAATTCCATAATTTTATACTTATAAACATATTGGGGAAAATGTTTAAAGGATACGCCTAAATAATGAGTGACAAGGCCAACACCTTGTTACGTGTTTAATTGGAAAAGGTTTCTTTTTGATAACGTTCGTCATTTTGTCAAATTTACTTACTAAAAAAAGCAATTTATTCTTTTGAATGCTTCCAACTCACTATTTCGCAAATTTTTACGCATCTCTAATTGCATTTAAATTAACGTACGTAACTTTCGTACACATCTCTTATTTAGTTATAATAAGTCAAATTTAATACCTTCAGTGACATCTCTGAGATTTCGGATCATTTAATATAAAGCAGTTAAAAAGAAACCTGGGAATTTTTAGGGTCAAATAATACATATACATATAATAAATACTTATTTTCTACACATTTTAACTTTTGGCAACAATGGTTAAATACAAATTTTCGTAAGTTTGTAAAATTGTTTTTAAGGTGTTGGTCAATTTTTCTTTCTTCCTTTTAAGAACGCCTTTGATGGTGGATGTTGACTTTCTAGAGAATTTTTCGTTTCTGGTTCTAGATGCTGAAGCATTATTTTTTTGGAAAATTCTCACTTAAAGTAATGCTTTGTTAAGTAAAAGTATTACTGAGGCTTTTAAAAGGCGAATATAATTGAAATTATTGATTCGTCCACATCTTCGGTAAGTGGCACATGTTTCAATAACCTCATGGTAACTAAAATTGTTTTCAGGTTTTCCAATGTAAAAGCATTCAATACTAATTCCTTACATATAAAAACACTTCAATCGAAATTACGTTGAATGTTCACTGCCGGCTCGTTTGTCACCTGTAAGAGGTATGAACGGTTATAATTAATTAAACGTAGTACTTATAAGAGCCTTACAGACATCCATGACCATATACGTGAAGGCTGCTAGATCATTGGAATAGTACCCGAAATTTGCTAGATCAAATAAGTAATAGTTTCTACAATAAAGGTCAGATTTTTTTTGTTCTTTATCACGTGGTTACACGATTGTGTTTCCAAATTTCAATTACACCTAGGAGGTTCGTAGTGAATTTCTACAACGAAAATAAATGGACTGATAATATTAATTTTGTAATCAAAAATTGATAATTGTTACCTCTTAATTAAATTTATATATTTAAGGTACTTCCAGAAGTCCACTTTCACAAAATTCTTTTATCTAAAACGGTATATATATATATATATATATATATATATATATATATATATATATATATATGTATATATATATTCACTACTTCAGTTTTGAATATTTTGCACTCACTCACAAGTAAAACTTCAATTGAATCATTAATAGTGACTTGAGAGACCGCACCCAAACAGGTTTAGCTTCCATTTTGACCTAATTAATTCTAGCTTCTGTGGCTACATTCACCCAACGATTTAACTCCTGTTTTGATTGCAATATACCGGGTGTAACGATTATCTGTATTACGTGAACTACTGCAAATGTTAAACATTTAATTTTCTATGAATTTGTAATTTTTGTCTCGTAATCTTATGTGTTATGTACATTACTTTTCTTGTGGACAAAGTTGTTCGGGCCAGTTTATTTCCTATAAATTTCTTGATTACTTTGTTTGTTACCGTAGTTATTTACTGTGGACAGAACAAGCTTTCCAATTTACTATATAGCGTGTGAAGCAAGTTCATTAATTAAATTTTTTTTTTTTTTTATCTTACTAAACATCCCAATGGGATTATGTGTTAAATTAGCCAATTCCGAATACGAACAGTAAGATCTTGCAACGGCCGGAAGGGGGCATATAATAATTTTACTTTTTTTATTTCATTGAAATTTAAATTATAATTGTGGTGGGCACAAGCTGAGGCTCACTACTTGCCATCGTGGGCTTTGGTGGAATGTTAATATATATTTTTTTTATTTTATCCTTTTGTCAGGATATCGACAATAAAAATTACTTTATCGGGGGAATTGTCAACTCATTTATACTTCCTCCTTTCATTCTTATTTCTTTCTTTTTTTGATAAATCCTGTTTCAGGCTTTACAGGATTTACTCTCCTTTCAACACTTGTTGAGTATTTCCTTATTAAAGCCTGTGGCGCCTACTCATATCCGGTTCCTATCTAACCAGATTACTATCACTTTAAGCTATACCTCCAAAACAACCACGCATCCGAGTGTTCTGCGGTCTTCCGACCGTACGTCTGAGTTTAGTCGAGCCCACTCATTTTTTATGCCATATGATGGTTAGAAAGGTGGAAACCTGCTCATCGTGCTTCAAAAGCTGTATTTCATAGCTAAATGTGAATTACCTTTTCAATAATAATTTTTCCTTTAAATGAACGTAAAACCCCCTGTGAGTCTACACTCAAAACTACTAGCAAAAAATTCAACTTAAAGCAGATGGATACTTCGTATTCTGTGATTCAATGATTAAAGGGTTTGGGAGTTTAGTACGTGCTGACAGTCTGCCTTAACTGTTTATACACACACTAAGTTTTGAAAATTTATTACAGGTTAAAGTAAGATTTACTCAACAGATACAGGTAATTGCCGATATTTTAGTGGAAGGGGGTAGGGGTCATGTTCTGTATGTTGCTTACCTTTCGTAGCATTCAATTAGATGCATCAGCAAAAGTGTTCCTGGACCAATGCTATATATAAAACAGCTTCAATATAATCACGCGATTTTAATATAACGTTAGCGTGTGGTAAGATCAATAGTCTCCGATAAGTAGAGGTCATCAAACTTAATTACCAAATATTATTAGAAAATTGAATTATAAGATGATGCGGAATAATGGGAAAGAAGAATTTAACCAGCAAAATGGCAACGTAGCCAACAAAATGCTAAGAAACAAAATAGAAGGTGTTACAGAATGTGAATAAGATAAAAATATAGAAAGTATTAAAGAAAAAATGAGAGCAGTGCAGTACGGCTATTTAAAGAAGAAGAAGATCAAGTTAGTACCGCACAAAATCGGCTGTGGAAGTTTGTTCTGATGGCAGAGATCACAAAGGTTTTGGTGATTACGAAAGGCGCAATACAACTAACAAAGTTCAAAAATCTACAACAAGGTGAATTTATATATATATATATATATATATATATATATATATATATATATATATATATATATATATATATATATATATACAGACATAAATCAAATTAAATGTAATTAATGTGATTCATATACGAAACGAAACCATCACAAGTGAAGTTTACAAAAGCAGAAAAAGAAATACAGCGAAATCTTCAAAATGCGTCATGGATACAACTGCACCACATTCAATTGATAAACATAGTGAACATTATTATAATTTTGTATATATATATATATATATATATATATATATATATATATATATATATGTTAATTTTCAGGTTTCCGCCAGTGCTGGATATGAAGTTGATATTCTTCGGCTTGGTCTGCGTAGTCCTCCATGGCTCTTAAAGAACCGACGTTTTTGATTTTTGTACTGCGTTACGAAGGAACGTCAACGCAGTACAAAACCAGAAAACGTCTTCACTGACCCAACATGTAAAGGAGACCTAACACGATAGATTTTGACAACACATAGGATATTGCAAACTACGGTATCTATACACCGTATTATCAGAAAGCTATCGAAATCGAAAAACGACCACAAAATTTGAATTCACGAGACGACACTAGATTACCATCGACGGAAGCCTATTCTGAAACACAGTCACGAACGAAAGAAAGGAGAAATCGGTTAGAAAGGAGGAGAAAAGGAGAAAGTGAAAGTGAAAGTATCATCACAACGACCAATAGCCAGGGCATCGACCAAGAAAGTCAGCATACAAATACTGCGGACCATCAGCGAGGACCTCAGTTCAGTTCGAGTTACCAGGAGCAGAACACGAAGACTTGAATATGGCAGATGATATTATGCGGAAACGTCGTCATTTCAACATCGGTTCTTTTAAGAACCATGGAGGAGAATCTACGCGAGACCAAGCCCGGAAGAACATCAACTTCATATATATATATATATATATATATATATATATATATATATATATATATATATATATATATATATATATATAGGTCATACTCTGTATCACAAATTTTCTCTTGAACTAATGTTTATTAGTCACATACAGAGAGGATATAATGTATTCCCCCTTCATTTACATCTTGAATAATTTGAGATATCAAAATGAAATTTTGGGAATAGAGTAAGCAATAGATTTACGACTCTTCAGTTGTTTTGACGGCGTCAACTTTCCAGGTTGCACTGCGACGCCAAGTCACAGTATTTCAATGTAGTATAGTTCCCTAGAATATTTTCGAACTATTTAAATTTTTCTAGAAGTTATTGCCATTTGAATATTAAAAACTGTTTTAATGAACGATAATTAAATTGCTCAATGTGACCAACTTGCACCTCCTGACATAAATAAAACCTTCGCATCATTCCATTTCGCATATTTATAAAAGTTTCTAGTGGAATATTTTGGCACTCTAAAATTATTGTCTCCCTCGATTCTACTAAACCGTTTAGTATGGAAGCACACCTTCGATTTTAAATACACCCACAATTGGGTGAACGAGCTGGCTACTCGATTGAGCTTCTGCAACATATCCACCAGTTTGGAAAAAAGTTCGGACAAATAATCCCGCACCGATCGAAAATAGTGGGGAGGAGCGCCATCTTGTTGAAACCATACGTCCCCAATGCCTTCATAAAACTGTTCTAGACTGTCCTCCACTACTTGTTGAATTGTTGGTATAGTTTCATTTCGAAACGGTTGTAAATACAGTGGACAGTCCAAATTTTGTTCAATAAAAAATAGACCAATAATATGGTCACCAAGAATGCCGCCACAACCATTCTTTTTTTTTGGATGTTACGTGGCTGTCTCCCTAACACATAATGGGTTGGTATCACTTCAATAACGTAAATTTTGTTTATTTACCTTGTAGCGTCCCATGGTATAATTTGAAACTACTCTCAATTATTAAAAGACTATAACATCTATAATAGCGTAATATTGAACTTATTCGAAATAATGAAAATTCAAGAAAAAAAAATCGCTAATGCATGTATCTTGACTTTACTGACAATAATGCTTGCCTTGTATTGACTTTCGTGACAATAATTAAAACATTAGAATTTATCTCAGTGGTACCTGAAACTATTTTTTTTAGAAATTCTTTTTCATTTGTTTTACATAGATATATCATAGTTGACTTATGGACTCTAATTTAATTGAAAATTCTTTCTAAAAATTGTTAGTTTGTTTGTTATGAGGCGTTCCTTTCACGGAACAGTAGTACTTGCAGTTATTGAATTGGTAAAAATATTGCACTTCAATGAAATATACTTTGCTTAGATTAAATCAGGACAAAGTAAACTTAGACATAAATGTAACTATAAGAACTCAAAAATGGCAATCTAAGAATTTCATACAGGGGTATGATAATCGACAGAACATAGTTTAGGGGGTAACTCCACTTCACATTTAGTACACCTGAAAAATATGAATTTTTATGACACACTCCACAGCCATACCTTGTTTGTTTGTTCTGATATACAACTAGGTGGCTCATCCGATCAAATTTCGAATATGCGTATAGGTTCTGAGCTGATTTGAATGTACCTCTTCTTGTAGTTTTTCTATAACTTTCCAAAATGCCTGTTACTGTAATTCTTCTAATGGCTAAATGATCTAACTATCCACCATTTATGCGATGTAATTGCCAAGCATTTTGAAGGGCCATATCTACACAATGGGTAAACAATGGAAAGTACCATTCCTTGCCAAGTATGCTAACCCTAAACAGCTAAGTTTTGGTCAGATTTATCTACTCCACCCATGTTATCGTTATATCTTTGAAATGAATAAGATTGATTAATGTATACATGCTTCTTTTCTTTTCTAGAATACCTCTTCACATTATTGAGGCAACACAGGCAATGCATTTGAGTCTAAAGAAATAACACTGTTGTTCCATTTGCAAGTAATTGTTGCGTTATTTCCAAATTTAGGCACTCTTCTGTGCATTTTCTGCACTTCTTGACAAGATTCCATTGGACATGCAGGTAATCTGTTTCACCTAACAGTGCCTGTTCCTAATTTGGTGGTCCCAGCCCACAACTTATGCCCTCATCGAATCGACTTTCCTCTAATAAATTGTTTGCAGGGGTGAAGACCAAAATAAGGTTCCATGGCTTCATCGACAATGTGGAATTCTTGTTGTGGCTCCTGAAATTTTCTATTTAGAGCATCAAATGATGGTCGCATTTTACAAAATTTCTCTTCTCTATCCAAATTATGATTATCGCTGCAGTGTAGGTTGGACATGATAAACTGAAATTTGTCTCGTAAAATTAGTTCAGAAGTTAATTTATTATTGGTGTCTTCCGCATTTTTCCAATATATTCTTCTGAGGCTAACTGTGTTGTATCCACTGACCATAAAATCTCCAAGGTAAGTCATCATTTCTTCAGTTGTAATTGTCTGCGTTCTATTCTTTTGAGCGGCGTAAGTGTTACTATAATTAACAAGCATCTGAATTATATCATCAAAAAAATATTGAATAAGTCAACTGGACGACATCGTTCAGCGGGCCATATACTTCATGCCACTCAGGAAAATTAGAATTCAAATCAGCGTCAGTACTATTTAATGTTGTCTTAGCTTTTTTGGAAATTTGGCTTTTGTTGCCTTAGCCCGTTTTCATGTGATGTTCATGAAAGATTACAGAGGCATGTTATCCTCGTTATCCCAATCGCCATTGTCACCCAATCATACGAAACACTAGCTTCTGCACGTAACTGGCTTCCCAGTAAACTGTTGTGGGTAACCTAATCCTCTTGTCCAGGATCGTCATCAGTATTACCTACGTTAGCATTGTCTAGTGATAATACTATATTGTTACCTGGCAGTACAGGTATCCACTCTGAATGTTCTCATTCTTCCAGCAGTTCATGCAGTGCCAACGGACAACGAAAACTATAGCAACGGAAACTAAGGATATAAATAATGTGTCGTATACAGTACTACCGTTCCGTTAACGGAACAGCTAAAATTGGAGGGAAAACTGAACATTCCGAACACAATGCAATCCACATATTTAAATAATTAATGATATTAAAAAGAAAATTAATCCCGCTACATAAATAACAATAATATACTTACTCCCACAAATTCATAGTGCGTACAACAAGAGAAATGCGGTCACGCTTGCACAATATAATACGTACGAAATCAACTTGAAATTACATATAATTAAATTCTACTCTACACATTATTACTTCTAACGGTATCCGTGTTGCCATCTATGCTTAACGGTAAACCAGATTTGCAAACGTTCTTTTTAAGGAACGGTAAGTTCAAGTGGGCTTACAAGTCTAATATTGAATTATTTGAACTCAAATCTGATAAAAAGGATTGGCCGTCTAGTGATAGGCTATGCTGTTATACGATTGAGATAGGATTGGATGAGGTTGTGTTGCATTATAGTGGGACAGGCAAACAATGAAACTACTCAAATCAGAATTAACGAGTTTTGCGCAACCCGTTAATTTGCGAAACTGGGAAAGAACCATCAAGAAAACCCAGTTTATTAATAAATAAGCTATTTTACAAATACATTAACAAATCAAATAACAAAAAGAAACAAAAAAAAAGGTTCAATATGCCAATATTACAAAATACCGTCAACTCTGGTTAAAGTGCGTACAAAGTTTATAGAATTAAGTAAAAAAAATGAATAGCAGCTTAACCACACATAAACACCAAAAACAAGCAAACATCGAAATCACACCCATACTGGTGTCATAAATAAATCATATTAAAATTGTAACACCAAACATGTGGCCATTTTACAACCAATCATGCCATTATTTAAGTTAACAATAAAATAAATAGGAAAACAAGAATGCAGATTAAGTTACACATTCAATACAACAAACACTATATTAAACAGGTATCAATAAGGTAACTGCAATGCAGTTTAACTACACTCAGACAAGGACAAAAAGTAGGCAAGGAATTTATACATACACAAATGTATCGTAAATAAAAGCAAAAAAATGTACAGGCTGCCCCAAATTCGAGGGCAAGCATGGGGATCTCGCTTATTATAAGAGATAGGATATAGGTTTAAATTCGGCACTTTTGCTAAATTCGATGCCGAGTAATAATCTGAAAAGAAATTTGAGCTAACTCGAATGGATTTGGTTTTATGCTCAAAAAACTAAAAATTTCGATTTTTGTTTTTCGCGTTTGGCTACCTTATTATTAGGACTTTTCAAAATTCGATTAAACATTATTAAGGCAACTTTTTACGCACAATACTAATACGGTATTAAAAATATTATGCGACGTTTTGTTTATTCTGAACCATCATCAGGTTTATTTTTTCTTATCGGGGTTAAGACATATTTTTATGGCGTTGGATGAAGAATGTTATGCTGATTTTAGCAATATATAACACTTCATGATCGAATGCGAACTAAAATACTCTTAAATTAAAAACTAAATATTACATTATCACGATACCCATGAATCAAACAAAACTCAGGAGTTGGCTTTTGTCATGTCATTTTCTAATTGTAAAAAGGGTAATAACTGCAAGATCCTTCGTGTTAGTGCTTTAAAATTTGCAAGTTTCTTTAGAATGTTTTCAAATTCAAAAAAACGAGACATGATAAGGATATTAGTAAGCTGCAATAGAAATAGTGGCAGAGCAGAACAAAGATATTTAGGGGAATATCCGGAGATGCAGCAACCAAACCAGAGATATTTTTTAAAATTAGACCAAAATTTGCGAGAATTTGGATGTTTTCGGAAACCTCGAAATGCATATGGTAGCAGACTAGACAGAGATGCCGAAGAAGAAATATTACATCAGGTACTATTTGTTAGTATTATACTAATTATAAGAATTTCCACTCCCTTCACTGCTAATTTCCGCAGACATTTTTTTTGGAGAGTTATGACTTTATGTTATCCATCTTAGGTTCAAGAAAATCCTTTAACATCTACCAGAGAAATAGAGCAAACTATTGAAGTCCCAAAAACGACAGTTTGGCGAGTGTTAAAGCAACAGCATTATAAACAATTTAAGTTACACGTTAGTCAAACTTTTCGGCCCGGAGAAGATATGAGACGGTTGTATTTTTGTAACTAAATTAATACCAAAATGCTGGAAAATCGCAACTTTCTCAATCAAATAATTTGGATGGATGAGTGCAATTTTTCCACTAATGGAATGTTTAATCGTAATAACGAGCACTACGGGTCCGTTGAAAATCTACGAATTAACAGGCAAATGCGAGGACAAGGCCACCGGTCCTTTAATGTGTGGGTTGGAATCTGGAAGGATAGGCTCCTTGGGCCAATTATTTACGAAGGTATCCTAACGTCTCAACGCTACCTCGCATTTCTAACACACGAAATATCAGACCATTTCGATGATGTTCCGCTAAACGAAAGATCGACTCTCTGGTGGCAAATGGACGGAGCTCCTCCTCATAATGCTGCGATAATAAGTGAATATCTTAACGGCGAATTTCCTGATAAATGGACGGGAAATAGGGGACCACTTAGGTGGCCAGCAAGAAGTCCAGATTTAACCCCTTTAGATTACTTCCTCTGGGGCTATTTAAAAAATATGATTTATAAGACGCCACCGCAAAATATAGCAGAACTCCAGAATAGGGTTGTTAATGAACTACGTCAAATTCCCAGACGAACCATTCAAAGAGCGTAAACAATTGTAGAAGAAGAATTCGTTACTGTAATCAAGAAGGAGGAAACTTGTTCGAATATTTATTATAATACTTTTTGTTTGTTTGTCTGTGTAATTATTTTGTTGTTACCTATCGATAAATTTGCGTTGTCGCTATTATGACCGTGTTACGTAGACCTACTTGTTTGAGTTGTTTGTTAATGTTTTTTTTTTAAATTGTTTAACTGTTTTTATATTTTTTTGTATGTTCTAGCGAGTTTAACAAATTAAATAAGTAGAACTACTGTAATTATTCCTTGGTGGATCCAAGAAGGCGGAATCTTGTTCTTCGTATTTTTCTCATTATTTTAGTTCGCAGTCGATCAAACCATAAAGCGTTATATATTGCCAAAATCAGCACAACATTCTCCATCCAACGACATAAAAATATATCTTAACCCCCATAAGAAAAAATAAACCTGATGATGGTTCAGAATAAACAAAACGTCACATAATATTTTTAATACCGTATTAGTATTGTGCGTAAAAAGGTGCCTTAATAATGTTTAATCGAATTTTGAAAATTCATAATAATAAGGTGGCCAAATGCGGAAAACGAAAATCGAAATTTTTAGTTTTTTGAGCATAAAACCAAATCCATTCGAGTTAGCTCAAATTTCTTTTCAGATTATTACTCGGCATCGAATTTAGCAAAAGTACCGAATTTAAACCTATATC
The DNA here is from genome assembly GCA_036346205.1 of Vesta saturnalis. Lineage (NCBI taxonomy): Eukaryota > Metazoa > Arthropoda > Insecta > Coleoptera > Lampyridae > Vesta > Vesta saturnalis. The sequence continues at coordinate 2,068,856 of JARFJB010000390.1, forward strand.
CTATCTCTTATAATAAGCGAGAACCCCATGCTTGCCCTCGAATTCGGGACAGCCTGTACACTTACAGTTTGTAGACAAACAATTTTAAATCAGCTGGCCGAATCAAAAGCACTTAAGAAATCATTAAAACAAAGCCTTGTAAGGGTAAGATCAAAATCAGCTACGTTCACAAAGTGACCGATAACCTGCCCGTAGGTAATGACGCGAAAGTTTGAGTGACTGGTTAGAAACTACAGCATCATCCCTTTCTCAGCTCACAAGTTCATCTATACACCCCTCTACATTTAAAAACAATAAGAACGAGTTAGTTTCACAGTAAAAATGGAATTCGAGGCTGTTTTAATAGCATCTAGACTTGTGTCTGCACACAATAGTTAATAATAACAATTAGCTGTGGTTTATCATGCCACGTTTGTACAAGCATTAAGTCCTTTACGCGGGCGAAAATATTAGTAACCATCCAACAGTGCCAACTCATTCCAGCAATGAGGAGAGACACTGTATTGTTCGACGCGGTGTCCTCTTTCCTTTAACAGGTTTTAACTTAAGCGTGCACACGAGGTGGCGTATTGGCAATTATATTACTACCGCATTACTATTAAACCGCGTTTATACTTAAGACGGTGGCAATTATTTATAGATATGTTGTGTACAGGGCCGCTTCGCTAATTAAAACCAGAACGATGTTATTATTTTAGTTTTTACTAAAACAGAAGCGATAATATATTTATAGCCACAGCGGTTTACAATTATGATTTTTAAAAATACAATAATATAATGGTACAACTCAATCGAACATCCAACTTGCAATTAACTGTTTAGTCTAAAACCAAAAGTTACAAAAAAAAAACAAGAAACATTACATGGGCAATATTATCATATTTATTATTAAAAGAAGTGTTCATTTTTAAAATATTCACTCGTCCGTAGCAAACCTTGTATGTCTCGAATTTCAAAGTAACAAACAAAGCCGCCTTCCGGTTCATCCGAATGGACTAATGTAATTAATTGTCAAGCGGCGACATTTTATCCAATTCGTATAAAAATGCTAACTGGTTTGGTATGGTTGTTTTCGAGTACAGTTTTGAATCACATGAAATAACACCTGTTTTTCTACACCGACATGAGTTTCTTTTCCTTTTCAACCCTTAATTACATGCATTCAAACATCAGTTTCATAAAATACATAAAATAAAGTATCCGGAAAAACATAATCAAATTACCAGTTACTAACAAGATATTAGAACGCCGTTAATTTTAAACTATTTATTTTAAACTTGATTGCAAAGCCTTCTTTCTAGAAGTTACGTACTTGCAAAAGAAATGAAAATTGAAATGGCTGTAACTTGTAGAAGGATTGGGATAATTTAAAAATATTCTAGGAAAGGATACTAAACCTATTTTCAATCCTCCATTGCATTAAGGAAAATCACGTCAATTGGCGTCGCAGCGCCACCTGGAATGTTGGCGTTGACGTCAATTGGCGTCGGAGCGCCACCTTGAATGTTGACGTCAAAATAGCGTAAAAAAGTCGTAAACATATTATTTACTATATTCCTAAAATTTTGTTTTGGTATTTCCAATGGTTTAAAAAATAACGGGGTGGGAGACTTACTTTATATCCTCTCTGTATACTATTTAACATTCCATTACTTAGTTCATCAACTTTAGAATCTGCCTAAATGCACTTTTCAAGTAGAACAAAACGATACCAAATACCGTGAGATTGTTCAATAAACAAGTGGCTTGTAAAATATAGTCCTTTCTAAAGGCGATTATAAAAACGAACCAAAAAATAACATAACAATGTGTTTTTAATTACCGCAGTATAAGAACACTTAATTTAAATAATGGAGCAGGAATCTCATCCTTTTTGTACTTTAGAATCAGTAATTGTGAGGAAATTCAAACTAATAGGATTCCTTTCATCTTTAACATTTATTTAATCACTTACAGAAAATGTTTGAGGTTAGTAAATATTCCACCGTAACACTCGCGACAAATCGAATTTAATTAAATTCTGAAAGGTAGACAGAAAACTTGAATTTATAGATTTGTCAGCGGACTACTAAACCTTTCACATGTTACAGCTCACATTGGGAAAGACAATTTTGGTATTTCCTCACATTGATATTAGTATAACTTATATTTAAATATCTTACTACTATGAGCAAAATTTGAATTTTTATTGTAGATATGTGAGGACTGTTACCATCAGTGTCTCACTTGAAAACACATCAAAACTAAGAGCAGCTATTATAAAACTCACTTCAATATGAAAATATCGATGAATATTATTTCTGCTCAATCAGTTTTCAAATTTTTGAAATCCTTTTATGGTTAAAGTACTCAGTAAAGTGGAGAATGATATGCTATTACATAAACCAACAGTCGTTGTAAGGGTCTACATAAGTATAGAAATACGTGTTATATCCCCTGAGGGCAATTCATTATTCTTTGATATTTAAATTTGCTTTCAGCATGTATCAAATAAGATGTTATTCCGGAGATTTAGGTTTTAAAAGAGAAAATTCATGCAACTGCGTGTAATAATACTATAGAAATATGTAATGCCTCCTTTTATTGTACCTTTTGTTATTTGCTTAGATACTTTATAGTAGGGACTATGAGTGAAGGTATTATAGATCAGACAAGAATTTACTTATAACTTCAAATCAAAATTGTATCAAAATTAATAGGTTTTAAGTTTAATTAATACAGCAAGTCATTAATCACATAGTTGTAAGAGAATTTTCAAGCACTTCAGAAGTAGGCACAAACAATGCTAACAATATAACTATACAAAATCTTGAAAAGCTCATTTTTGGTAAGCACTTAATGATAATGTTTCACAAAAACATCGTTGTGTTTACATAATAAATCTTACACGATGTTATTAAATCTGTATAATTAAATAGTCTTATGGAATTTGCATTTTGTTTTATGTGATCAAAACCTAGTCAATTTATCGCACGAGTCTATGTTTTATAGAATAAAAAGTATTTAATCTGTTATTAATATTTATTTTTAATATTATTTTACATTTCTTTAACCCCTGTTAAATTAGATTCTATAATGGGAAGAATTATTGATAAGACATGAAGATTTGATATACGATAACTGTTTTCAAATAAAGATGTTATTCTGTATTAATAGTTTTAGTTTATTATTATCAAAGGATTAAAATATATTTAGAGATTATTTTAAGACTTATTAAGGTAGCTCAAATTTCAAATCTGAAAATGATAACTTAAAATCTTGATTAAACTCATTTATTAGATAACTGTTTTACAATGGCTATGAGTTTATTATATAAAGTAAGATGCATAATTGTATAAATTATTACAGGTAGCTAAGATTAAAATTAAATATGAATGAAATGATTAAATCGTATTATTGATAGAAGCAGATGGACTTGGTCATTTTTAAGTTAATATGTTATTTTATGTTATTAAAATTATTACAGGTAACTAAGACTAAAATTAAATATGAATGAAAATGATTAAATCGTATTATTGATGGAAATGGACTGGTTTTTAAGTTAATATGTATTTTATGTTATTAAAATTATTACAGTAACGTACTATTAAATTAGATGAAAATTTATTTATTGATAACATGGCCTGATATTTTAAAGCTGGTGTTTATGTCTATCTAACATGAAGTTTAAACATCATTCTGTCGGGGATGAATATTTTTGTTTTTACAGTGTGGTTTATTTTTCGTAATGCGGTTATTATAAAAGACATTGCATAAATGTAATTAAAATTTTTTTTACATTTCTTTTAATTCCTATCTACAGATTATGGCCACCTTTTACCTATACGAAAATTTACTTATACATCGTTTAAATTATTTCACTTCAATGTCATTAAAATAAAATGAGTAATTCAGTTACTTAATTAGTTTGGTTACGGCAATAACATGCTTTAAATGATTTTACCTGTGTAATGCATTTATTAAGCTGTTATACAATGCAATAGGAAAGTAACAACTACTCATCGACATCGTGTGAATTGTATGTGTTTTACAAATATTTTCTAATGTTTTGCTGTTGATGCAAAATAAATTAATAACTAAAATTAAGTATTGGGTAAAATAATATTTTCTTCTTCTGTGTGGTCTCGTTTTTTATCGATAAATTCTCTTATCGGGTATATCTGATAACTATTGATTGGTTTATTATCAGCACTTATACATTAGAAAACATTATGCTTGGTTTATTTGCATATTCAATTGCACACACATGTACTTCACGTTATATTGGCTTTTACCAGCAGAGATTTAATAGCCATGCTAATTAAACACTCTTAAATTATCTAATCGGAAATAAGAGTGACGTAATTTAGCTTATTTGAAATTTCATAGAGAGAGCACCGCTATTATCAAGATTTAAAATAACTTTTACCTCATTCATATCATCGTTTTCGTCTTGAACGATTATATTATAATAGGTTATTAACAACCCGCAAAACATCTAATATCTCTGATGCTGCTTCTTAATAATAATAATGCTCATTCGGTGGTGATTATACTTTAAATACATGCAAAAGGATAGTATATACAGCCTTTATTTGCTAGATTATTACACATAGATGTGAGGTTGTTCTGAAATTACCTGATACTACACACTTTTAAACCTTCTTCCTCGTTCTCAGAAGCTGTCCCGTATTCATATTTTTGAATTTATCTTTACCAGATTTCTAGCCAGTAGTAAGTTTTCTATTTTATCTTGAGATATTTTCTGTTACTAATTTAGTGAACCACTAATATTAGCACATACATAAATTACAACGTATTTGAAATGACCCTGTATTATTCCTATTTAATAGAAACGGTCGACCCTGGAATTTTTAAATGTTAATCAAATAAGACAGATATAGGAACTTGCTGTCGGCCCTTCGCCGCTTTCCGTGGCTGGCTGGAAATAGTATTCTAATAAGGGGGCCCTAATTCTATCTCATAAGGCAAGTATAGGAACTTTTGTTAGGGTCAGCACTCCTTGTCGCGGACCCTTAACGATAAATAGTATTCTAATAAGGGCCCTAATGCCAACTTGTAAGATAAGTATAGGAACTTGTGTTAGGGTCTGCAACCTCCTGTCATGGTCTCTTGGCGCAAAATTTGGATTTGTTTGTGTCGCCATCTAGTGTGTATAGACTTACCAATATTTTCTGTAATAAATGTGGCACCAACTAGTGTTATATTTCTAGGACCAATTATGGTTTTGTTTGTGGCACCATCTAGTGGTATATTTTTAAACTAGCAAATGTTTTCTGTAATAGAAGCGGCACCGCCTAGCGGTATATTTCTGGGACAAATTAGGGTTTGTTTGTGGCGCCATCTAGTGTAAATTACGTATCTCTTATTTTCGATTAGAAAATTTAAGTGTTAAAAAGTGTGTGTGTGTGTGTGTGTGTGTGTGTGTGTGTAATTCAACATGCAAATAAATCAAGCATAATTTCTTCGAATGCATAGGTACTGATAATCAATCAAAAAATAGTTATCAGATATACCCGATAAGATAATTTACCGATAAAAAACGACACCACATCAACGAAGAAAACATTATTTTACCAAATACCTAATTTTAGTCATTAATGTATTTTGCAGCAACAGCAAAAATTTTGAAAATATTTATAAACACGATGTTAATGCGTAGTTGTTACTTTTCGATTGCACTGTATAACAGCTTAATAAATGAGTTCCACAGGTAAAACTATGTAAAGCATGTTATTGCCGTAAGCAAACTAAGTGCTTAATAACTGATTTTATTTTAATGACATCGAAGTGAAGTAACTTAAACTACGTATAAATAATTTTAGTATAGGTAAAAGGTTATAATTTGTAGATAGGAATTAAAAGAAATGTAATAAAAGTTTTAATTACAGTTATGATGTCTTTTATAATAAACGCATTACGAAAAATCACATTGTAAAAACAAAAACATTTATCCCCGACAGAATGATATTTAAACTTCATGTTCGACATAAACACCAGCTTTAAAAAATACCAAGGCCATCCGCTTCTATCAATAATACGGTTTAATCATTTTCCTTCATATTTAATTTTTAGTCTTACTTTATCTGTAATAATTGTAATAGACATGTTAACTTAAAAAACGCCAGGTCTATCTGCTTCTATCAATAATACGATTTAATCATTTTCATTCGTATTTAATCTTTAGTCTCACGCTACCTGCAATAATTTTAAGTTATGCAATCTCTTTTATAATAATAAACTCATTACGAAAACAAATTGTAAAACAGTTATCTAGATCCGAATGATATTTAAACTCAAATAGAAATTTATTAACAGGCTTAAATACATGTTAAATTCAGATATTGAACAAAAAGTGATTAAATGCAGTCTTAAAGATTGCATAGAACAATCGTTTAAGGACTAGGTTTTTATATACTTGATAAAAATCAAAACAACTCAAATAAATATTAATAACAGATTAAATAATATCTTTTTATTATGAAAACAGTCGGAAAATGGATGTTTCAAAAACGGATTAGCGGTTACATTAATACTGCTGGTTAGTTCACATACCTGCGCCAAAAGAGATTAAAATGTTTTGCGCGGCATGTAAAACATCGACTTAATACGTAAGCAAGTTACGATCAAAATGTTTTACACATTACATGCGTCATTAAAAGGAGAGTCTTAATTTATATAAACTAATGTGCATTAGTAGGTAATTAACAGAGTTCATATAAAAATGGGAATACAATTATGTATGTGAAAATGGGTGATCGATGGTTAATATTAACGTTTACCTGTCACATATGGGCGTCTTTATCTATCGCAATTGGTTTTAAATCGCATACGCGTATATATATATATATATATATATATATATATATATAGGACTACAATCTAAAATTAGTTTGATTTATACAGGGTGATCTACAAACTTGTTACTTATCAAAGTTATATTATTTTAAATGGAATACTCCTTTTAATTTTTTTAAATAAGGTGAAGAAATAAGGTAGACTTTCATTAGAGTTCCCTATACCTAAACCTTACAGTTTCCGAAATATTTAACATTTTTTGAAAATTCAAGTATTTTTCGATTCAGAAAAGATGAGACAATCTAATCTAGGTCATCGTAATAAGGATATTTGGAAGTACGTATTCTGTTGTTTATTGTTTCAAATCATAATTTATAAAATACAAAGAATAACGCGTAAAGTTAACAAACTTCAAAGTTAAATATCTTTGTTATTTTGAATACAACGCCCAAGAAGTTTTTATCGGAATGGAATAGTCTTTTGACAATAGTTCGAACTGTATTAGGGTTCCCTTTACCTAACTTCAATACTTTTCGAGAAATTAGTGTATTTGTTAGATTTTTAGAAATTACGCCATTAACTCATGTCGATCAGTTAGAATTCTGTGATTTACAAAGGTTACAAATGTGTTAAACGGTTTTTGGTTTATTAAGGTTATCAAGGTTATACGGTTGCTGGTCTTAAAAAAGACCGTTTTACATTATGCACCGAGAGCCTACTGCTGGATTTACCACTACAGTAAATGTTCAAACTGATGACCGTCTTCTAAAATGCATAGTCTAATACTTTCTTCCAAATTTTGTCTGACTTTTCTTAACATATCTGGAGTAATTGTGTCCACCGCATTTCTAATTCTCTCTTTCATATTGTCTGCAGTAGTAGCAGGAATACTGTAAACAATATTTTTAATCTATCCCCATAAAAAGTAATCTATTGGAGTAAGACATGATATGGTCCCTTCCTTCCAATACATTTATTAACAAATTTCCTAGTTAAATAATTTCTAACTCTACGATCAAAGTGTGCCGGTGCCCCATCTAATTGTAGCCACATATTCCCTCTAATGTTCAACAGAACGTTTTCGAGAAGTGTCCAAAAGTCTCGCTTTAAAAATCTCAAAAATTTTCTACCATTTAAATGACAATTGAAAAAGTATGGTCCAATTACCTGATCTCCAATAATTCCTGCCCATACGTTTATGCTCCAACGATTTTGGCGGTCAACAGTATTAAAATCATGCCTATTCTCGGTATCATAATAGTGAAAATTATGTCTATTTACCAAACCGTTGTTGTGAAATGTCGATTCATCAGTAAACAAAACGAAATTTAAAAAATCTTGTTGATCCCCTATTTTTTCAATTGCCCACAAACCGAAATCTATTCGTTGTTGAAAGTCATTGCCACACAAATTTTGATGAATTTCTATGCGATAAGCATGAAATTTGTGTTTTTTGAGAACTCTTCTCACACTTCCTCTACTTAAATCTGTTTGTCTAGCAATTACTCTAGTACTAGTGTGGGAATTTTCAGCGATAGGTCCTAATACTAAAAACTCACCATCTTTATTGCCAGTTACCGGTTTACTTTTATTAGGTTTTGGATAGGCAGTGTTACCTGTGGCTCGAAATGTTTGTAAAAGCCTTTCAAAAGCTCTCGTATCAGGATGGTTGCGATCAGGGTACTTTTGGGCATAAACCCTGGAAGCCAAAAGACAATTTTCATGGCATTCTCCTATGGTAAACACCATATCCACTCCTTCTTGCACTGAATATTTCATTGTAATGAAAAAATCATCAATAGTTATAAACACTGTCGTATTTTGAAATACGTCAATATGACAGAAATGTTTATAAATCAAAGAATTCTAACTGATCGACATTAGTTAATGACGTAGTTTCTAAAAATGTAACAAATACACTAATTACTCGAAAAGTATTGAAATAAGGTATAGGGAACCCTAATACATTTCGAACTATTGTCAAAAGGCATTCCGATAAAAATTTCTTGGGCGTTGTATTTAAAATATCAAAGATATTTAACTTTGAAGTTTGTTAACTTTACGCGTTATTCTTTGGATTTTATAAATTATGATTTGAAACAATAAACAATAGAATACGTAGTTCCAAATATCCTTATTACGATGACCTAGATTAGATTGTCTCATCTTTTCTGAATCGAAGAATACTTGAATTTTTTGACAACCCAACATTTTCAAAAAATGTTAAATACTTCGGAAACTGTAAGGTTTAGGTATAGGGAACTCTAATGAAAGTCTACCTTATTTTTACACCTTATTTCAAAAAAAAAAAAAAATTAAAAAGGAGGGTATTCCATTTAAAATAATATAACTTTGATAAGTAACAAGTTTGTAGATCACCCTGTATAAATCAAACTAATTTTAGATTGTAGTCCTAGAAGGCTTACATATTCTCGCCCAAACAGATTTTGAAAAATTCAGTCGTTTGGGTGCTAGAGACCGACGCGTTGGTGGTGGCCCACCCTGTATATATATATATATATATATATATATATATATATATATATATATATATATTAAAATTGCAAAAATATCTTCATTCTTGAATTGGGGAATTTGAGATGTTCAGAAAGAGGTAATACAAGTATCGGACAGTTTAAATGACATTTGGGTAATAAAAAGGGGTGATTTCAAGCTCGATACATGTGCAAGACTGTTTTATATAAATCTGGTTCACGATGTGATTAAAATAATTTTGTTTGGTATAAATTAGTCTGAATATTATTTACATAGTTTGGTTTTATCATAAAAAGCAATTTGCTGCTAACAAAATTGTCAAGAATGTTAAATATAACCATTTTCGTAAAGTCATTTTAGTATTTCAATTATTGCAATAAAAGTCAATTTTTCAAGGGTAATTTGGCAAGTGAACACTTTACAGGTGTTTAAACATGAACTATATAGTTAGGATTATGTTAGGGATAGTGTATTTCTTATACACATTTGCAGATTTAAATTTAACTTCAACTAAATTACTTGAACTCTATCCCCAATTGAGATTGAGCTAGTCCGGTGCATATATAAATAAAAGTTAAAATACATTTAAACATATTATTAACATTTCAATACAACCCAAACTATAACATTATTATTTTATCCCTCACAAAAATATAAGTCGCCGCCATTACAAATTGGTGGCGCATCAACGTGAGGGCAAAATTTAGTTGAAGGTTTTTGTTATAAAAAGACAAAAAAATTATAGGTATTTAGTTTTTCATTATTCGTTTATTGTTATTTGTTATTAGTTATTGTTTATTTTATTGAATTTATTAGTGTTAGAATTTTTATAAAAAGGGGCAAATTTAATTAGGATACAGTTAGTTGATGCAAGATCGTAGAGTAACTAGATCAGGTAGAGTTTACGGACCTAAAGATATTGAGGTAAAAGAGCAAAAACAGGATCTAGTTACAAAGATGGAGCAGATTGAAAAGGAATGTTGAAGGACAACAAGAAGAGGAAGTCCAGTAAAGAAAGCAAAAGTTTAGATATGGACATGATTATAGCCATGTTAATGAGGGCTGAAGAAAGTAGAAAGGAAGATATGAAAAAAGCCGAGGAAAATATGGATGTTAAATTCAACAAGCTTGAAGAAAATAGGAAAGAAAGAGCGGAAGAAGAAAGAAAGGAGGACATGCGTAAGTTAGAAGAAAATAGGAAGCAAGACATGAAAGAAGCAGAAGAGAATAGAAAGGAGGATATGAGACGACTAGAAAAAAGTATCAGTAGACAGATGAGTAAGTGGGAGAACGATAAGGAGAAATTAGTACACAGAATGGAGAAAACGAAGGAAGAATTAAGCACAATATGCATAGAAAATGATAAGTTATGGGGAACGATTATCGACAATAAGGAAGAGGTAGATGACAAGATCGGCAAAGTTGACAAGAATATTAGAACTGAAACCCGTCTAAGAGAAGAGCTTCTCATGAAATAAATGATAAAGTAGGAAGGATACAAGGACATCCACGAACAAATATGTTTCCAGGTGGATAAGGAACAAGAAACAGAATGGGGAAATTTGAACAAATTAAGAATGTACGATCATGACCTGGAAGAGTTGAAAGAAAGAGAACACCTAGAAATTTTCAAATCGGCTGGGAAAATTGCATGTGGAATCAAGAGATGCCATACAAATTTGAAGGCAAGAAGCAAGAATCGCCAATGCTATTTTTAAAAATATAGAGGATTATTTTAATGACATCAAGGACAATAAACAAAGAATGCGTTTGGTAAGAAAGATGCTTAAAGGGAATGCCGAACTATGGTACAATTTAGTACAAGAACAATGTACCGATTATAAGCACTTCAAGAACTGTTACCAAACAATATTGGAGTGACGTCCAACAAAATGTAATAAGGAAGAATTTTCAAGGGCGAAGTACGATAAAAACTATGGCACTGAGGAGATTTATGTCATGAAGAAATACCAAATAGCAAGATATTTCACACCACCGATGAATGAACAAGAAATAGTCAATATTTAGCAAGGCAACTGGAGAATAATGTGGCAGAAAACATTATTCTGCAAAATATAGATAATATAACATCATTACTGCAATTTTAAGAAGATACGATGCGTATGAACAGCATCAGAATAAGTTGACGAAAAGAGAATTTAACCCTAGGAATGGTTGGAATGACAGAGGAATATAATTACAGGCACGAAAGAGAGGAAAATAGGAGAGATATTATAATAGGAATTATGGAAATGACAGGAGGAATTATCAAAATCAATATCATCGTGCTGACAATCGTAGAAGTATTTCCAAAATGGCAACAATAGGGAAAGCAATTATAGATCGGGAAGAGAAAGGAACAACTTCCAACAAAGAAGAGGAGATATAATAATGGCTACGATAGAAAAAATTTAATTATAATAATCAAGCCAAGGATAATGAACGAAACCATCAAATCAATAGAGAGAATGAAGGAAAGGATCATCGTAGAAATGATATGAAAAGAAAATAGAAGGCCATACCAAGAGATTGTTGATGATCAGAATCGAAGAGTGAATAACATCCAGGTACGAGAAGATAAAGGAGGAACCGAGTTGTGGAAGGATTAGTTGGGTCAATGCTATCGTACATGCAACCCAAGACCAAGAAGAAAATACACAAAGGACTTTGACAAGATCACAGTTCAAAATTTTTAAACACGAGCTTCCTTGTCAACAATGTAAAGACAAACTACCAACATCCCACGGAATTTTTAGAAATTGAACAAAATTCAGAACCAGATACTGTAAACATTTTATTACCTTTCGTTAACATTAGAATTAAGAATTTAAATTTATTAGGATTAGTTGATACCGGATCAGAAATTTCATTAATACAGGAGAAAATCATCGTAGAGAATAACGATTTATTTAAAGATGAGATCATAAGGAATAAACAAAATAGAAGTTATGGCAGCTACGGATAAGAAGCTTAGCACTATAAATAGGATGCTACATACTGAAGCTAAGGTAGGGGAACAGATTTTTCAAACACAATGGTTTATAACTAACAATTTAAAATGGAGTTAATAATAGGAATGGATTTGATTAAGCAATTAAGATTGATTATCGATGCAGAATATATGAAGATAAGAATTGGTAAAGATGAATTAAACTGGGTACAGCCCTACAATAAAAGATTAAATTTATATAAACCGCATATCCAGTATTTGAAGGTGGAAAGAATTATAAAGGATGAGCAATTCGATATCAATCACATTGGTTACAAGCGAGAAGTTATAAACATTATTCAAGAAAATTTGGTGTTGATAAATGAAGTACCTAGCGTAGCAAGTAAATATGTACATAAAATTGAAGTGTCAGACGATTCTCCGTTCCATAACAAGATATATCCTATTCCCTACGCCAGAAGAGAGCAGGTTAAAAGGAAATTAATGAAATGCTAGAAAATGGTATCATAGAAAGATCAAAGACCAGTTATTTAAATCCGTTGGTTGTTGTAAGAAAAAGATGACAGCATTAGACTGTGCCTTGATGCAAGGAAGCTCAATTCCAGATCAAAACCTCAATATGAAACTCCACAAAATATGGACGTGCTACTTAGTAAAATTTGGGAAAGAAAGATCTTTACTAAATTAGACCTTAAAAACTCATTTTGGCTAATACCTTTGGAAAAGTCGTGTAGAAGTACACAGGTTTAGTATCGAAGGAAAATATACCAATTTAAAGTGGTACCTTTCGGACTTAGTTCTTCGTCTGCTGCATTAGTTAGAGCTATGCAAGAAATTTTAAATAAATTCGAACATTTCTGTATGCACATTACATTGACGATTTCTAATATTTAGTAAGAACGAAGAAGAACACTGTCTACACATCAAAACAATCATGGAAGCTTTAGCCACAAATGGTTTAAAATTAAATTTAGAAAATGTTACTTTTTATGAAAGAAGTCATGTATTTGGGTTATGAAATAGGGCAGACGGGAGTAAAATTAAATGATAGTAGATTGGCCGAAATAAAGAATATCCTCGTCCTAAGAATTTAAGAACGTTGAGAGGCTTTTAGGGGTAGTTAATTACTATCGCAAGTTCATTTCAGGATATGCTGAATTATCTATTCCTCTGGTAGACTTGTTAAGAAAAAACGTACGTTGGAGTTGGGATAGACAAAAGAAGAAGCATTTATTAGTATTAAGGAAAGTTTATTTACAAATATGATTTTAAGACACCCTAATTTTAAGTTGCCATTTATACTCAGGACAGATGCATCTTTCTATGCAATTGCAGCAGAATTATGTCAAAACAAGGAGACGAAGAAATACCCATTTGTTTTCTTTCAAGAATTTTAAAAGTGCACGAAATTAAATACACACAGCAGAAAAGAATTACTGACCATTGTTATGCAGTAAACAAATTAAAATTTTATCTATTAGGCAACAAATTTAAAATTGAAACTGACAACTCTGCAATTACGTTTATGAAGACAACAAATTTTAAAATCATAGGATGTACCATTGGTCTTACTTCTGCAGGAATATGATTTCGACATATCTCATAGACCAGGCAAAGGATAATGTGGTAGCAGATGCTTAAGCAGGAAGGATAATATAGACATTAAGGAAAATAGAGTTTTATGTGCATTTGAACAAATTAAACCTACATTTTTGGCACAAGAATTAAGAAATTTACAAAATTCAACAAAATTTTTAGAACTTAAAAAGAAAATTTTGGAATCTAAAGAAAAATATATAAGGATTACTGTATTTTTAATGATAGAATTATTAAAGTTTTAATGCAAGAAAGTTAGTTGTAGTAAATGAAGATATAGCAAAATTTATCATAACGGATTTACACAAAACATATGGACATTTGGGAATTAGAAAACTTGGTTAATTTTTAGAGAAAATTTCTATGCAAAGAAGGATTTAACATATGTCAAAAATATTATAAATAAATGTGAGCTTTGCATATTAGCTAAAGAGAAGAACCATACTAATTTCAACCTTGTCAAAAGTATAAAAGTAAGTAAACCGTTAGAAATTAATAGCAATTGACTATATTGGAAATTTAGTACCTGGTCAAAACGGTTATAAAAATATTTTAGTAATCGTCGATATTTTTCGAAATTTATAAATTATACCCTAGCAGGGAATGCACAGCAAGACAAGCTACGATTTCTATCGAGAAATTCATGAAGAGACAGGAAAGCCAAAAGCTATCTAGCAGACAATGCCACATATTTTAGAACTGCCAAATTTGTAAAGAAGTTCGAAGATAATGGAATAAAGATATATTCTGTTCGATTAGACATCCTCAAGGCAACCCAGCCGAAAGATATATAAAAGAAGTGATTAAATTTTTAAGAATATTCACGTACGAGAAACATAATGCTTGGGTGAAAGTATTTAAAGGTCATAGAAAAGTGCATCAATGAAGTACCTAATGTTAGAACACAGGTAGCTCCGATTACGTTAATAAAAGATTATACCAGAAAGACCCTGGAGACAACAAGAAGAAGAAATTGAAGTTGAAAATTTGCTACAAGAAGTTAAAGAAAGATTGTGGAAGATTTTAGATAATTATGAAAAGAAACATTCTGCCAAAATTAAAAAGAAGGTTACATTTAAAGAAGGAGATTTAGTAATCATACGCCGTTTAACAGTTGCAGACAGAGCACGAAAATATGTGCAAAACTCTTACTACCATATGAAGGTCCGTATAGGGTAAAAAATGTTTTGGGGTACTACATATGAATTAGTTAATATAGAGGATGATAGTAGTAGAGGTAAATTTCATATTTCTATGATTTATCCATATTTTAAAATTTAATTTATTAGGTAGGACAATTAAAGAACTTAATATTTTTTAATTGCAAAATATCTTCATTCTTAAATTGGGGAATTTGAGATGTTCAGAAAGAGGTAATACAAGTATCGGACAGTTTAAATGACATTTGGGTAATAAAAGGGTGATTTCAAGCTCGATACATGTGCAAGACACATTTTATATAAATCTGGTTCACGATGTGATTAAAATAAATTTTGTTTGGTATAAATTAGTCTGAATATTATTTACATAGTTTGGTTTTATCATAAAAGCAATTTGCTGTACAAAATTGTCAAAATGTTAAATATAACCATTTTCGTAAAGTCATTTTAGTATTTCAATTATTGCAATAAAAGTCAATTTTTCAAGGGTAATTTGGCAAGTAGACATTTACAGGTGTTTAAACATGAACTATATAGTTAGGATTATGTTAGGGATAGTGTATTTTTATACAATTTGCAGATTTAAATTTAACTTCGACTAAATTACTTGAACTCTATCCCCAATTGAGATTCAGCTAGTCCGGTGCATAAATAAATAAAAGTTAAAATACATTTAAACATATTATTAACATTTCAATACAACCCAAACTATAACATTATTATTTTATCCTCATAAAATATAAGTCATTACAAATTATTATATATATATATATATATATATATATATATATATATATATATATATATATATATATATATTCATACATACATATAACGCAACGTTCGTCTGAGAAACCATCATCATTTGATAGCTCATTATATTGACTATTCATAGTGGCCAATAGTTATTTTATCATTGTACTTTAGTACGGGGTGTCAATTGATAAAATTTACCTTACAATTTTGAAAAATCTCAAATATTTCGAAAAGGGTAAGGTTTACGTATATACAGCATTCCATTTAAAAAAACGTAACTTTGATGCGCCACTATTTTTTGGTACAGCCTGTATAAATGGAAATAATTTAATTATATATATATATATATATATATATATATATATATATATATATATATATATATATATAAGCATGTAATAAAACATACTACGTATTGTATATAAGAAACTTACATCGACGTGTTCACGGCAAAACGACTTAAACGCCATTGACTAGTTTTTAGAGGAAGTTAAAATAACTGCAGAATTCTCTTAAAGGTATAGCTACTGCAAAAATATGTGCGTGTACTTGACAGTTCTATCTTTTACGGTATATTTGTGATAATCATAGCATGTCTATTGACTCTTAATTAACTACAGAGTGATCAAATAGAAAAAATTGTTGTTTATGACAAACAGATTAGCAGTTAGTCGTTTACGTCATACAACTCGTGGCGTTTATGTCATTGCGAAGCAGCCTGTATATGAATTGTTAGTCACCTACGTGGAGTTATGACATCTCAAACTGTTGTCAACTAATTGTAACTATGGCGTTTATGATATTAATATCAAATTGAATGTTTGGAATACCGTAGTGGAAAAAATCTCTTTCTAAGGGAAAATTTTGTTTATGTTTTTAAAAACTATAAGTAACGAAAAGAATGTTAATAATGTTCCGAAACCTAAACATAATAGACTAAAGAATTTCATTAATTTTATTGTTCATTTTACACAGGCACGTTAAGTCAGCAAACAATACCTAATAAAAAAATGGACAGTTTTTGCTAATCGAGCATTATTGGAAAACAGCAAACGGAAAGTTAATTTGGTACAAGTAAATTACTAAATAGGTTGTATTATTATTTCTATGGATCTTCAGCATCTGATTCAGGTAACACATTTGGGACCGCACCACTGTTTCTCAGACTTAAGTATTCCTTATGGTGGATTGGTTTTATTGTATCAGATTCGCACAATTACTTTAAATTATTGTACTTTTTAATATTAATAGGGAGTTCAGAATTATACACACTTTTTAGATTATCACAGGTCTTCAACGAGTATTCAAAGGTACTGTCCAACGGCTTGATAAACGAGTTCGCATAGTTCACTATAAAACGTTCTTTAGGAAAAACGGCGATTTTAATTCCTGAAATTTTAGTTTTGAATGGTCTTTCTAACATAAGTGATTTAAAGTCTAAAAAATAATTATATTGCTGTTCCTCAGTAATATATGGCTCTGATGTAATTCTAGCGTTTCTTAATATAGTCATCCATTCCGATGGTGCTTGAACAATTTTCATTTTTATGCTCTTTTCAATTACTGCATGTAGAGTCTACTGGCATATAAGTATGCCCAGTTACGATAAATATGATTTTTACCCGTTGTACATTTTTGGAACCATTAAGAAAATATCTAACCACCGAAAACGTGGCGCGATTATTATTTTGGCCACTGCAGTTATCAGAATAAAGTGCCACTTCGGTAAACATTTTTCCGCTGTCTACATTTTGCAAGTACAAATACAAATTAGTGCAGATCTCGTTAGAGCCCCTTTTTCCATCCGTCTGTCCCCAAATATAACAGTAGCCTTTTCTTGTACAATGTTCATACACTGTAAAATTGTACACTGAATATTTTCTAGAGAAACCTATTATGCTATCGCCGTGTGGTGTGGCCAAAACCTTCTGTGAATCAAAACTTGCTACTATAAGTGAACAGTTTCTTCTGGATAGGGCTTGTTCATCGAAAAATATCTTTTTTGCTGATTCCTTTTCTGCTACGTGAAGTGTGATTTCTTCATTATCTTTGTTGGATTGCTGTCCGTTGTTGAATTTTTCACATTTTACACACATATCTTTTCGTGGAGTATAAATTCCTATATTATACTTTCATTTGAAGAACTGCATAAACTTTATTTTCTTGATTGGTGTTAATTTCTGATCTTCCATCTTTTTGAAATACATTCTGTATAAGTTATTGTAGCTTCGAACGTCGACCGGCAGATACTTCTTCGAGGAAGAACTTCTACAATAATGGGATGGAACTGCTGGTAATGATTCGATAAACATGTTAAAATCTTGCAATTGATGGTTGTTTGCTTTGTTGTGTGGTACATGTTTTCCTCTTGCATCTAGAGATGGAAACTTCTCAGGTTCTTTGTTCGTATAAGTTGTTGCGAAACGGCTAAAGTATTTAATAGAAACTGCTGACATACATGTTCCGGCGCACCACCCTTCAACAAATAGTATTGATTAGTGACTACACACTTATTAATAAAAGCTTTTTGTGTACGGCTGTCATCTAATTTCCAATAGTACCCAAATAAGTGTTGGCGCTCATTGTCTGTAAACGTGTTGCATTTATTTCGACAATTTTTTCTTTTACTGCACGGATTTTCCAACATTTTCTTCTTATTGATAACCTTCCCTTTTTCAGTGCTATATTCTTCAACTCAGTCCTTTAATAGCTTTCTTCCTCTCTAGCATTTTCCTTCGAACGTTTTCATTAAAGTTGCCAATTTCTTCGTTAGCATTGTTTTTATTGCAATCTTCACTATTTTTTCCGGTAGGTGTACAATTATTCTTGTCAGTAAGGTCATTATTTATTTCGTCTCGCCCTGCTTCGGATATATTATCCAAACTGAAATGGCCACTTACTGCTAATGTTCCTCCTTTATTATTTAAAGAATTTTCGACGCTAGCCATATTCAAGGTTATATCCTGAAGGACGACAATTTTTTTGGTATTCTTTTTCGCTTCTGTAGAACCTACTGCATTTGCAATCACCGACACAGTTGGGCTATCCTTGCCGTTTGTTGCAAAAATAATATCATTTTCACAGGCAACATTTAATAACAGAGAGAAATCGTCAGCATTTTGCTCCTCTTCTATGAGCGTAATTACGTCATTTGGAGGTGTAATGTTATTTTACTCGAAACTATTGTCATAAAATAAATTACAATTTGGTGTATTTCTAGATACAAATTCTAAATCTTCAACCGTTGTTTTAGTATCACAGTGAATTTTATTGACAATATCACACTTTTTTTCATCTTTTACGTTCCCATCTTGCTTTTCATGTAAAAGTTGAAATATTTTTTGAGTTCTAGAGTTATTTATTCATCTAAGATAAAGTGACATAAGCGCCAAAATAAAATTCGGCATTTTGCACTAGTTTATTGCACTTTTGAAATGCTAGAACTGAAAATAATATCAAATATTACAGCTACTTACGGTTTTAGCAAAAATAAATTGCCCGTTTTTGATTATTTTAAGTTAAAATTACTGATTATAGTTTCCTTTGTGTTAACATTGTAATTATGGTGCTTCTGACAAACAGTAACTCTGTCAACAGAGTTGTCAAAGGCGTCGTGTTTTTTATCAAGAATTACAGCACTTTCTGTATTTAAAAAAACACAATTTCACATATTGTATACAGTAATAGATCGCAATAAGTTTGTACTGCAAATCCAAAGTTTTGCTTACCTTTTATAGTTGTTTATAAGAAAGTAATCGGATCACGTTAACACAAGCATAAATGGCGACTGTGACTAAACGGTTATGCGCAATCGTAGATGATTGGCGTTTATGTAAACTTTCAACCTAAATAACTGAAGATCAAATTTTTTGGAGTTTGTGACAGTTACATTGACACATGCGCCCTAATATTACCTACAAAACAATACTAATGACGTATTTGTGTTTAGTTTTTTTGGCGCTCACGTCGTTTTGCCGTGAACGCATCGACATGTCGTGACACTGTTATATAAGCAGCATTACTTTCCGTTTAGAATAATCGTCAATTCTTGTAACATTCATTAAAAAAACGACAAAAACACAACTTTAAAATACGATTATCTAAATTATAGGAATATACGCTGCCATATAACTTCGTGTTTCTAAAAACATTTTAAATATTACATAATTATAAAAACGAATATTAATTTATTATATTAAACATTGCTACCATTAATACTAGAACATGACTGGCAACAGTTATTTAAAAATTTTAACCATGTGTGCAACGAAATAAAATGTTTAACAATTTCTTTATAGGATACACAGACATTGAGAGAGAAAAATAATTGTATGTAAAATTAGGACAGAAGTAAGAAACTAATCAAAATATATTATAGTAAAAACGACTAATATGAAAAAAAAAGTTTTTTCTATAAGAACGACATAGCGAATAATTTGTTTTATGCCATGCCTTTATGTTAAAATTGTAAAAATTTTTTTGTCTTTTTTAGCTGCCTTGACAAATATCAAAGGGTCTTTTTTAAACCTGGCCTAATTAGACTTTACTAATTTGACTGCAACCTCAATTAACTTTACTTGTATATTAACATACACAGTCAAAATGACCTTATATATAGGTAGATATGAAATCTGTATGGACCGCTAGGGAAGCTAATTAGAGTAATTGTAAAATTAGTTTTTTTATTGCGAACTTTTATTTTAGAAAGGATAAACGTGATTCTCTATTTGTAACTAGTTCGATAATTTCTTAATTATGCGAAAATATTTTACGTAAATGTGGTAAATAGAGAAATGATTTAATGTGATTTTAATAAGTGTTATACAAATATAGTTCGTAGGTATATCTAATTCCTAATAAATGATAGAGGAGTTGAATTCTGATTTAGTAACGGAACACCAATAAAAATATTAGAAGGTCTAAGTATTCTATTTCTTTCTGTAAGTATGTAGGTATATTTCTTCTTTTTAATTTCTATGAGCACATAAACCAATAATAAACTAAATAAAAACATTATTAAAGAAACAAGTATGTACAGACATTGGCAAATAGGAACAAATAATATTAAATAAAATTAATATAAATGTATATTTAAAACACAAAGAGAGTATATCTACTTAACAAGACTTTTTTTGTAATTATCTAGCAACCACCCACGTTGAGCTACGAATACAACTGATAGACGAGGTCATATTATGCACATATGTTTTTAATTACACTGTTGCAGATACAACGCAGTGCTTGCTGATTACAATCCTTTTTGAATTTGAAACCAATATTATTTAATATTTTACTAGCTGTTCCTCCGTTTCTAACATTTGTCTAAATATTTTTAATGTAAGCGTTTCCTTCTCAGCGTCGATATTTACAACATTTCTGAGTTTTGTTTGAATCAACTGATTTCTATGTTTCATTGTTGTTTTTTGAAGAGGGAGCAATAAATATTATTGCATGCTTAATCCACAGTAGGCTTCGCTTAGACTAATTAAAATAAGCATGTTACCAACAGATGAATGCCGTGAAGTAAAACACAAAATTGGTAATACTCCATAAGCTAAAAATTATGAACACAAGAAACGTACCCTCTCCCAAATTTAAAAAAGCAAACTGAACTCAGCGAAGGCGATCGTGGTTCTTAGTAAGAAATCAATAATATGAAAATTTGTTTCAAAATTCACACTTACTTTTAAATGAAACTCAAATTAAGGGCAGACGATGGAGACTTGTAGAAGAGTTCGTGGGCGAGATGTTAGGAAGCTTGAATGATCGCAGAAAACAAGAAAGTTGTACAATCAGTAGAATACAAACTCAATTGTAAACTTAAAACTCCTCTCTAAAATTAATTAATTACCCCTGATATATAATTAAACACGTATTGCTAACCAAACCAACTGGTAATAAAGGTCTGAAATTAAGCCAACTTTAAAAATGCATTTAAAAGGTCTAAACTGTTATTAAATATGGAACCATTGTGAACGTAATGAATGATATCTGAAGAAATGATCTTTTCTTTTAATTTGCTTAGCACATTCATCGTGACACCTAGGAACTGTCTCAGGAGCCTATTATGTTTATTAGTTACTTATAATTAAGAACGTAATTTCAATTTGTAACGTGTAGAAATCAATATCGGATACTTTCTGATCGATTGTATAAATTTTCTCTGATTATTACTGTTTGTAAAAACAAAATTTATCTGTAGCCTAAATCGTTAGGGTTTACTTAAGTATACTCGTTAATCATTTCTCTACCTTAATGATTTAACTTTTCTGTATTTACTGTTTTTACCATTTATTATAATGGATTAAATGATTTTTTTACTTTTCTACGTTATAAAGGAATTATTTCTTTTCGTATTTAACTTTGTATTCCACAAGAGAAATTCTTAAAATAAACCTGCTAGTGACATCTAAATACGAGGTTCTGGTTATTTTCAAATTCTTATATTTTTATAGGTACCTGTCACTTTGTTAAATCACCACTAGATGGTGATACCATTGAATAATTGCATATTACTAATCAGGTTTTATTTCAAAACAAACATCTGTTTAACATTTTTACAAAATTTGATAAGGACAATTGTGTTGAATATCTTTTTCCGAAGGTGTGATTCTTTCAACACGACCCTTTTGTTGTGGTGTAAAATTGTATTTTAGAAAATTTCTCTAATATCTGTTTTCTCGGTGTAAATCACGATTTCTAGAGAAGTTTTGTTTCAAAAATTATTTCTTCATTTGGTTAACTAATAGAATCGTTATTGATTGTGGATATAAAAAATATATTGCTCACACCCACATGGTGAGTTGGCTTGATTTTCTTCAAGCTCGTTGCAGTTAGAATCTTTCTTTTAGGCTTAAACGACGATATGTAAATTGAAAGAAATATATTTAACCAGTTCGTGGTAAATTATCACAATATAGCTCATCTTCGACCTGCAGAGGTAACATAATGTTTTGCATAAATTTGCTTGCTTTAGGAAAAGAGTGTTCAGATCATTTGTATCTAATCTAACTTGATGAGATACTCGTATATGCATACTAAAACTATAGAATGAACTGAACAGGGTTCTCCGATTATTTATATATACTTGAATTTGTCATTGTTAAAGGGGGGATTTGTGCTTATATATTGTGAAACGAAAGGCAAGTTGGATTGTTACCTTTCTAACGTCAGCTATTACTGTTGTTTATGTATATAAACTTTCCTATTCAGGTATTACGTATGAAAGACCTTTAAGCGTCCCAGATAGGAGCATTACGTGTTAATTACGAATTAATAATTCTAGATAATTTAAAGGTGAATTTTATCACAAGTAAATCTCACGACTTGCTCTCGTCAGTGTCAATACTCATAACTGCGCTCAATTACGCAGTTTCACTATTTTTCGATGTTCTTATTGTGATACTAGGATACATTTATATTTAGTAGTGTTATGGGAAAAAATTGCATGTTTTGATACGCATGCACTGTAAGAAAACCTATACATTGTGTTATTTATTATTATTCATATATATATATATATATATATATATATATATATATATATATATATATATATATATATTAACCTTCTGGATATAGCAGTCTTTGTTGGGAATTTAGAAATAAATTTACGCTGGTTGAGGGAATTGTGGTTTAATTGCTATTCCTGTTGCTCCCTGTTTCAAGCTTTACAGGGTCTCTCTTTCAAGAAATAATAATTTATCTTTTCTTTCTTTAAAGCTTGTGGCCCCTGTTTCTTGTCTGTTCTCCCTCTAGTCTGACTACCATTTTGTTCTTGTCTTCTAACTAACCTAACCATCTTCTTTATTTTTATCCACACTTCAAAACACCCACGCTATCCGAGTGCTCTGCGGTTTCAGGACCGTTTGGCTGATTTGCTAGTCGAGCTAACCATTTCCTCCCTTTTTTATGTGACGTGGTTGGTTAGACACGTTGCAAATTGCTAACGTTAATTGAGAATATTTGTAAACTTATAGATACTTGCATATTATCCGTTGATTTTTAATGTCAATGAACTAGTACAACACAACCCTTAATCTAAGTGAAAATTAAGTGAGCAGCTCGTTTTAATTCTATTTCGAGCAATTCCATATTCAAATATGTCTAAAACGAACTTAAATCGTACTTCCTCATTAAAGAGTAAACAACAGAGAATACGCACTAAATTTTGTACATTACCAATCACTGATAATAAATTACTTATTAAGGAAAAAAACTTGAGATACACTTAATACGTATATAAATGAAAATAATTCAACAGATGATCACATAACCACAAAAGTGTTTTTTTCCAACCATCCTAATCATCCTAGTTATTACACTCAACGATGTACATACAAAATTGTGAATGAACACAAAATGTTGCCTATCCACATAATATGTTGCCTATCCACAAAAAAAAGATTGTTTCTGCATTCAGTCGCTACAAAAAAAACAGTTATCAAGATAAAATGTATTAGTTCTGTTCCGATCTGAGCAGTTGATAATTACTTAAGGTTGCCCGAGGCAACAAAAATAGTGAATAGTCCAATAGCTCTTAGGCGTATAGCGATCGCCAGTAGTTTGTTGATCGTATACCATTCTCTTTCTCAATTCCCACTTTATGTATTTAAACGGAGTCGAATATCCTTACCTCACTTAATATTTATTCTATCACTGATCGATACTTTGTTTGAACATCTACATCAATTATAACAGTTTATTTCTCAAAATAGTTTCTACATAATATAAATTGTTCTACATATGCAATTCTTAACACTACAACCTGACAAAGCATTATTTACTTATTCTCGAAATTAAGAACATTTAGACGCGTTCATTATTTTTGGTGTTGCCCTTTAGTTGTTTTGCAATCTCGGTCTCTTTTAAAAAACTATCATAGACACACTTTTATAAATTCGAACGCTTTACTTAAATCTTTAAAACAAGTCCGTCGTCAATTAGTTTTTAGGAACTTTGCACGTAATGTATGTTTAGTTGATCCCACACAGGTCTAAATTAGTTTATTGTACTAAATAATGTCAGTTCGCGACGGGCCCAAATAAATTGATTAAAGACTGTCTGAAGACTTCTTGATCTCCTTTTAAGCTAAAATTTTGACATCATCATATGGAGTGGCGCTTATTTCATTAAAAATTTAACAAGAACTAAAATTTTACTTATCAAACACGCTTATTTCATATATATCTGTAAACTCAATCATTTTCCTAATACATCAAACGCTTGTTAAGTCTACATGCTTTATATCGAAAATATTAAAGTTAAAAATTTTTGAATTTGGGCGTATTCTTGTGTACCGCTACCTGACTTGGTTGACAGCATGTTCGTTCTATGTTAACGTTGCATTGTCATGGAAAGGAATTTATAACCTATGTAACCTCTTAAAATTAATCATAAACGCATGAATTTAATTTAGCAAATATACATAGTTCCTACTCCACACTATTTTACAACTGAGAAATATTTTCCATCAAAATAAGGATCAGGATTACAAACACTCTTGCACTATCGCAATCGCCTTTCGTAGTCAAGATTTTACCTGTATGTTTGTTTATATAGAGCGATCAATCTCAAGTGTATACCACATGATCAAAATATTTAAGTTGGTACCACTGATAGGTTGGTAAGAAGCTATATTGCTCTAGCTACTCTAGAGCATGGTTCGAGTAAAAACTACGATCAGTTTCAAATTTGTATGAAGGTCATTAACTTATACATATTATATAATGTTATCTTAATTTAAATAATGATTATTTTGTATTTGATTACACTGCATCCCTATATAATACAACAAAATAAATAAAATATTATTTGATGATTGGATTAAATCATTACAAAATAATGAATCTTAAGTATTTAAATGTTATAATTTCATTATAATTAAATAAAATTTACAGTACATGTTTATGGAATGACAATGTCTTTTATAAATTTCTTTAACTCCTTAGGTACACATTAGTTATCACACTTTGCTTTACAGCATATGTTCAAAATGACCGCCATTAAATTGTAAACATAAGTTCACCCTACGTTGTATATTCGCAAATACATTTTGTAACATTTCGGCACCAATATTATGAACTTCATGAGTTATAGCATCTCGCAGTTCTTGAAGACTATGCAATCTTCTGCTGAACACTTTGTTTTTTAAATAACCAAAAAGGAAAAAGTCTAACGGTGTCAAGTCTGGTGAATTCGGTGGCCAACGATTTACACTAATGATTCTATCTTCAAAGAAGTCTCGTAAATAATTAATTGTAGCCTGTGCAGTATGTGGGGTAGCGGAGTCATGCTGGAAATACCCGTTTCGTAATTCACGATCATCCAAATTATTAATAAATGGTTCTAAAAGTATTTCCCTGTAACTTGCCGCAGTAATTGTGCCATCGAAAAATACTGGTCCAAATATTCGTTGTCGCGACATTGCTATCCAGACACCGACCTTGATAGGGTGTAAGGTAGTTTCTCGAAATACATGTGGATTTTCTGCAGACCACGTACGATAATTTTGGCTATTTATGTAACTGGACAGATGAAACCAAGCTTCATCAGAAAAAAAAGATACATCCAGTAAATCATTGTTCATCGTATTGTTGAACCATTGACAGTAGTTTACTCTAAGCTGAAAATCTCTATCTCGCAACTGTTGTAATACCGACACCTTGTACGGGTACAGATGTAAATTCTTCTTTACTGCAGTGTGGACACTTCCATAGGATGCATCTAAAAATTATTTATGTAAAATTATGTTTGTATGGTAAAATTTTTCATACGAGTGTGTGCAGATAGTTTTCGCAAAGATTTATTGGGGCTTGCATTCATCCTTGCTTGGCTATCTGCTAATGTGTCCTCTGTTAAGACAGTAGCGGAAGCTTCACGTTTGCGTTTTAAAACACTACCAGATGTTGACTAAATGTTTCGTAACTAATATTTTCATTTGGGCATGATTGCAATGAATAATGTCATTGCCCATTACCATCTTGGAAGCCGCTACGAAAATGAGCCACAACAATGAATGTGTCGTGTTCGATTGAAAACGACATGCCGATTAAATTCGATATCACAATTTGAAATTCAGAATATATAATTTGTCTTGATATAGAGTTTGTAAATAACTCAAGAAAATACAAAAGTGAAAAACGAAGGTATAACATAAACTGACATAAACTAAAACGACTAAAACCACACTAAAAATCCAAAGCAGCCAACTGCAAAACACAACAATATTAACAACTAGGGATTTTTGTCATACCACTACAGTACACTTGAGATTGATCACGTTGTAATATTTGACCTATGAGTAAGTATTGCCAGTTTCTACATATTAAGACACACATTATTAAAATAAATTGAATATGTCATTTTAGACATCAATCTCATCCCATATCTTAAAATATGTTTTAATTTTTCAACAAAATTGTTTACATCTTTAACAATTTTTAACAAAATGACTACTGACGTAGATAACTGTAAGTGTTATCGAAACGTTTAGATTGTACAATTTAAAATACACCATTAAAAAAACCAAAAAAGATAAGTATTTTATTATGTGATGATGATGAGAGTTTACATTTTCATTTCTTAAATATAAAGTTTAGTTATATCAAGAAACGGTTCAATATTATTCCTGTGTGTGTTTTCAATCAATTTTAGAATTTAAGCAATGCCCCTAAAGACATCTCTGAAAACTTTTATAAACTCCTTGAACTATCCATTACTTTAATTGGAAAGATAATGCTTTGTTTACACTGTATATTGAATTTCTTGCAATTTTCTTCAAACGTGTTTGTTCTGTTACGTCCCAGAAAAGTACCGATAATAAAATGGTTAACATGAAAAATGAACTACCAATACATA
The DNA here is from genome assembly GCA_036346205.1 of Vesta saturnalis. Classification (NCBI taxonomy): domain Eukaryota; kingdom Metazoa; phylum Arthropoda; class Insecta; order Coleoptera; family Lampyridae; genus Vesta; species Vesta saturnalis. The sequence continues at coordinate 2,096,471 of JARFJB010000390.1, forward strand.
ATTAAATAAAAAAACATGAAGTTAGGTAGATAAAGTAAATGGTAATTAACTTTTACAGTGAACAAAGAAGTTTTAACAATAATGTTTGTTGTTTCATTATCAGTAATGCTCATTCGGTGAATAAGTTTTTGTATATTTCGATGCGTAATTAAATTTCGAATGAAATTAAAATCATAGGATTTTAAAATCTTAATCACGAGACCATAAAATAGGGTTGTAAAATTAATGCGGCAGAGCAATTACAAAACTGTGAAGCGTTTATTATTTTTGTTTTCGAAATATAATAGATGGATTTAGAGCTGTCGTTATATCAGTCAACATATGCTGTTTCATTCAGATAAATCGTAGTTATACAACGTTAACCTGGCGGTAATAAAACGGGAAAACGAATGCCTCTGCAATTAATTGTGAATCCATAGATCCTGTCAGACACGATTACAGAAATTTAATTTATCAAAATAATTCATCTTAAAAATTCTTTAATTTAAAAACTATAAAGTTGAAGTGAAATAGAAGAAAAGTAGACATTGCACAGATTCAGTCAATATCGAACGTCCATTCTGATTTCCGTCAGTGTAAGTTAAAGTATCCGATCGGATACTGATTTATATTCAGCCTGAGTGCAACTTCACCTTGATGTAATTTCAAGTAAAGTCCTCAAAAAAGCTTTAATCTTTAGAAAAACCATCTTTTTCTTATTTTATAGCAATATCTGCAGTTGATTGTTGAAGTAGAAAACATTTTGTCATATCGCTACCTTTCTTTTCAAATAAATAAAATAGAAAGAAATTCTAATTGTACTAAAAGCAGAATTTATAAGCAAAAAAATGAATAGTGCGTGTAAAAATATAAACAATTTCAAGCTGTTGAACCTTTAAAATAGTGTCGAATCTGAGCAAAGCAATAACCTTCTATCTGCCAAGCTGCAGCTTTCCAATATAAAAGAATATAACCGTATAAACAGCAGAACCGAATGAGAATATATACGTTATGCCCATACTTTTTCATACACCCCTAGGCATTTACGTGGATAATGTGGAAAAAAATTTGCAAATTTTTATATCCTCTAAACAGTTCGATTTGCTGCTACACACATTATAGTAAAAAAATATCTAATCCCCATTTTCAATGCAAAGTTTAGTCATACCTAACTCTAAATACGTCTTACTAATCCTCATTGATCTTAGATAACACCTAACAATTAAGTATTCTGAACTACAGCTCCACTCAGCAAACAAGATAGTTGGAAAATGTCAACTAAGCTAACGTATTTGAAATTTTTTACGCGGCAAATTATTTATCCAATCATATTTGAGAATGCTAAGGTGGCGCATTCACAGTTAAAAGTAAATTATTACAGTTTACAGATGATATTTTCCGCGTCCGTTTTATTACTTAATCCTTTTATTGTGTTACTCTTGTTTGCTAAAATCAGTTTTTTTGAAGACTCCTCTGGTTGTTTCATTTGTGAAATGAAGGTATGTACAAGAATTTTAATACAAATGTAATTTTAATGTAATTTTTATGTTTTAAGGTTATTCCTATTATGGCTGGAACTGCGAAGAAAACTATACATTCTGAGGCTCGAAGCATTATCAAAGATGTTATACAATAAAAAACCAATCACGTATTTAGACGAATTTGTAGTAAATACTGGTTTATCGGAAGATTAAGAAAATAATTTATAAAATAATTTTGCATTGATATTTTAAACGTTATGATTTTTGTATAATTTCGTTTCGACTGTTTAAATATGTATTTAGTTTATTTTGATTTTAACTTAATAATTAAATTGTGTTGGTAAACTTTGCCAAACAAATAAATCATCAGTTCATTCGATAATGTATAAAAATGTAATTACATCTTAATCAAAATGAATTGTAGATCTTAAATTAAGATATTTAAAACTGTCTGTAAGCTTAATATTGTTACTAAATATGTTATATTAATGTTTAGGTTTTTAAGTTTAATAAAGTAATTTCTATTAAATTCTTGATTCATCGTGTATAGATATATCCCTTTGCGATTAGTTACACTGGTTATGCAGCACACAATACATTTGTGTGTATCCAACAATACACATTTAGATTAAGCGCCTAAATATATTTTTTCGGATTGTACTTTAAAAGCTACGTTAGCGCCGGTATCCCCTCTCCAACTATCTTGTTTACTGAGTAGAGCTGTATTTCGATTCAAACGAGTATAAGAATGACATTATTCTAAGGCTAAAATTATTAATTAAACAAAGAATCGCAAGAAGAAAAGTAAAATAAATTTGACTAAAAACATGAAATATTCAATCAGTTTAATTATTAATTAAACAAAGAATCGCAAGAAGAAAAGTAAAATAAATTTGACTAAAAACATGAAATATTCAATCAGTTAAAGTAAGTGTCCAAGGTGTCCTCCGTGTTCGCGAATACACAATTCTATCCTTTCTTCTGAATAATGCATTAATGTTCTAAATGGTTTAGGATTAGCTATGAAGTCATTAAAGTGATGTTCAATGCTGTCTTGCAATTCTTGACGTGAATTTACCTCTGTAGCATAGACTTTTTCCTTGAGATTGCGATCAAACTGTGTAGTCCAACGGATTGAAATACCATGAGCATGTAGGCCAATGAGTGGGAGCTTCTGCACCTCTACCAATCCATCGATTTGAATAATGGTTACTCAACCAATTACAACTCCTATCAAAGTGCAGGGGAGCTCCACCGTGCATAAAAAATAAAGATCTTCGCTCGTTTAGCATCAAATCTTCTAATATCTCTAATAAATGACTTTCTAAAAAGTCGAGGTACACATTACCAATTGAATTTCCAGGTAGAATGTGATGATAACCAATTAATGTGCTACCTAAAGTTGCTGCCCAAACATTAACTTTAAAGAAGTGTTGGTAATTTGATAGCCTTTTAACATGTAGATCCTCACCATACCAGTAGTGTGGATCATGAGAGTTAAAAAGGATACATTTTAAAAATTGGGATTGAGGGCTGTTGTTTCTTGTAACGTTTCACAAAAATCCACTCTAACCGGTAGATCGTGTGGCAAGAGCTCTTGGACTTCTTTATAGTGATAAGGATGTAGCTGCTGCTCCTTAAGTATCCTCCAAGTACATGCAGAAGATGTACTTGTGTGTCGTGCCATATGTCTTACGCTAATTGTTGGATCTTGATCAGCCAAATCTAAAATGAAATTCTCTTTCTGAATGGTTCTTGATGTTCTAAGCCTACCAGAATTAATTTATTTTGGTGTAACATTCCCAGTTTCTCGACAACGTCGTTCCACGGCTCTAAACGTTTTTTTATTTGGTAGGTTTCTTCTGAGAAACTTTTCTGCATAACGCGTAACCACCGCACTAGCGTTCCCTAAACACTGGGCTAAGGTTAATAACGTGTCGATGTATTCAACATCTGATTACATTTTGATTATTAATTAACGTATTTATCAACAATATTATATATTATTGACATTACCGTCTTAACTATCAACAAATGTCAATTTTCCATGCTGACATTTTGAACACTTGCTCTAACTGATTGAATGTTTCATGTTTTTAGTCAAATGTATTTTAATTTTCTTATTGTGATTCTTTGTTTAATTAATAACTTTAGCCTTAGAATAATATTATTGTTTTTGGTTCTTAATAAGAATACTTACTTTATACCAGTATCAGCTATTACTTCATCATTTTCAAATGAAAATATTCCGAAAACGGTACACAGTATCGAGCTTTACCAATAGTATCTTTTTGGTGTAAAATTGAGTGATGTTTAACTTCACTTAGAATTTGGGCTAGAACATCTAACCTCAAAAAAGTTATGTTCAAAACTACTCGTTACGAACCGAGTAACTAGCGCCCGCCATGAGAGCCAAATATAAAAACAACAAATAAGCAAACAAATATAAACCTTTTAATATTTTATTCCCTAAAACCGGTGAAGGTAATGCTTTAACGCCCGGTATAGTCAACATCTTTAAGTGTGAATGCTCTTGCTTCTTATATAGGGTAAGTCAACGATAGAGTAAAGTAAACTGGTGCTTAGTGGTTAAACTTTGCCTATAAAATGTATTTATCATATTATATGGCTAGTAAGTTTGCCCATTTTAAAATTATTCTAGACTATACAGAGTGTTTAAAAAAAAGCAGGGAAAAACAAAGTTGGTATTTTTTTATTGTAACACCCTGTATATCATTTGATTTTTGGAATAATTACTTATATAAGTTTTATGCATGTAAAATTTATGGTTTTTGTAATAATTCGAATGCTATCCAAAAAATCGCATTTGCAGATAACTTTATTTTACCCATGCATGTGTTTTATTAGGAAAACGTTTATATGTGGACCCAGTAAAGAGCTAGCTCAAGCCTATGTTGTGAAAGAGAAATATTAGAAATAAATGTTACGGGGTATTCAAAATATATGTTCAAACCCGCCAAACTTGAAATTAAAAAATATCACTTTTCTCAAATATATATATATATATATATATATATATATATATATATCTGTATATATATATATATATATATATATATATATATATATATATATTTACGATGTGTTAAAAGAATCAAAAACCAGACAATTCTTCATAAGTATATCCTAAAGAGTTTTTCTCCAAATATGTTCGAAAAGGTGTCCCTTCTGCCGAATGTATACATTTAGTCATTATTATGTTTTGCCTTACGTTTCGCAGCATCTCCAGTGTTATCGTTCCACAAGTATCTCGTATCCTATCTTCCATATACACGTTCTTTAATATATCCCCATAAGAAGAAAGCTAATGGGGAAAGATCGCACGACCTTGGGGCCCACTGGATAAAACCTCCACGCCCAATTCATTTTTGAGGATAATTGTCATCGAAAAATTCACGTACCTTGCGGTGGTAATGCGGAGAGGAACCGTCCTATTGAGCCATATATTTTGTCGCTCATCGCTACTAAGCATATGAAGAAGGTTAGACAAACTTTTTGGAAGGTAGATAGGATCATTCCGGGGAGTGTTAAAAAAATGCGATCCAATAATTCTGTTGTGGAGAATTCCACACCAAACATTTATAACCAGTGGTTTTGTTTTTGCATTTGCCGAATCCAAAATGAATTGTCTAATCCGTAATAGTGCATATTATGACTATTTACAGCACCATTTCTTCTAGACGGAGCCTCGTCATAAGACAATATAAGATAAAAGGTTTGGGTTAACCCTAAGTTGAGCACTAATCCACTGGCAAAAGTTTACTCGTCTTTTGAAATCATTATGGCGTAATTCCTGGGGTAATTCAATATGATAAGGATAATATTTCTTTTTTCTGGTTGTTATTTTCGTTTCTAATTGACAGTTTATTGTGACGTTTTACATGATATTGCTAACTGACGACTACTGACATGCTAGTTTTCTTCAATATGAAGCAGAACCTCAAGTCCTTTTTCTTGGTTACTGGTATTTCTATTCACTACTTTGCGTTTTACATAATCCACATTGCCAGAAGTGAGTTGCCGTCGAGCAGGATACTTTATTTGGATCACCCTTGAGCATGAAGGCAATTTTTTGAGCCTATCCTAACACACAAACCATATCAATTAATTCCTGTTTAGAGTAATCCATTAATTTACTATTGAACACACAAAACTTTTACCATCTTAAATGAATCACAAGAAAAACTATTGAAATATTGTGTAATATAGAAAAAAAAAGAATAACTCAAAAAAGTGAGATACATGTATGGGACATAACTACATACCTATGGTGTATTGTGTGGTTTTTTATTCTCTTTATCGCAGCGTAAAGTATACAAGGTGTTCTGTTTAAGAAAGGTGATATTTTTGAATTTCAAGTTTCACAGGCTTGAATATATATTTTGAACGGCCTTTCTAACAAAACACAAGATGGTACATAATAGTAAAGTTACATCTGTAATTTTGTTCAAAAACCGCAAATTTTACATGCATGAAACCTATATCAGTAAAGTTTTATAATTAATTGCCCGTAGAATCCAAATATCAAAGATAATATGGTGTTCCATTAACAAAATACTAACTTTGTCTCTGCTATTTTGAAACACTCTGTATAGTCAAGCACAATTTTTAAATGCGCACACTTACTAGCCATGTAATATGATACATACATGTTATTGGCAAAGTTTATCCATAAAGCACCAATTTTAATTTACACTATGGTTGACTCACCCGGTACAAGTGCAGTATGAGGATATGCTATTATGGGTCAAACTCTGCAAGGCGAAAGTTTGAAACAAAAGTTATATAGGCGAACACGTTGACGTTTCGAGCAGAAATAAACTAATATCTTTTGCGTGATACAGGCATAAGTAAATTAGCACCAGTGTGGCAATTTAAACGCTGGGGATGATTTGTAATTATATTTATAATATGATTTTGACCAGTACGTAACACGGGGTAACGATTTTCTAATGGAATGTAATCATTCAATAATGGTTCACCAGTTCGCAACAGACCATTTTTACCCATAAAAGATTATTTTGTACGTTTTTTCATTTCATTTTTAAAATAAATGCCTTGTTGGTCTCGGAAGATGGCAGTTTCTGCGAATCACACATTTACCCTGAGGAACTTTTTAAAAAGATATTGCAAGTCAGAAGTTATTAAACGGTTTAATTGGTCAATTATCGGTAGGGCAATAGGGAAAACCAGGTCCTTGTTACGGGTTTAAACGGCATTAGAACACCGCACAGGTAAATATCCGCAAGGGCAACTATCTCGTCATATAATATTTTTGGACGTTACACTGTCTTAAATCGGATAAAAGTGCTCCAACAAAAAATGATGTACTGACATAAAACAGGAAAAAATACGTGAACCTATCTTTTGCAGTCTCCTTCGGGTCGTACACTTCTCTTGCTATTAGCTTAGATCCAATCTAAAACGTAATGCTCCCAAAACACCATAGCTTTCACTTTACGGCTTTACTTCTAAACCCATAATCAAATCTTACAATAAAAATTTATATTCTGAAATTTTGCATTCAGATTTTATTTATTTTAACTCCAAACTCTGTACTACCGTCTGCATCTTAATTAATATTAAACAGTCACAATAAAACATCAAAACTAAATTAGTTGCTCAATAATCGTCTATTGGGTGAAATCAAATAGTCTATGTATACCGCAATAAATGTTAAATAAACGATAAAAGATCTCATCAACAAATGTGAACTTCAAATTCACAATATCTAATTTTCTTTCTTTGACCTCCACAAAAGCGCTTTCGATAGATAAAGAAGTCGGCACACGCTTTTTACTTAAACAAAACCTTTAACAAAATCTATTCAATTTAGCATGTCGTCACCAGCGACCAACGTAGAAAATTCATTATAAAAAAAAACATTTAAAACATAATATATCTAAATAATTTCGTAAATGCTTAGGTTAAAATTTGTTTCCATAAAAAAATAATCTGGTAAACAATGCTAAAGTCGGTAACGCATACTTTAACAACCACATGTTCATTAATTTTTAAAGAAACAATGTTTATGCTTATTGCAGACCAATTTACAATAAAGCACTTCAAAGTTTTAACTTACGCAAAGTTGCAAAATAAACGTGGTAGAAGTAATACACGGTGCTTAAGGCTGGCTCGGGTCTCTCCCGTCGAACGAACGACTCGATTCTCTACCTGACTGGAAACTCAAGCTTATCTCCACCAAGCATATGCTTCTCCACACCCCTAAATTAATACAAGAGCTGACAATTTTAAGACTTTTGGCGTCGCCAAGCAATAAATACTATTTCAATTAAGCACAACAACTTATTATCCTATTGTTAACCGATACCAATCGTAAGTTTATTAAATCAACCCTCTGTTCATTTAAAACGTTTATCAAAGCCGTTGAGATTGTGTTTTCCCTTAAATGATACCATTGCATCGCGAAAAACTATAAAAAAGTTCACAAAGTGTGGCCTGCAAGATCTTCACGAAAATACGCCATTGCGTAGTGGGACAGGAACCCCTTGTACTACAATTCCATAACACGTTCTTCAGACTCGCACTACATAAGGTTGGTTTACATCACTAACCAACGCAATACTACCGAACGCCCTTTACGCACGTCTTATTCTACTTAAGGCTTGACGCCCATTGCTCTTCTACGACTTTTACCAAATTCGCCATCTTACCTAACCTATATTCCTTTAACTTTTAATCATTATCTGTAAAATATTCCAAGTTTCGCGTCACCCTTTAATTATTTCCTGACTTAACAACCATATAGAAACTAACGCGAGTGCTACAAAGAAATAATTTTCTTTGTAGGTAAACTAAGAAATCGAAAATCAACTAACATTAGGACTATCTGATATACGCCAAATAAAAACTACTATTCGTAATTCTTTTACTGTGTTTAAACACAAACGTAAGCAAATATTACTAAAATACCCGGCATACATAATCGTAATTTTTAAATCACGATATATTTAAAGAATCACTAAATTGAATATTTAATAATTTACTATTCAATAAACATGGAAATCTAAATTAAAAATATAGATAAATACGTTGAAGATGAATTTTTCGATACAAAACGTCTGGATCTGTTTCGAGCTGAGACGGTACAGTATCGGGTGTTATGAAGGCTTGAAAAAATGTAATAAAATTTCTAGGGCCGTATTTAAAAAAATGAAGTTCATGATGGTCCTGGAAAGATGAAACGTTACATATAAAAATTGATTTAGCTATTCGATAGAGGGCAAAAAGTTACCATGAGGAAGTGTTCTTATTTTTTCAATATAACCTCAAACAAGGCTGAAATGAAACAAAAACCGATTTCCAAAATTTCGATTTTTTTTTTCAAATATTACGAAAACGAATCATGTTAGCCTTGATTTTTTAGAGACATAATGCATTTAAGCTAAGCTCGTTGGTATCTCTTACCGCTTCCGAGATCCCTGCATATAAGATGAGAGTTCCAATATAGGCAAAAGTTTAAGAAGTTTTTTGAATTTTTTTAATTACCTTTAACAAATTTTAGTTGAGTTGATCAGCCTATTTCCACAGTTTTTGCCTTTAGAGCGCGATGTTTTGGAAGCGGACTCTGCTTTCATCATCAGGTTTAGTCCTGAGAAGGACTGTTTTCGCACTTGAGTCGAATTCATATGTTATGATACTTTCCCAAGCACTTGACTGCTCTCAGATTCGAACTTGGTACCTTTCACTTACTAGTCTCACACCTTTACCGCTGAGCCACTTAATAACCCAATATACATTATATATATTAAACTTTTTCGTGGTTGCGCAGAAGTTTATTGCACATGTTGTGCCGAATCTATATGGGTTTCTTTTCTACACTAGCTTGGCTTATTGGATTTTCTGCTAGTGTGATGTATGTGGCTTTTTTGAGTTTCCGACGAGTTCTGGTCCTTTGCCACTATCTGTATGTTATACTATTGGATGCGATGGTCTTCGTTCCAGACATGTTCGGCGATTCTGGATTTTTCTGTGTCGCCCTTGCGGACGTTGTTCTTATGTTCCTGTGTCCTCACTTTGGGTGGTCTACTACTCTCTCCTATGTATGCTCCGCCGCATTCGCGTGGTAGGTTGTATACACAATTCTTGGAATTCTGATCTTCATTGTGTGGTTTGGTTTTGGTTAGCATTACCCTGACCATTCTGGTCGATTTCAAGGAAGCGCGTATCTTGTATTTGCTGCCTATTTTTCGTATTTTGTCTGAAGATAGGCAGCAAACACAAGATATGCACTGCCTTCAAATCGATCATAACGCTCAGGGGAATATTAACCAGAATCAAATCACACCATGAAGATCAGAATTCCAAGAATTGTGTATACTACCTACCATGCGAATGCGGCAGAGCATTCACAGGAGAGAGCAGTAGACCACTCAAAGTGAGCATACAGGAACATAAGAACAACGTCCGCAAGGGCGAAACAGAAATATCTAGAATTGCCGAACATCTCTGGAACGAAAACCACAGCATCCAATGGTATAACATACAGCGGCAAAGGACGAGTACAACTCGTCGGAAACTCAAAGAAGCCAAACACATCGCACTAGCAGAAAATCCAATAAGCCAAGCTAGTGTGGGAATGAAACCCGTATCGATTCCAATAATGCGCGAAGTTACGACGCAACATGTGCAATAAACTTCTGTGCAACCACGAAAAAGTTTAATACGTAAATAAATTCTAAAAAATATATATTGGATTAGCGGTAAAGGTGTCCATCATCAGGACCAAGCCTGATGATGGAAGCAGAAGAATCCACTTCCGTAACGTCGCCCTCAAAAAGCAAAAACTGTGGAAATAGGCCGATGAACTCAATTAATATGAAGCGACAGTTACAAAACACTTATAATACAGAATTTAATAAAAGTCTTTCAGTTTCTCAGTAAAGTAGTTTTTGAGACATTAGCGCCTTCTATGAAGTTGCTTTATTTGTAAAAATATTTTAACCAAAATTTGGGAAAACCAAGATGTTTTAAAAGTAACTCTAACACACATAAACACACTCAATCTGCAACGGGCGTAGTACCATTAGATACAAATTTTGTTTGTTTAACCCGCTCCAAATAATAAGATTTGAGTTCTTTTATAATATCAACATCATTGAGTAACATTTAATGATTGAGATGATTATTTTTATTACGTTTTATTAAAACTGAATCATTTCAATTTATAAAGATATCATTTACTAATTAATTTTTACTTTGCTTGCCAATTAATTTCGGTTTGCGTAAATGAATTGTAAGCTTTATGTTTTCTGATTCCTTTCTTAATTGGTGGCAACGGTTAGCTCAAGTTAATGTAAAGAAACGATTTCTGTTATCATTGCCCAAAATTTTGCTCATTTTGATTTATTTATTTATCCGGATTCCTATTGAGTTGACCTCTTTCTGCATTTATATACTCAATAATTGTGTAAGTTTGTAATATTAATAATCTTTAACAATAAAAGTAAATCAAACGTTATACTCATTTAATTAAATTCCAAATCTCAACGAAAATGCATCAATATGTTGCTTACAGGTATTTATAAAATCAAACCTAAATCTACAATAATCTTCTTAAAACTAACATACAACAAATAAAATCTTTATCCGAATCAAACGATTTTTCTCGTTTGCTTGTGATAATCAAATGTAAAGTTTCGAGAAAGTCAAACACAAAAAGTTTTATTTGTTAACACCAACAAAAAAGGTTCTTACTTATTTTCGTTGCAACTGATTATGTAATGCTGGCGTTTCTTTGACCGATGGTAAGGGGCCTCAGATAGGTTAGAGCCTGCTCTTCCGATGATGTCACATACCGGCACCCTGGAACCGCTTCTCTATTGTTGTCTTTATCTTTCCTTATACCTTTATGTAGTTGAATACGCTTCTAATTTTTTTCATCAGATAATGATTTTAGTAAGTAATTGTTCGGTATATTTACACTACATAGTTTTTGCATAATTGTTCAAATTGAATAACAAATGGCGTGCGCAACAAACTGGGAGCTAACTACGGAAAGCCAGACTTTCTTTATCAATGTTTCATTTTTATTACACTTTATATACCGATTTATCAATTGGGTCGATTGTCTTATTGTAGGACACTTTCAACAAGCACTTAAAACGCTATTGTAAACTATTACACCCAAATTTCCAATTTTCGCACTTTTTATAATTTTAATAAGGAAGGTAATTTTCTACTTCTTCCCTATCACCGTTACTCAATTCTTACTTGTAATTTTAACACTTTATAGGGCTGCGTGACTATATAATGTCACTTATTGCAGCGGACCGATAACTAGCAAACTCGGATTGCCTATTTTATGCGACTCCTCTTCTTCGCTTTCTTAATGCGACCGTTTTGGCTCGCTCACTATATGCGACTGTTTAAAAACTCCTGATTATAACAGCGTCATTTTCTTAATTCACTTGCAAATGCCGCGTATTTGAAATATTTTCAAATTAAATATATATATATAACTTATAGAAACAAACTCAAGCTTTTCATCTTAATATTAATTAGATTCAAATACAAATAAACAATAACCGTTTCTTTATCCAGAAAAATAATATACAAATATCTTATCCCGTATAATTTAGCGCGAAATTTTTATTTTTCTAAAGCTCCCGTTATAACGCTCATACACAGGCGCCAAGTCGAAAATGGGCTAGATGATTTACAAAACACTGAAAACTGTAAATCCGTCGAAAAATTGAAATCGATCTTTTTCACGAAAGCAATACTTATGAGCGCACAAGAAAATAAAAACACAATATATGATCTAAATAATGGTTTAAACAGCGAAAGAATCATGAAATATATTTTATTTACAGAGATATGATAGGTGACATGAATAAACGAAGAGCGGTTAATGATATGCGGCCGTTTTGTATTATCGATGACTATGACGATTACATTATTAGAGTGACGAAATTAAATTCAAAGTATGTATGATGTATTTTTTATTTTGTACACATCATTAAAGATGAAATGAGGTCTTCGCAAGTTATAAACCTTCATGAAGGTCTAGCGCAAACGAGATGTATAATAATTATTATACTCCGTACGTTTACAATACCAGAGCTGGTTACATTATGTGTTCAATTTCCACGCACAATTTCTTTATATAAGAGTATTACGTTACTGCACATACATGAACATTTTGCGAAAACATATTTAATATTTAATAAAAACAAACATAATAGATTGATTTAGAGTACGTTATTTCATAGATTTTGTTAATTAAAGTAATTAAATTTTGCAAAATGATTCATACATATTAATTAATGGATAATATAAAGTTACAAACGTTCCAAGCGTAAACCATAAATAATTCCTTTTTACCTGACCACTACACAAATGATGTGAAACCACTACACGCGACAGAATTTATTATCAAAGTGTTATTACGGGCAAGATATTTACTAGATCTGTAACACGATCAAATGGCAAATTCCCAGCATGCTAATAGTAAGTAGTATTGTGTAAATTCCAGAAATGTGTTTTATTAATAATGACAAGGACAGTGTTAATAACTGTAATTTAAGCAATGTTTACATCTATTTATCTTTGCATTAATTTTTCTGTAGTTATAATTTTATTAGAAATCCAGTTTTGTTAATTGCCAATTTAAAAATGTATGTTTGAATTTTAAATTTTAGTTTTAATTTTCTATTTTCATTGTTAATATAATTTATTATTTTTTCTTTTTTTATAAAGTACTGAATTATAGTCTCGTGTAGAAGGTATATTTCGAAACGTTGAGTGTATTAAAAGATTTTTTGTAATTTGCTTCTCTTTTGATTCTTTAATAGACATATTAAGAAACGCGTCGTCATCATCTCCGTTGTCATCATAGACATTCATTCACGGAACATTTTACGAAAATTGTTAGGTTGGAAAAGCATGATCCGGAATTATGTCATGCATGTCACTCTTACAAAATGTGTCAAAAACAGAATACGTCCAGTGGAAAACTTTGATGTGAGCAAATTCGCGACTGTATTTTTGACAATTTCACGTATTTCAGGGGGCGTACATGCAAGATTATCTTGATTATCTTCCATTTTCGTGTTACGTATTACCAGGGTGAACCAAACATACTTTTTTTTTAAATAGGATACTCTATATATTATTTCAAATTTAGATTAAACTCATCTCCCCCATACTTCCAATATAGGGTTTGATTACGTTATACAAGGTATTTCAAAAGTTATGATCAATTGTACACGAAAATTATTCTCATTTAAACGACCTGTATACCCTATACAGAACAATCTTACAATAATTTTTTCCAGGCATAACTTTTTGACATTGCTACAGTGTTACGAGAAAGTGCTACTTCTTTATTATTGCACTAATTGAATATAGAGCGAGCCAAAACTCGATCACGTGATTTTGTCAATGTTTTCAAATGACTCACCCTGTATTTTATTTTAAAAAGTGAAAATACACTTTATGTTCTTTCATTTTTATTAAGCACTCCCTATAGCTAAAATCGTTAATTTCTGAGATATTTTCAATTTAATAACAGAAAGATTTTTTTAATTTCGATCATAACAAGTTAGCCGTGAACAAATAAAAGTGTGACAAATTATTATAAAAAATTCAAAAAACATCGGTTATTAAGACAAAATTCTTATAAAATTAATTAATTTCATAATAAATGTTCAAAATGTCCACCGAAAACATCAATACAGCATTGCAGTCGATCTTCAAATTCTCAACTGACATTTCTTAACATTTCTACATTAATACTCTGGAATGCTTCTCGTATTCTATTCTTCATATCATCTTGTGTGGTTGGTGAACGAGCAGGTCATGCAATGGGTCCTCCTCTTCCCACCTATCTTCCAGGAAAATGGGTGTTAAGCTGATTATGAATTAATCTAGTGTACCGGAGCTCGATCATGGAACAACCACATCCTTTGACGAATTTTAATAGGAACGTTTGCCAAGAGTAATGGTAAATGATTTTCTAAAAAAATAAACCTGACCATTCACTCTTCCATCGAAAAAATGTGGTCCAATTACGTGATCTCCAACTATACCAAGAAATAAATAATTGTATTGATTATCTTGCAACTGTAATATTTACTATTAATGTGACAGATCGTTTAAAATTGTAAACTTAAAAACATATATTTTCTATTGACGTTCATTATATTCTTTTACCAAATATAACACGTGTTATGATTTTCTATTAACGTTCATAATATTCTATTACGAAATGTAACACGTGTTATGATTAATAATCGATGATACCACTCCTTAAAACCTGTAAAAAAATTTCACCGGTTTTAACTCGAGCTATCACCGATGATAATCATAACACTAGTTATATTATCCCCGAAAATATCTCAAAAATTAACCATTTTAGCTATAGGGAGTGCTTAATAAAATGAGAGAATGTAAAGCGTATTTTCACTTTTTAAGATAAAATACAAGGTGTTTCATTTGAAAAAATTGACAAAATCATGTGTTCGAGTTTTGGCTCGCTCTATATCCAATTGGTGCAATAATAAAGAAATAGCACTTTCCCGTAACACTGTACCAATGTCAAAAAGTTATGCCTGGAAAAAATATTTTAGGTTGATCTGTTTAGGGTATACAGGACGTTGAAATGAGAATGATTTTCGTGTACAATTGACCATAACCCTTGGAAATACATGGTATAACGCAATGAAACCTTATATTGGAAGTATGGGGGAGACGAGCTTAATCAAAATTTGAAATAATATATAGGGTGTCCCATTTAAAAAAAAGTACGTTAGTTCCACCCTGGTAATATGTAACAGCCTGTAAATACAAAAATAATTTTATAATGTGAGGTTTGAAGTTGCCTATAATTTTTGTAAATAACCTTTTTTGATACATGGACGCACTAATGCCGCACCCTGTATATATATATATATATATATATATATATATATATATATATATATATATATATATATATATTATATATATATATATATATATATATATATATATATATATATATATATATAGTAGGGTGTCCCAATAGTGCGTATTCGGTCAATAGCTGCTTAACCATTAAACTTAGAAGATAAGTATTTTTATGAAGATTTACCTTTACAAACCCTTAGAGAAATGTGGCTGCAATTAGATGGCGCTCCTCCGAAATTTAGCAGAAACGTTAGAAATTATTTAAATACCCAGTTTCGAAACAAATGGATAGGAAGAGGAGGGCCGATCTCCCGGCCTGCAAGATCGCCTGACTTGAGAAGCTGGACTTTTTTCTTTGGGGTTGGATTAAAGAAAAAGTATCAAACTCCTCCAACGACTGTAGATGATATGAAGGCAAGAATTAGAGACGTCATTCAAAATATAAACGTTTCCACTGTAACGGTATAAACGGGTGGTAGAACGGGATTACAGATAAATTGGCCTTTTTGCCCCGACTAGCCAGCGTATGGGTGTAGGTCAGATGTTAAAAAAAAAATTGCACATCCAGAATAGTAAATCTTACGTAAGTCACAATAGGAGATGGAGACAAAATCAATTCGGTTTGGGCGCCAGAATGTTTGGTAGTCAAAATAAGGGTCGTCGTTCCAAAATTACGAGTACATAGCGTGTCTAAACATACAAAAAACATACGCTTACCTATCCGCAATCAATTCCAGGTGTGCTGGACAGCAACTCAGCAAACTACCTGAAATCGGGCTTCAAAAAAAACACTACACGCTTGTCAAATAAAATCGTGATAAACACTCAATAACGTTACGTTACTACACCTCAGTGTAATAAATTAGGCATTAAATAATAATCAAAACAAAACAACTAAAAAAATAATAAGCTATAGAATGAACTCTAAACTGAATTAATACTCAACTAAAAATCAAATAAAATACTAAATATTAAGAACGCTATTACTCAATAAAGCAAAAAAAAACTAACCTCGTTACGTTAAAAACTAAAACACCGGTAACTTGCAATTTGCAAAAACAAACTCTTATGTAACACAAAAGGGTTTCCACATAATTAAAACACATTTGTAAAACCTAACAAAACTATAATGAAATAATAATAAAAGGATAAATATAAACATACGATAATGCGTATAAACAAAAGAATAAATGCTTAAAAGGCGGCAGGATGTCTGATCAGAATACTGCTTTTACGCCAGTCTAAATCGTTTAACCTATATTTATAATTCGTGGATAATATACCCACACTACAATAGGGTCGATTGCCCTTTAATACCAAAATAAAAAAGTGTGAAGGTGGAGCGTCAAAACTATAATTAATTACGCTAAACAATTTCAAACAACAACTTACTTTCAAACTTTCATAAACACAAAAAAAATAAATCGAAACACACAAAAATCTTCAAAATTTTCAATAAAAAAACACAATATTATATTACCTTAAAGGTCTAGAATTACACCTCTAAGTGGAAGATAACCAGGTGGTCGTTTACGGCTATGACGGAAAGGAAATCTCCCTGGTCAGGCAAAATGATGAATGAAATGTTAACTATTGTTCTATGATACACAAACAATTCTTGGATTGATTCGCGTTAAATTGTTATTGCATAAATTCAAAACTTCTTTTAAAATAAAAATAATTTGAGCGTTCACAATTACTTGATAACTTTTAGCTTTTAATTGGTTTTATTTCCACTAATAATCCAAAATGTTAATAACTTGATTTAATTAAATATAATTTTTAATATATTGCGAAAGTTTCTTTATCTTTAAATACGCTTTGTACGATAAATAAGAGGCACTTGGAAGAACGATGATTTTAAAATCCGCAGAAGCGATATGAACCAAAGAGGTCACTGAAGCACTATACAACACGACGATGTCCTCTAGGTAACTTTACGTAAAACCGAAATCGGCACTAGATATAATCCTTTGGTGATGAACAATTTTAATAAATACCTTTCACAGGTAATCTTCAGAAGTAGCTAAACTACCCTTACTACACAAAAAAAGTACGTTCGTTAAACACCACAAGGTCCAAAATTTCAACGTTCTAAACCACCCCTTAAAGCGTAACACTAAACGACAACGTATACTACTCGAAAGCGCAGTCAATTTCAGACTCCCAAAAATTATTAACAAAAATCCATCTTTGAATTTTTAATCTCACTACTCATAAAAAATCTTATCTAAGTTAATTCCACCAATTAAAAAAACGGAAGGGGAAAATAAGGTACCCCGATACACAAATTCGTTTCCGTCCGTAAGGACTCGGTAAATTTTCCAAAAACTAAACGTCAGCAAGAGTATCCTGTACAGCCTCTCTATGTTTACCTTAAAGTACGAACAATAAGGCCCACATGTAATCTCTATGACTCAAAACCAGCATATTCACTATTACACTGAACAACTATACTTAAGCGTCTTTATGGCGCTAACATGACATCATACACAGGTAAACCTATACTATTTATTTAAATTACTTAATTTTCTAAGGAAATCAAACGAAATACACCTTAATTAAACTTATAGATAACTATTTACAAATAAGCGTTAATCAAACTTCTATAAACGAGGAATAATAAGGAAAAACAACCTAAATTACAAAAAATAATTCACAAACAAAGAATCTAAAGCTCACCATACACCTACCATCCCTAAAGGTCGTTACACACGTTAAAACAAATTTACTATAAAACATAATTTGACAACAAAAAAAAATATGTATATACGGAATCTAACTAAGTACATAAAACTATAAACAAAATTACCCAATACGTATACAGGGTGTTCAAAATACCCTGACACCACGTTACGAAAAGTAAATTTGTAGTTTATTCGAAGACTTCATGTTTTCCAGCAACAAAATGGTGGTCACATTGAACATTTATTATAATTTTAAGTGTTTGTATTTCAGTTAATATGTTTTTTAGTTTCTTATGTATTCATAACTTGCGTTGACCTACTAATGTTACTCTTCTTCAGTGTCATCAACGAAAAAAATTGAACAAACTTAAATATCTACGAAACTATTAGAGATAGATATAGAACATATTTAATAGAAATGAAAGCCGATTAATAGACGAAGACAAGGCATTAAAAAAATATAGGGTGTGCCATTTAAAAAAATTTATGTTTTTGAATTAATTATTGTGATCACCGTGTATATTGAAAGCCAATTTGGATAATAGATTAAAGTAATCTCATGCATAAATAAATTCTATACCAAAGTTTATTTTTTTATCTTTAAAAATAACTGAGATACGCGTACTTGAATTACTACATAAAAATGTCAGTTTTTAATTAACTTTGCAAATATCTCGAAAACTGTAAGATTTAGCTTGTAACTAATTGTTATAAAAAAGATAATAAAATTATAAGGAGAATCGAAAAATAAACCAATATATAGGGTGTTCTGTTTAAAAATCAAAGTTCCATTTGTACCGCTTTTATATTACACCCTGTAGAAACCAAACTATTTTTATATTATGCAGCTTATAAAACTAGACAATTTTCGGCTATCGACCGAATACGCACCATTGGGACACCCTATATATATATATATATATATATATATATATATATATATATATATATATATATATATCAATTGTGTTAAGATTCATCATGCTGGAAATTTGTTTAATGCATTTACAATGTTCAATGGATCTGTAACCTCTACATTATGATTTTCGTGTACAATTGACCGTAACTTTTGAAATACCCCGTATAACGCAATGAAACCCTATATTGAAACTTAATTACATACTTAATTATATCCATTTAATCAACTAATAGAACGTGATTAAGTAGCATGTAACCCTATTATAAGTGATGTAGGTACTTATTACGGTTACTACCTATAATTCTGTACGCTTCTAAATTTTATGAGCACAACAATTCAATTTCTTTATTGGTGTACGACAGAAAAGTGTCCTGTGAAATATCCTGAAATCTTGAAATATTAGAAAACATCCAGTTCTACGTTTCGGTCAATCACAAAATATCAATGCCGACTCAGCATAAGCACGGATTTAATAATAATGTCCATGTTTAATAGCAAATTTTTCCGTTACGAACTATACATATCTCGATTCGTTTTAGTACCGCGTGTTTAAGTTTTAGGTTAATCTTAACACAATTAATACACGGGGTGATCCGTAAATAATGGTCCAAAGTGAAATATTCTCGGTCACAAAACATTACGATCTGACGAATAAAATAAAAACGACACAGGATGTTATATATATATATATATATATATATATATATATTATATATATAATGAATTGTGTTAAGAATCATCATGTTGGAAATATTTATAAAGTAGTTGTTTAATGCATTTACAATGTTCAAAGGATCTTTATCCTCTACATTATGATTTTCGTGTACAATTGACCATAACTTTTGAAATACCCCGTATAACGCAATGAAACCCTATATTGAAAGCATGGGGGAGATGATCTTAATCTAAATTTGAAATAATATGTAGGGTGTCCTATTTAAAAAAAAGTATGTTAGGTTCACCCTGGTAATATGTAACACCTTGTAAATACGAAAATAATTTTGTAATGTGAAGTTTGAAATTGACTATAATTTTTGTAAATAACTTTTTTGGATACTTACGACGCACTAATGCCGCACCTGTATACATATATATATATATATATATATATTGGATCTTTAACCTCTACATTATTGGTTAAGAAGACATTTGTTACAGTAGATCAATTTTTATTAAAGGCGGTTTTTGTTTTATAGATCGCATTCTTAAGTTTATTATCAAAGTATATCCTTTTTGCTAACATTAGAACACTTCTGTAAATTTGCCTATATTTTTTGTAATACGCTTGTGACAGAAACTCCTTTTTCAATTAAATAAAAAGATTAGTGTTGTAGACGATATTTTTAAACTAGCAGTAACCCAAGGTTTGGTACAAGAGTTAGATATTCTTTTTTCTTGTTTAAAAGCTTCACTATAGCACCTGACAATATTGTTTAAAAAATTAAGAAAATCTTTATTAACATCGCTTACTTTATGTTGGCTATTCCAATGAATGTCTTATATACGAAATAAAGGATTTACCTTGATAGTTTGTATTTTCAACTAACCTGCTACTTAAAAATTTAATTTTTTGCGCAGACTCTTCAGAAAGACCATTAAATATCAAATTTTTATCCAAAACACAATTATTAAAATTAGTTAAAATATAGTCTATACCAGGGCAACTTGTTTGGGTTATTCGTGTTGGTTCCGAGAAAACGGGATACAGTCCATGTACACACATTAAGTCCAATAATCTGTTTCTCTCGTTAGAGTCAATTAGTATATCTATATTATCACAATGTTTAACCTAATTCCTGCAAGGTTTTACTATTCACACGTGCCTTCCTCCTCAAACCAGTGAATCTCAGACTTGAAACTATTAAATTAAATTTTAATGTTAGTTAACAGATTTCAAACACACGGTGACAATCTAGTCCTTGCTTCAGTACAAACTGTTCCTGTTATAATGTATATACGTGGTGGTCCGTAAGTAATGGTCCAAAGCGAAGTGTAAGATTCTCGGCCTCATAATATTACGATCAGGCTTAATTTGTTTTAAAAAAGTATTGATAATAAAGAACACACAGTGTGTGAAATTTCCAAAAAAAAATGTTGATTTTTGCAATATCTCCAAAACGAGGAAACGTATTTTTGTCATTCTTGGTATAACAAATAGAGATTTAAGTACATTGGTTTTAGCTTATTAATGCGTTTTTATTATGTGCAGTGGCGTAGAACGCGAGAGGTAGAGCAACCTTTTAATCCCTTTATGTAATGAATTTTTAGCATAAGACAAGAATTTTAAGATCAGTCTAAAACATAGGTGGTGTAAATGGTAATCGTCTAATTATAAAAAGTGTTTTAATAATATAATAAAGAAATAAGTGTTAATAAATGTTCTCCAAAACAAATCGTTAAGCTAACTGGAGATACTAACCATTCACCACTAATAATGCCTTTGTCCCAGTCGGTAGTTTAATATAGGCCAGTCTTTTGATTTGCTTGATTACCACAAAATCTGCTAGCTTACTTCCACTGAACATCTATATAAAAAATTGCAATGTAACACTAATAAAAATGATCTCGGACGCCAAGTTATTTTTATAATGCTCGGAATAACTAAACCGAGGTTGTTAACAATGAAAATTTTTTCGAAATATAAAAAATAAAAATATACAAATATGTTTCTTAACAGTTAAAATGATAGGGTTATATAAAATATATCTTAAAAATAGCCTTAAATTACTAATTAAATCATAAATACCTGTTGTGTAAAATTTTGTACACAAACTTATTAATACCCTCTGGTATCTAAATGATTACGGAATTGTCAACCAAGGTGATGCCATTTTTGCATCAATATTGCGCAATATCTTGTAATAATGCTTTACCCAAACTGGAATTTTATTTCTTATAAATTTATCTTCATGAAATGGAATAATCCGTTTATCGCATTATCCTGAAATTTTCCAATAAAAATTGCAATCATAAAATGAAAGCGTACGCAACAGTACAATTAAATTGGTGTTTAAAATGTAATCAAAGTAAAAATAAAAGAAAGGAAAGTAAAATAAAGAGTGCCTGAAAATAGAAAATGTTTTAATTTTTAGTATTACGAGTTATATTATCTTACCATTAAATCAATGGCACTTTCACCAAAATTAAGGTGGAAAACCCAAAAAAGCTTCCTTTCATTACTTTCATCAGGAAGTAAAAAAAATGGATGCTTTGAAATTAGACGATGTAGTCGTGCGCGAAAGGATTTGCGCAAAGAATTAAGTCAATGATAACGCGTTGCGCGAACGTATTGAGCAGAAAAATAATTTGAAGTGGGAGTATAAACCTTTAAGAAATATATACCCTTAAGAAGATATGCACCTAAGTTACACCAAAATGCAAATTAAGTTGCCTACCTCATTTCTATAATGCAAAAATAATTAAAATTTTTCTTATATTTACAACTGAATGAACGAAAGACATTAAATTACGGTATATTTAATACAACTCAAAATGGGTTGTTACAATTTCTACACCAATAGAGTAAATTGGATTTTCTGTTAAAATACGAAACCTTGATGTTTTTCAGATAAAAAAAGGTATGCTTTGTCTAAATCGATAACTTTAACAGTTTCTAAGATATTTACAGGCTACTATTATTTGGGAAACAACATCTAAACGCGAAAGTCAGTGTTTCGGGAAGAATACACGTGACTTCACGAAATCATTGATCTAATCATTTTACCACAAAACTTTCATATAAACTAGGTCTAGTAGTGTTTCATTTTCGAGATACAGGTTATCAAAGTTTATAACTTGCCTAAGCAGTTTGGTAATAAATACCTAGAGATGCATATACCTTACAAACTGTTAAAGTTATCGGTTTAGACAAAGTATTCTTTTTCTGTCTGAAAAACATCAAGGATTCGTATTTTAATTTAAAAAATCCAAATTACTCCATTGGCGTAGAAATTAGGGATTAAAAGATTGCTCTACCCCTTGCGTTATACGCCACTGTACAGAACAGAAACGTATTAATAAAGTAAAACCAATGTACTTTATACCTCTAATTATTATACCAAGAATGAGAAAAATAATTTTTTTTTTAGATATTTCAAAAATGAACAACACACTGTGTCGTTTTTATTTTATTCGTCAGATCGTAATATTTTGTGACCGAGAATCTCATATTTCACTTTGGACATTACTTACGGACCACCCCGTGGATTAATTGTTTTGGATTAACCCATTACTTAAACACGCGGTACTAAAACGAATCGAGATATTTATAGTTCGTAACGGAAATAAAATTTGCCATTAAACATGGAAATTATTATTAAAGCCGTGCTCATGCTGAGTCGGCGTTGATACTTTGTGATTGACCGAAACGTAGAACAGGATGTTTTCTAATATTTCAGGATTTCAGGATATTTCACAAGACACTTTTCTGTCGTACACCAATAAAGGAATTGAATAGTTGTGCTCATAAAATTTAGAAGCATACAGAATTATAGGTAGTAACCGTAATAAGTACCTACATCACTAATAATAGGGTTACATGCTACTTAATTACGTTCTATTAGATGATTAAAGGGATATAATTAAGTTGGAGTACGAAGCCTAATTTAAAAATATCAATGGTCTAAAATTGGCAATTAGTATTGGTTAAACAAGTTCAATCGCAATTCACACATACTCCAATTAGAACGTTGTTTATTGAATTGATAAGTATCCTAAAAATTCTATGGATATTAACACAATAAATCAATATTTATTTAAACTAAAATTATTTTTCAAACAGTCTCTTGTAACAATATGCATATGTGCATATTCTCGCAAATTGAAAACCAGACCAGCATGCGAGCTGTCTTAGTTTACGTTTAACATCATTCAATCAACAAACTACCTACGCTCCAGAAAAATATTCCAATCGATACAACAGCACGGAAGCGAATATTTCAGCCGTAAATTACAGTAGGAAATAAATGCGATAGAAGGCAGAAAAATGTGTCGCGCCTGGCCTAACATACGCAGTTGCGTCAGTGGTTCACCGTTTTTTTCCGAATAAAGAGCAAGGGTATGGATATATAAATATTATATATAGGTTTCGATTAATATCTTTTTATATGTGTAAACAGGTTCAGTAAACACATTTTTTGATCATATTTTAAAAGGGTGCTATATTTAATAACTGTTTTATACCGATTTAGCGTCTACATAAATTTTGTTAGAAATTTAATTTAAAAAGGAAATTGTCATTTTGGTATACATTAATTTTCTAACCACTGAACGCTTTTCGAATAATGTATTTTGTAATATTAAGAAGTTAGATTACTTTATGTCATTGCAATTTTTTCTTTGTAACTTTAAAATTTTTATTCGATAAATGAATATGGATTGAGCTTTGCTTATATCAAATACCCACTCAGATTTAAAATAATATAAAAGAAAAATTAATTGCCTTTTTCATCATATACTGTTAAGATGTGCTTCAAAACATATTTAATATAAAATGTTTACAGTTGATCAAATCTGTTATCAAAGATGAAGTATTACTGAAAGAATTAAACCGGTAAAACATAGAGCATGATGATTCAATCTTTAATGTATACATTACCATTACTGACAACAAATGTGTAACTTTAAGACTTGAACTCTTCAAGGTGTTCAGTACCCTGCTTGCATTTCTACGAAGATTCTAATAACCCCTGGTTAAAAATAAGTTTTCAAACTATAGCTTTATCTATGTACACTGTGTCACATTTTGGTTGAAATTGTAGGGTATCTCGTTTGGGAGCAAAGATAGAAAGATGCGGTTTTCGCAACCCTGTTCTACTTTTTCGTGATACGAAAGATGCCACAAACAGAATTGTCGTAGTCCTCTTAACATTTGAGATAAAGGGCGAAAATCAAAATTTGCAAATTTTAAGCACCCCTCGTAACTGCTTTGCCTTGTAAGTTACCGAAATGGTGAAAAGTGGGTTTTATACAGAATTTTCCATAAAATTTAGTGGCGTGCATATTTTTTTTTTATACAGGGTGTCCAGAAACTCTACGGAAAAACTTTGCGTAGTGATTCTAGACCCAAAAATAAGAAAAAAAGTTCATATAAACCCAGGTCCGGAAATGCTCCGTTTAGGACCTACAGGGTATGAAAAAATTTTATTTTCCTGTTTTATGGTGAGAAACTTAAATATTTTATTGATTTTGATGCTGCCTGCAGAGGACGCAATTTACAGTGGTATGCTAAAAGTTAATTGGCCTTAACTTTTTTACCACCCGGTATATTGACGTTTCGTTTGAATTAGTTTGTTCCCTTTTCAGTTCTAAGCAAAAAAGGTATACCTGCTCGATGCCTCTCAGATTAACGGTTTTCGGGATATTGGTTGATGAACAGTTCAATTTAATTCCCTATAATCCTTAGCTAATTGGAATTAAAAATCAAAGTAACGTATGTTTGCATTTTTATTTTAACTTTGAATTTAAGAACGAAAATGAAGAAATAAATAATAAAACTAAAAAAATAAATGTTACAAAAGGTGTTCCACATGATGACCATTTGTTTCGATACATAATCTCGCTCGTTTTGATAATGAGCGGCAAATCCCTGTATATATTTCCTCACTATTTCTGAAGGTATCGCAGGCATCTACAGGGGTATGCTAAAAGTTAATTGGCCTTAACTTTTTTACCACCCGGTATATTGACGTTCCGTTTGAATTAGTTTGTTCCCTTTTCAGTTCTAAGCAAAAAAGGTATACTTGGTCGATGCCTCTCAGATCAACCGTTTTCGAGATATTGGTTGATGAACAGTTTAATTTATTTAACCAGCTATTGAATCTCTTGCCATTTTAGCAGGCTTTGACTAAAACAAAATGACAACTGGTTCCTTAGATACATACACAAATGTATTTATGACATTTGTTGTTACTATTGTTGATACAGCGTCCTAAATTTCAAATTAACATAAAACCGAGGAAAATAAAATTTTTTTACACCCTGTAGGTCCTAAACGAAGCGTTTCCGGACCTGGGTTTATATGAACTTTTTTTCTTATTTTTGGGTCTAGAATCACTACGCAAAGTTTGTCCGTAGAGTTTCTGGACACCCTGTATAATAGAGCTTACTCTCTTTTGTATTATTAACCTCAAAAATGTATGTTACGTTAATATAACATTTTGATGATATAGTTGGCCATGAAAAAACAAGGTTAAGGGTTAGGAAGTTTTATGCAAAAACACAAAATTAAAAACTAAACATAATACCTACAACTTTACAAGGCTAATATAAATTACTAAAAGAGATGTTCGAACTGATGACCATTCTGTCTTATACATGCTTAACACACTGTTACAATTCGTTCCATAGCATTAAGCACAATAATAGGGTGGTATTGTAAATGTCTGAAAGTTTCTCTAACTCCATTTGTCAAACGTTCAATGTTACCATATTGAGTTTGGTATATTTTATTTCGCATGTAACCCCATAAAAAGAAATCTAACACCGACAAGTCCAGAGACCTAGGACGCTATCCTATCGGCCCATTAGTGCCAATCCATCTATTACCAAAATTGTTTTCCAAAAACGAGTGTATAATTTGCGCATTGAAAGATGTGGCTCCATCCTGTTGGAAATGAATTTCGTTCAAGCGAGCTAAAGGAATGTCGTCTAATAATTCAGACTGAACCATTTATAAAATGTCCAAATATCTAGGAGCGGATAAGTTCCCTTCGAAAATCTAAAATTTTATTTTTGATACTAATAGTACTAGCAGGAAACGTTTAGTCCAAATCATCCTTGTTGCCTTTAGGGGAATATTTGGTGTTGATTCTCTTGAGACCAGAATCTACTATTGTGCCTGTTTAAAACACCTGAATTGCTAAAATGTGCCTCGTCTGACCATATGACAATTCTTCCCAAGTTGGGTACTACATTTAAGATGTTTAAGTACCAATTGTAAAATATTAACCCACGTTCAGCCTCGCCAGGATGTAGATGCTGAACAAGCCTAAATTTATATGTTTTATATGTATGGTGGCGCTGTATTCTTTGGATTCTTGTTTTCGAAACTCCAATACTACTTTCTATAGTTCTGCAAGAACGTGTAGGATTACTCTCCGCACTGGCTAAAATGGTAACCTCTTCATTATCTCGATTTTCTTTATTATAGTTTTTGACCTGGGCTTAGAAAATGATCCATAATTAATTAAATTTCTTAACTTAGCTTAACTTAACCTCACGCCATTCCCTTGCGCGGTAGGCAAAACAATCCCTGCCTCTTATTTATTTTTCATTCACAATCTTTCTCCGTGCTTTCTTATCTCCGCATACCTCCCTAGCTTCCGCAAGATTCATACATTGTCTCTAACATGCCCTTTTATTTTTAAAACTCCTTACCTTTCTTTCCTTTATCATACATTCTAATACATTCAGCCAAGTTTTACGCAGCCTACCAGACCCTGCCTTTCCTCTAACCTCACCCACGTATATTTGTTTCGTTAATCTCGCGTTGTTCATCCTCTCAATGTGACCAAACCAACATAATGTACTACTTTTGTATCTATCCATCATCGTCTTTTCCTCACCACACTCCGTAATTGCGCATTCATTTTTTATCTTGTCCCTTCTCGTTTTACCACATGCGCTTCTCAGGAATCTCAAACCCACGTTATTTATTTTTCTTTCGTGCTTTTATTGACATACCCATGTATCACTTACATACAGTATTGACGGGACGAACACGCCATTATAGATTGCTCGTTTCGCAGCTAGGCTCATGCTTTCATTTCTCATTATCGTCCACATACTTCCAATCATTTTCCTTCCAGCATTGACTCTTCGTCCAATTTCGCCCTCCAATGTATCATCTGCAGTAAACATTCCACCGAGATATACCAGCTCGTCCACTTGCTCCACAATTTTTATCTTGCAGAGTAAATACTCTATTCTCCTTTCTACCTTGCTGATTGAACAACCTTAGTTTTGTTCACGTTTACCTTTAGGTCCATGCTCTCACAGACTGTATCAAACTTCCTCAGAGCGGTTTGTAACTCGTCCGCACTGTTACTTAGTAAGACTGTCATCCGCATATACCAGAAGTCGTACATTTACGTCACGAACCATTACACCATTTGTATCGGTTCATGCTTGTCTAACACATTTATACATGTATACATTGAACAACCACGGTGACATCACACAGCCTTGTCACACTCCTTGCTCAATATTACAGTATTCACTCACACCTCCTCTCACTCCAACACATGCGCGACTACCGTTGTATATTGCCCTTATTCCATGTATTGGACCTTTATTTACGACATATTAATTTAATATTTCCACAGCTTCTCCCTATTCGCTCTGTTGTATGCTTTCTCCAGATCTACAAACGCACAGTACAACTTCCTTTTTTACCCTTAAACACTTTTCGATCACCTGCTAGAGAGCAACCATCTGATCGACACATCATATCCCTGGCACGAAGCCGTCTTGGACATCACAAATCTTAGTTTGTGTATTTTTTCGTACTCTATCAATCAGTATTCTTCCAAATACTTTACCATGCACGCTGAGCAAACTTATTCCTCTTTATGAAAATGTAAACTTTCACCATTAACACTCATAATAAAATACTTATCTTTTTTGGGATTTTTTAATGGTGTACTTTAAATTATACAATCTAAACGTTTCGATAACACTTACAGTTATCTTCGTCAGTAGTAATGTTTGTTAAAAATTGTTAAAGATGTAGTAAACAATTTTGTCAAATTTGAAAAATTAAAATTATTCCTCTTTAGTTCTTACAATCACTCTTGTTCCCCTTGCCCTTATGCAGTGGTACAATGATCGCGCTCTTCCAATCCCTCGGCACTTTTGCACACATAATGCATACATTGATTAATTCACACAATCTTCGTATAAGCTTTGCACCACCACACTTTAGCATTTTACGAGTGATTTCATCTACGCCTGCTCTCTTGCCGTTTTTCAACCTTCCTACCGTTTTCTGTACCTCATTTATCCCAATATCCTTCTCAGTTGCATTTATCATTCCTTCTATATTCTCCTTATTTAGCCCTCCAGTCTTGCTTTCCTCACTACTATACAGCTTTCCGAAATATTCTTGCCAGCATTTCCTCACTTCACAATCGTCCCATGCTGTTTCGTTGCTAATATTCACCACTCCTACAGCGTTCTATTTTGGGCCACGTTTTGGAATTTGGTCCCATTTGCAGAAGAGTTTTTTGATTCCCTCAAAATCATTCTGCATTTTCTCTCCTTCCACAGCCATCACTTCCTCTTTACTTATTCTCACTGCCTCCTTCGCTTCTTTGTTTCTTAATCTGCACACCTCATACAATCGCTTCTTCTCAGTCTCATTTTTTGAAGCAATCATTGCCATGTACGCATGTTTTTTCTTACATACTGCCTTTTTTACCGACTCATAGTCTCATATTCGCTCTTCCACATATTGGCACGGTACAATTGACAACAGAGTTTTTCAAGCTTATCCATGCACTTTCAACGTCAGTGTCTTTTATTTGTTTGTTTCACACTGTTAATTTACATTTAACTCTTCACTCACAGCATCTGCGTATTTCATTCTCGCACCATTATCCACTAGTTTGTCAACCCTAATTCTGGACGCACTACGTTTGCTTTCCTTCTCCAAACCCACTTTTTCCCTAAACACACTCTCGATACAACCAAAAAGTGGTCCGATCCACACTCCGATCCGCGCCTTACATTTGTGTTTTCCACCAGGTTTTTAAGCCGTCATCATACACTATCAAGTCTATCATACTTTTAGATCACCTCTTTGCCATGTATACATATGCACATTTTTATGTTTAAACCACGTATTGGATACATACAGGCTTCTTTCCACACAGATATTCAACAGGTGTTCACCATTCTCATTGAGTCTTTGGTCCCCGAACCTTCCTAGAACGCGTTCACTATGTTCTCTATGTACACCTACTCATCCGTTCATATCCCCACTATCATCACTCTTTCGTTTGGATTACATACGTTCAACACGTTCTCTACTTCATTCCAGAAGTTCTCACGCTCCTGGTCTCTTTCTTCATTCACCGGTGCATAGCATGCAATAAGAAAAATTTCTTCGAAACTCCACTTTCATTCTAACCCATATTAACCGGGGAGATACCAATTCGTACTGTTTAACACATCTTTTCACTCTTTCACTTATGATCACCCCAACTCCTTTGCGCCACGCACTTCAGTCTTAACCCCTGACCATAGTGCTAGTGATAAATTTCTTTTTAATCTATAAAACGTGATATTACTAGGTTGTCTCCGTTCTGGAAACCTACATAGATGTAAAGTTACCAAAGTATCAAAATTAATAGGAACAAAACTACATTTACCTGTTAAAATACAAAATTATTGCCGCGTCGGCGTTTTCATTACTCTGTCCAAAGCAAATTAGCATACCATATTTTCCAAAGTTTTCAAAATTTTGATTTTCTGCCATATTCTGCGCAATGAACAAATACGATTGTTGCACAAAAATACTTGTAATCAAATTTGATAGATCAATTAGGTTGAGAATCCCACTAGGCCCAGCCTACTTTCAAATTTAGACATAAAGCATTCTTTATAAGTTTTATTGCCATTAGTATTTTTTTCTGAAGCTGTAAGATGCATTTAACCCAATTAAAAAAATAATGCCAGTTTGAATATGTTTCAAAAACTATTGTGCCTAATTTGCATAATTTTTTATTATTTTTGCATTTTGCGTAAAAGTCCTTAGATTTATTATAATCGCGTATTTACATGTTTATGATTATAATAAAGCAATAAGAACCTAGTAACCCTTTTTTATTACTCAAATACATCTTGGACGTTCAAGAAAATACGCGTTTATACTGAGTTTGTAGGTTTCATGGCCAACTATATCAAAATGTTAAATTAACGTAGCATCCATTTTTGAGGTTAATAATGAAAAAGAAGTGCCACACAATATATATTTTTTGAAAGCTGAGAGCAAGCTCTATTATATAATAAAAGAATATACAGGATGTTCCATTTAGAAAAACAAAACTTTGGTTATTGCGAAGAAACTGACTTTTTGTGGAGAAAACTATTCATGCCACTAAACTCTACGGAAAATTCTGTATAAAATCCACTTTTCACCATTTCGATAAATTGCAAGGCAAATCAGTTACGAGGGGTGCCTAAATTGTGCAAATTTTTAATTTCTCCCTGTTTCTCAAATACTAAGAGGACTATGACAATTCTGTTTAGGGCATCTTCCGTTTTACGAAAAAGTAGAGTAGGGTCGCGAAAACCACATCTTTCTATCTTTGCTCGCAAACGAAATACCCTACAATTTCTACCAAAATGGGACACAGTTTACATGAATTTGGAAAATCTGGGACACTGGTTCGGTGGCAGCACCTGTAACACAAAAAATACACCCACATACCACACAAAAGTAAAAAAACAACGAACGCGTTTCAATAACCAAGCTATCATCATCAGCAGTCGACAAGGGCCAACTGAAGGAATTTCTATTATACACCATCAGCAAATAACGCTTCACTGCATATCTGGTGATAGTGAAAGTTTAATGAGTTCTGGATAGCCCAAGTGTCACTATTCATTAGAATTTATTTGTTTTTCATAGCAATGAAGTCCGTACTTGGTAATAACGTGTTTAAGACACCTTATCTACTACATAATTTTTATCAAATATTCAACAGGAATAAACATTTAATTTAGATCCTTCCGAACTTCGAATTGCTAAAGACTTCAAATGTATAAATTGCTTTTATCACAAATCAAATAAAGCCAATCAAGTAATTATTTTAAACAAGAAGGATAATATTGCTTCAGTCAAAGAACTCTTAGATTTAGGTTCCTATTTAGTCATTACCAAAGATCCTCTTTTTAAAATGATTCCTTTAACTAGCCAGATTTTATTAGAATACAAAAGAATTATGAATGATTTTGTTAGGTTCAAACTAACGGTATGCATACCGGTATTACCTAGAATGTATTGCTTGCCTAAGATTCATAATCCAGGTAATCCTATGCGACCCCTTGTTTCTGGTTTTAATGCACGTCCTTACTTGCTGTCCAAAGGGTTGTCAAGTAAATTTAATAGGCTTTCCTATCAACATCCCAACTTTAGCTTCACATTCGATCTGATGATAAAATTCAAAACATTGAACTTAGCAGAAGTTGAAATTTTAATCTCATTCCTCGTTATACATTGTTTCCAAACGTTCCAGTAGATCAAGGTTTAGTTTATTTACAAGATGTTTCAAAACAAAACCACTTGGACGATGCAAAAATAGAAAAATTTCTTAAATTAACAGAGTTGTGCATGGAACAATCCTTTTTCAAAATTAACCATCAATGTTTCAAACAAGAGCATGGCACGACAGTGGGTAATAGCTTACTTCTGTTTATGGCTAATTGATTCACGGGTAAATTTTAAACATACTTAAAACGAGATTTGCTTTATTTTCTTAGAGTTTGGATTAGATACGTGAATGAGTGTTCGCCCTCCTTAATATTAAAATTTATAATGTTGAGGACATTGTAGAAACTGAATTTCTCAATGACAGTCTCCTGCTTTTGATACTACGGTAACAATAAATTGTGGTATATATATATATATATATATATATATATATATATATATATATATATATATATATATATATATATATATACATATATATTGAAAGGAAACTAGCACTAAAAGATTCATAACCAATTATTTCAATTACTATTACGCAATATAATAAATAAATTAATTGTACTCATTGTGAACAAATGTCTGTAGGCCAAACTAGACCATTTAACAAAATTCGCTTTAAGGAACATTTAGCTCACATCAAATACGTTGGGACCAGTGCGCCCTAGCCCCGCATATGTTTCATAAAAATGATGTAGTATATAAGGTATCTTTAATCAAACGTGTTAGTAATAAATATGCACTTGATTACTATGAAAGTTTATAACTATTCAAAAACAAACAAATTCTAGTGAATAATGACGATCAAGGACTTTTCATCCCTTTTACCAGGTATGCAATAAACCGTTACTTGCTCATATTTAAATTAGCTCGTCCTAGTCGACCGATGATGATAAATAGTTTAGCAATTGAAACAAATTTTGCTAATTTGACGTAGAATTTTTTTTATTATTAATACAATGGGATATCATACGAGAGGTATATAGTGGCACTCAACGATGGCTCAATGCAGCCTACTTCATAAGTAAACAGGTTTATGATTTACATAGCCGTTTAGCGACATTTGAAATTGGTGATACCGTCTTGTTAATTTGCAGCTAAGTAAGTGCCGAAATTTGTTGGGCCATATTATATAAAGAAGAAAGTTTCATATCAGACGTATGATTTATCGTATGTATCAGGTGTCTCTAGAGGAGTGTAGAGTTCGAAAGACCTTAAAGCGAGTGCTGGGAACGAGTAGTCGTTGATTACCCTTGTCATCTTGGGCAGACGATTGTACAAAAACCAGATTCCGTGAAGAGCGGCGTGTCCTCTTTCACCTTTCGCGGACGAGATATTCTGATCCAGTCCACCGGTGTGGGATCACTGTGCCGATCCCCACGTCCACCGGAACTCGCCAACTGCGAGAGTTATTGTGACGTTTAGTGTTAGTGCGGAGGTCGAGTAGGGTAAACTTAGGTCTCACTGATGCGTGTTGTTTTTGTCTACCGTAAAACGATGTGGTCTATGGTAACCTTATACACCGCCGTTTGTTTTGACTTTCCACTCTGGGGGTGTGGCGACACAGCTTCCAGTGTACCGGATTGTGGTTAGTTTTCGACAGTCCCCTTAGCGCTGGAACGCTTCATGGATGGTGGCCAAGCCGGAGTTGTTTGCTATCGCTTCGTTTTAGGATGTGGCCCATACAGACCACCTAGCGTCGTGCTAGGGGCGTAACACGTCGTTAGAAGCAAAGGTATCGCTAAGGGTTTTACTGACCGATGTTACCGTAAACTTAACGTACTTAGTCGTATACTTACCCTTAGTTTTGTCGTAGCCTTAGTTTTAGTTTTGTTCTCTTGTTTAATGGCTGTTTGTTTTGTGGCAGGGTTCTGTGTTTGTAACAAGGGCACCTAAGCAAGTTGTCTATCACCAACTTTTTCTCCGAATACCATTTTTCGGGGAAAAGCATCTAGTGTGGAGAGTGCCACATGTCTTTGAATTTGAGGTAAAATTTATTTGAATATTACTATATTGGGATATCGTATGTAGGATTTTAAATTAATGTTGCCTTTCTCTGAATGTTATTTTAGTTTGTCATCGCAGTTTTGTTGACAGGAATTAAATTTTGTTATTGTTGTAGGGTTGTCAGAAACATACTATTAACTGTTTGATTTCTTAATTTTATTACGTTATCTGACAACAAGAAGATTAAGTATTTCTACGAGTAGTATAGCTACCTCACTTCTAGTTCACTTTACAGTGTTGCAACGTCTCAAAAAGTGAGGTTAAATTACCCATTTCAAGGTCATGTCTCGTGACATAAACCTACTTCCACTATTTAAACTAAATAATGAAGGGCTATTTTACGTTTTGGCGAATGCGCCTAGGGGGTACTTTGGTAATTAAATTCAATTTTTCCAGTTTGTAAAAATTTTGTTGTAAATCTATTCATGCTATCTTAAAGACCATTGCCCAAGGAAGTTTTACTGAAATTGGAAAAAAAATTAACGAAAGATTTTAGACTAAATCCACGTTTGAATTTTAGTGATTGCTTTTTTACAAATTAAAACGTTCATGTTTAAGAAGTTCTAGGCAAGAACCAAAGACATTAGGCTTTTATGATAAAAGAATATGAACAATCACTTCATAAGGAATAAAAAAACTTAGTATAAATTTGCGATAAGACGGCTTGTTACTCTTGTACACTTCGATATTTGCAGAAAAACACGGTAAAATCAAGAAATATTAAAAGTGGCATTATCTCAAAAACGGCAACACTTGGTATATGGGTATGTTTGCTTAAATCGGCTCAAAATCACGTATTCTATCACCCCTTTAAATCTTTGCATCGATGTACCAAACACCC
Organism: Vesta saturnalis; assembly: GCA_036346205.1. Taxonomy (NCBI): domain Eukaryota; kingdom Metazoa; phylum Arthropoda; class Insecta; order Coleoptera; family Lampyridae; genus Vesta; species Vesta saturnalis. The sequence goes on from JARFJB010000390.1 coordinate 2,131,527, forward strand.
TGTATATATATATATATATATATATATATATATATATATATATATATATATATATATATATATATATATGTATATATATATATATATATATATATATATATATATATATATATTGATATACACATGACCTTGAAGTGGGATAATTTAACCTCATTTTTTGAGACGTTGCAACACTGTAAAGTGAGCTAGAAGTGAGGTAGCTATACTACTTTTGCGTATTATCAAGTTTACCAGTTCATGTATGGACAAAGTTGGTAATCGGAAAATTATGGAGGATTTGTTGGTAGAATAGAGTTTGCTATTGTTTGTGATCTCAGTTCTAGGTATAGGGTTTGTTTGATTAGCACGTGTGGCTGAAGGTTTGTTTTTCTCACGAGAAACGTCCAGTGTGCAGTTTATGTATGAAACTTTTTTAATCGAAATGGTTAAAGGATGACGTGATTATAGCGGAGTAAATGGTGTTGTTTTTTATTCTCGTAGTGACTATGTAATAGGCTGTTAACAGAGCTTGGAGTGAGTGGTCTGGTTACCGTGTACACAAAGTTTATCTAAATTCTACCCGGTGTGTCCTGAAGACATCGTGAGGGAGTTAACCCTTTTCAATTCCTGTGGATTACATATAGGGTTCAACCAACCTGGGGAAACTTTTGTGAAGATGTTTGTCGATTAGTAGTAACATTGTACATATAACAAATAACTTCGACTAAATAAGATTGATTGTGTTAATAAACCCAGGTGAAGCAGTTAGTTAAAAATGACGTCTGGTAAAAACTAAGTCATTCGGTTTTGTACATTGCTGGGTTCCGTTATTAAGAAAAATTAATGAGTTTGTCTCTTTTTGCTGTTTTTGTATTAAGATAAAGATTTTTGAAAATAGAATTTCATTGATAAAATTAACGAAAAGCAAAATATGGGTAAATAAGTTTGATGACAATTCAAATTGGTCTAGCAGCACGTTATTTCGTTTTGATTGTATTTGATTGTATTCGAAATGCCCAAAAACCAACGTTTCAGGTTTATAGCTGTTGCTTACTTGGGCCAGAATAAATTAGCCACATTTTATAATATTACAGATACGAAACTAATATTTGTCACATTCAAATTAACTTCGTTATAAGAAATTGCTACCATTTGCAATTGGAATTGAGTACTCTTTCTAGGCCTAATTAAATAGTTTAGTCAGTTTTGATAACATTGTAACATTGTCGACGCTTTGAAAACATTGCTGAATAAAATTTGATAATTAATAGAGCCATACGTTAAGTGGCGTTTATTGTTGTCTTAATTACCGTGAAACCATTTGTGTATTTCACACTTAACGATTTGTTCTATTAAATTAAAGTTTATTGAGTATTTATTTATTTAAAGAGTACTCAATGGTGATCGAATTGAAGTCTAGCTGTGTTTAAGCGTTGTGGGCGGTTGTTTATTTGCTGGACTATAAAATAGCTACGTGGAGCTTGTTATTTTTTGCGATACTATAGTGTTACCGGATGGGGCAATCAGATTGCCAAATTTGCAATCTGACGAATTTGCTGTAGGATCTTTTATGGGATTTCACGCTTCACCTTATTAAAATGAAATGGTATGGTTGGTTCGTTTATATAACCACAAAATATCTTATCAAGAAAACAGAAATCAATTCCTTGATGTAGTTTCATATCTAACCTATCTATTATATGGAAAAAGAACATAACTCGGTTGAGAATTTGTAGGGCAAGAGTTATTGGTTTTTTTTCGAACTCATCCATTTTGTCCTGCAGAAAAAGTGTCAGAAATGGAAGCGTGTTATACGAAGGGTATAAAAATCAATTTTATAACTTACCTAAAGAATAGATTTTCTACTTTAGACCAATCATAGAATGTAGGCTCCTGGTATACAACTTCAAATTCGTGATTTGTATCTACGAATTTTTAGTTTATTTTGCAGTTCATGCTATGCGATTAGTTGTATGAAAATGCGACTATGTGTGATCGCAAATTTCAATTGTAATTGACAACGCTGGCTGTAATTTTTCTGTTTATCGTCATTTGTACATATTAACATTTGATCGTGAGTTTACGATAATCTTCATAACGAACTTGATGAAAATTACGATTGATGTTATGCAATATCGAATGTAAGGTAATTAGAAAATTATTGTCAAGCGAACTTCAGAAAATGTGTGTAATTGTTTTTCATACGTTGTACAATTTTGAACAGATCTATGGAAAACATTTAGCTTGGAAATATTGCATCGATTACCCTAAAATTTTAAGTACCGTTAACTGAATGATGATTCATGCTTAGAGTAAACTTTCCAGAACCATCGATAGCGAATTGATGATGGTGTATATTGTAAGAGCATTTTGATACCATTGAGTACTGAATGTCGAAATGCAGGTGTTATCGTGCGAAGTCAGCAGGGACACTCAACCACTTTCGCATCCCGTTGTGCTTCATTTATGGCTGCAAATTAAATTGTCTAACGTGGTATCTAAGATTGGCGGTACAGGCACAATAGATAATTATCATCGTCATCGTGCAACGTACCTGATAAAGTGCGTCTATTATTGCCCCAACTTGCAGAACATTATATGGTTGCTAATGTCTGTTAACTACATAGGACTGCCATTAGGACTGATATTGCGGTGCATAAATGTCTACAGGGTGCATGCAAAACAAAAGCGAAAGGTAAAGTGTAAGAAAAACCCTTCACTAACAAAAAACTGTTCTCTCTCTCTCGTTACGCACACTCCCGTAGGAGTATTAGTGATACTATGAGCTTACAACTCCTGTAATGATCCTGCGAATCCTTTACATAAATTTCCTATCCTATGAATAAATTTCCTATCAAAACTTATTTTCCAGTTATTTCCATAACTGTCCTACCATTGTTAATAGATGTTATCAGTTGTCCACTCCTTTCCCACCTACAATTCCATTATAAATACCCCACCATCGCGCATATATTTTTCACGTTTATACCAGACTTACTCTCACCTATTTACCCACATACCTGATTTATACACTTCAATTACACACCAGTATCCTGACTCAAACCCCAAACCATTCACTATATCTTATATTAATCCAGATCACCAACTCTTTCCCTTCTTTCAATCACACTCTAATCATCCTGATTTAATACAAACAAGACCACGTTTATGTAGAACAATCTTGGTTGTTATTGCACCGAGAACGGTACATAATTGGCCTTGGGTACGAGATCTTTAGTTAGACGGAGGCTAAGCCCCGAATAATTAAATATTTCGACACTCCAAAGTGTTCATACACTATTCTACCACACCCTCACAAAATAGAAAAGCGTAGTAATTCAAGATGTCACCTTGGCTGTAATTTGCACGAGACGGGCTGTGAATTATATACAGGAGACGCTGTTATTTAAACGGAGGCCAGGCCCCGAATAGTTAACAATTTCTCCTTGTCCCAGACCACCCTGAAACATATCCACCCATTATACCGTTGCGGGCAGGTAACATCCGAATACAATATTCCCTTACGTACTGTTAAAACTCCCCCTATATATACCAGAACTCGCCCGTTAACCCTAGTTCATTCATTCCCTGATTACAACTGCAACCGAGAATAGTTATCACCACCTGAACCGATATATCTCCTCCACCCTGTATGCATCCTGCGACACACACTTATACATTAGAAAACATCACTACACGCTTAATCATCTCGCCGATTACACCTAAATTAAAATCTACCCCTAGTAAGACCCATTGGATCCTTACCATACCGAAATACTTCTACTAAATAGTATACTTATTAAAATAAACTCACCTGTTTGATAAGTCCTTTGTAACTCCCATTTCACATCACCGCTGTTCAAATTACACTTAACTATTTCATCTTGAGTAATTAACCGTTTCAAAAAGTCACCACTTTCACGTGTTCATCAACATCTGCTTAATTATCTTTACAGTTATACCCACAGAGGGCGACACGAACGCGGCAGAATAAACCCCGACAGCGGCGTCCCCAACTATTTGGGCAGGGGTCCACCAGAATCGAATTCTAGTTTATTATTTATTGTTTGTTATTTATTAATTATCCCAGAATCTTTAAGTTTATTTAGTTGTTACATAGAGTTTTGGTTTATTTTTATAACTGTTCATACAATAGAATTGTTTATAACCGGTCCAGTTTACATTATAAATTAATTAACAAAGTAGTGACGCCGTTTAAGCCCAACCCTGAGGGGCCTTTCCATATCATTGGTTCTTCCCATGATATTCTGAGCATTCTCCTATATTCTCCTATCTCTAAAGCATCAATACGATGGCGTATGTTCCAATAGGGAATATAAGACTAGATTACAGTCGCAGTTGTTTATTGCGTGATAGAGTGGTCTTTCCATATTTTTGTCAATTTCACCATAGAGTGTCTTGCCATATCCAGACCACGCCTTATTTCGGTTTCGCAACTCCCTGTGTTTGTGATTAATTACTGATCCAAGATATTTAAAATTTTGTATTACTTCGAAACCTGGTATGGTAAGAATATGGGATAAGTCTTCATTGCGACTAATTATTATCACTTTTGTCTTTGATCTGTTAAGGTTTAGACCAAACTGTTCACTGGTATTAATAGGTTTGTTTTTAATTATTTCCAGCTCTTCTTGGGATGCGGCTAAAATAACGGTATCATCTGCATATCTGAGGTTGAAAATTTTTCTACCACCAATCGATATTCCACCATCCCAATCGTTGGAATCAATCTCATGATGTATTCACTATAGATACTGAATAGTATTGGAGACAGAATACATCCTTACCTAACACCTGTTTTTGCCGTTAAAGGGATTTAAGAACTCGTTATAAATTTTTATATTTCCGGCAATAGTTTTATAGAGAGAGTATATAACGCTAATAATGTGTTGAGGGGTACCCAGAGTTTATTCCACTGAACACAGTCAAAAGCCTTGGAATAATCCACAAAACATAGATATACTGGAGTATTAAAGACTTTGACTCTATTATTTGCATTACATTAAGAATTTGTTCCCTGGCTCCTTTACCTGGTATGAACTCTGTTTGCCCCGCGGATATTTGTGGCAGCAAAAATGGTTTCAACCCGTCATTTATGATCCATAGCATAGCTTTATACACATGCGATACCAGTGCGGTGGATCTATAATTGCTTCAATCTAAGGGGAGCCCCTTATTGTGCATATGAATAAACGCCACTTCACGCCACTCTCTAGGCTACCTCCCTGAATTCCAAACAACCCTGCATAATGTATGTATTATAGAAATTCCCGTATCTCCCATGATGATTTCATGATACACACGGATTTCTCTACCTTTGGTCTTAATACGCGAAGTTCTTTATCATTTACGCCTGTAGTCAGATCATTGTTTGCTCCATGAAGCACACTAAAAACTGTTCACAATATTGTCTTCAAACCTCAAGAATTCCGGGCTCATCAGTGATAATTTGACCTTTTTTGTTCTTAATCGTTTGCGTTTTTAGTTTAAATTCTTTAGCTAAATATTTGAATTTGTCATATAATTCTTGTGGTCGATTATTTGTGGCATGCTACTCAATTTCTATGCAGATACTAGGTGTTTTTATCCTTTTTACATGCTCAGTTTATTTCTCATTTGATTCTCTTGATCTTGTCGTTATAGTTTTCTGATTCTTTAGACTGTCTCAGAATCGTTCCTTCTAATATTAGCATCTAGGTATCGTCACTCATCCAATGTTCTCGAACACGCTTGGGCGTAGTAGAGGTACACTGAACTGCAGCAGCTTTTATCCAGTTCTTAATTTATGCCCATGTTGAGTCAACGTATACCATAATTACGAGAATATTATCGTTCAATATTTGCTGAAAGCGAGCGGTATTTAAGATTGCCAGACATTTGTTTGTTCACCGCTTATTAAGGACATTTAGCTTTATCCGCAAACTAGCTTTCAACAGTTCGTGGTTCCCAGAGCTATATTTTTTCTGATATTTGTACAAGATCTTCCGGACACCCATTTCGCATGCGACGCCTGCTTGCTCACATTAGCATGCTCGGTAGCCAATCTCACACTGATTATCCCGGAACCAATACAGCTCCAGTCACCAATCGGATCGCATGGCGCCGCTATGGTGATCTTCTCTGCGCTAAGGGAGCCCTACCCAGTTGCTAGTTTTAGTACGCCCTGGGTACTTCATTTCCCCGGTACCATCACATCTCCGAGGCATTCTGCTATCCGCCACCTGGGGAGGCGCACGATGGGGGACTAGCAACCCCTCACGGGGATAACTTCTACTGTTAACAAAATAAGTAGACGTGTAGACATACAGAAAACCCTGAATAAAACATCTCAAACTCGTACACATTCGTTGAAGGCATTTTAGAATATTTTTATGTTACATGATACGCAAAGGGATAGTAATAGGCGTTGTTGCCAGTTGTCGTTATTTAACGAACATTTCCTGTCAGAGAAAATTTCAGAGTTCCGTCTCATAAACCGCTACAAGTAATTTTTTGTTCTGTAAAATACTTATTTTTTTTTGGTGTTTTCAATGGTGTATTTTTGTATTTACGTTTTACACAAATTTATACGTTTGGATAACACTTACAAGTATCATCCTCAGTAGTAATAAAATGTTTTAAAGTTGTTTAAGACGAACAAAAAATATTTCGTATATTAATTAGTTCTAAAGAATTCTTAGTAGAGTATTTTGATTTGCACATTACATCATTAGCTATTCTGTTGTTTAGTTTGTGTGCTAAGATATGATTTGGTGGTTGGATGTAAGACACTACTGATCTAATGGGTGTGTTTAGTTTGTGGATTTTTATGAGACCGTATAGTTTTGGTCTTGCGGGTTCTTGTTTAAAATTTGCGGTTTCTCTAAATCTGTAAAGCAAATATTGCAGCTTTGTAACCTTTGTTTCCCATCTTTTTGAAATTTCTTTGTATCTAAAGTTTCTTAATCTTTGTTAACAATAAAATCATTAACTTTCTGCATATCTTTTGAAATAATTACTAATCTTTATCTGTTTTAACCGAAATTAAGTTCTTTTTGTTAATTTTATTCTTAACCCATTTTAGTAAGCAGTTGTAAGATTTGACCTATCTCAAAGAAGACTCTTTAAATAAATTAGCAACTTGAAACGTGGCATAATTATTGTGAGCATTTCTAAGATGCGCTTCTGCATCTAAAATTTATTTAATTTTGTTAGTGAAAATGGCAAAATGTAAAACTTTTCTTAATGCATTCTAATTCTTTAATGTTAAATTGAATATTTGATAAGTTTCCAAAACTTGTGAAAAAATTGTAGGAATTATTATGATTTATGATTGTTCTATGTTGATGTTGTTGTTCGTAGATAACGTTTGGAATTGTATTTCTTTGTGTTGTATTTTTTATGTTTGATGTAGCTGATAGTTTGTCTAACCTTATTAAATATATTAAATTTAATATTATGTATTTTATATAAAATGTTAAACTACAGTATATTCGTGTAAGTATGCAGGTTATCTCTAATTCGAAACCACTTTTTACCTTCTTCCTTGAAGACTCTTAATCACCTTCCCCTTATTGAATTTTTACTTCTAGACAACAGTTTAATGTAAGTAGACTTTTTCTTTTAGCATGCTTAAACCATACATTGTAATGGTTCTCTACTTTGGTGACGGGCTACTGCAACCGACCCGCTTCCTTTTTTATTGTTAAATTGATCTTTCTAATTTTTTAATTGAAATTAATGTTAATTCATTCTTTATATGCCTTGACTAATATTCAACGCCTTTTTTTTACTTATAGTATTTCCGAACAGGCTAAGATTTGCCTAACGTGCTAAAGCACTCAGGAACACTGGGAGGGTTTAGGGAGGCTGCCGAGAAATGTTTATGAATGGCTACCTTAAATTGACTTAAGTCAAAATTTCGAGGAAAACAGGAATCGGATAGTGCATTCGACAATTTGATTGCGGTGTGGAAAAATGTAGATTGCGCCCGTTTAGTGTGACACGATGGAATTTTCAGTACGTAACAATGGCGTGAATGGGCAAACCGAATCCTGCTAGCGAAGATGGCCTGCGCAGGTATTAAAGAGTGTATTTCGGAGGCACACCTGCCATGGTAATAGCGATGGAACAAGGAACGAACCGAAACTATTCTTCTATGCTCAAGAGACTGTAGGTCAGAAGTCAGAGAAGGTTCATTTATGAACCTTATAGCTCTTTTTTGGATGCGATTTACCATATCAAGAGTGTATTGGGGAGCACTGACCAATTGGTGGAAATTTTATTCCAGATTAGGTCGAATTTGAGCCTTATACAGTAAAATGAGTTGTTGCGATGTGAAGTACTGTCTAGATCTGTTTAGAAAGCCCAGTTTACGGGCAGCTTTTTTGCTGGCTGATATAAAGTGGTCAATGCATGAAAGGTTCGAAGATACGGACATCCATAACATAGAAATACAGTTTGAAAACTTGAGATTCAAGTCGTTCATATTTACGGCAAGAAATGATCCGTCTTTCTTGGCGAAAACAAGGCAACGCTGGGTTTGGCGGCGTTGAACGTGAGTAGATTATTCCTTCTACATTCAAGGACACGTTCTAAATCATTGTTGATTGAGGCTTCCATTTTCACCTTAACGTCCTGACTAGACTTATTGTTGTAGGAAAACTGAGAACAACTACAATGTAGAGTACTATCGTCTGCAAAGCAATGGATAGGGTTAGTTGTTAAGGAAATGAGGTCATTTATGTATAGCAAGAACAGCGTGGGAGCTATCACTGATACATGGGGTACGCCCGCGTTAACAGCAGTTTCTTTCGACGACAACGCGTATACTTCTTGTCAAGAAAGCTGTATATCCAATCGATGAGCGTATCGAATAAGCTGAACGATGTGAGCTTGGCAAGTAGGCACTTGCGCCAAACCTGGTCAAAAGCCTTTGAAATATCTAAAGCTACTACGATTGTTTCACGGGATCTCTCTAATATGTTATTCCAAAGTTGGGTGACATATGAATGAAGATCACCCGTTGAATGACTCTGCCAAAACCCATACTCGTGGTCGTTTAGGAGTTTATTGAACTCGAGGGACGAAAGTAGTTGGTGGTTGATGGCTTTCTACGTGATTTTCGACAGAAAGGAGGTAATAGCTTTTGGTCGAGAGTTTGAGAGATCGGTTTTGTCGCCCTATTTAGGAATAGGTTGGACATTTGCCAACTTCCTCGACGAGGGAAGCTCTCCAGATGACATGGAGATTGAAAAGAGTTTGGACAATACAGGTACTAGCTCGGGGTAGCATTTTTTCAGGACGATAGCTGGAATACCTTTAGGGCTAGTGGCTTTGTTTGAGTGAAGTTTATTGATGATTGATTCTAGGAGCTTGTAACGAAAGTGGATTGGTTTAATACCGTATGGGGTAGATTTGGGCGATGGCACAGTTTTACCAAAATCATTGAGACATGAATTTGATGCAAAGTAATCGACAAAAAGGTTGGCTTTTTCTGCAGGATCAGCTACAACAACTCCGTCGCGAGTCGTCATGGAAAGAAAGGAAGATGTACTAAAGTTTTTACTGATGGCTTTAGCTAATGACCAAAATTTACCATGAGAAAACTACTCTACAGGACTTCTGGGGTGTGTTTATTGTATTTATGATTCACAATGCAACCTTAATGCGTAATATTTATTCAAAACAATCCTCATTACAAAGAAAAACAAGATGCGTTAATCAATGGCACGCCGGTTTAAAGCTACTGCTAAACATGCAATGGATAGCGGACGTAATAATCCTCTAGATATCAATTCAATTTAAAAATGGAGACGCGTTTGATTAGATTATTAAGTCACCTTTTTAATGATCAAGGATTAAACAAAATACATGAAAAAACCTGTACAAACTTGCAATCTTCGTTCTTCGCTTAAGTAAATCCTTCCTATAAAGGTGTGTATTGTTGCCTCGATGCAATTCCCGCTTCCAACAACAAAAGCCAATTGATACTACAAAAGCTAGACGAAGTAACTACAAAAGCTCCTTGTAGTATTGCAGTTTACTTCTCCAGGAAAGACAGTATTTACTAACATAAATATCGCAATTACGAATTTGTATAACCGTAATGTTTTACAGCGTTTTAGTTCACTGTCACACTTTAATGGCCGTTATTAATAATTGTTTACGGGATTTGATTATGGGTGGTATACCGTCGTATACCTCACTTCTGTATCACTTTTTTTAGCTCTTCTGATCGGATACAACTTAACATATTAGGAAATACGTCTCTGGCTACAAATACATAACATACACATCCGCGATCTATTTGACAATGGTCCAAATACATCCACTGATAGCAGTTCTAATGGCTGCTCAGCACCTACTGTCCTCACGTCAGCCTCGTGCTTTTGGTTACTGGTTTTTGTTTTCTGGCGCAGATCACATCCCGCTAGTAAGCGTCCACTTCTGCGCTTAAGGTTCGGAATATAGCATGTTTCGTTTATTAATCCTGCGCACTTACCGGCACCAAAATGACCGTATAATTGATGATATTCCCATATTATCTTATCCACTAACACTGATGGCATGCATATCAACCACCATTCTTCTCCTTTCTTACTCTTCTTGTATAACAGATTCTCGTATAATGTATAATTCTCCTTTAGTTTAGGTCTCCTTCCTTCTGTATTGATTCTTAACTGTTATTTTATTCACCCCAGTTGTTTGTTGTTATTTTGATTACGACATAAATTACTCAGAATTCCATTTAGCTCGCTCTTCGACTGTGTACATTTTACTGTAGTGACTGATTTTCACTGACTATTTCCTTCATATACATCTCTCGACAAAAAATCAGCTACAATGTACTCTTTGCCTTTACACTACTCAATGGTAATATCATGTTCTTGTAATAGCATACAGCATCTCGCGCTCGATGACTTTCGAGTAAGTAAAAACTCTAATGGACGATGATCTGTCATTCAGACTGTTTGAAAACCGAGTATATAGGTTCTGAATTTCTTACACGCGAAAACAATAGCAAGAAGGTCTAGCTCCGTGATAGTATACGTCTTTTCGGCAGTTAACAGTGTTCGACTAGCGAAAACAATGTTACATATTTCTCAGTCTTGTACTTGGAAAAGATGCGCTCCACATGCCTGTGTTGGTGCATCCGTTGCAATCACAAATCGTTGACGACTGAAATCGGGGTGTGCTAAACTTAATACCCTTTTAAAGTTCTCTTTAATTTGGTGAAATGCGTTTTGATGATGTTGTTCCAATTCCGATTTGTTTTCTTTCCAGTAACGGCGTTAGTTGGCTTATAAAATGTGAATGATTGTTGACAAAACGTAGATAAAAGTTGCCAAAACCTAAAAATAACTGCAATTCCTTTTTGTTTCTCGGTACATGAAAATTTTGTATAGTTTAAGTCTTCTCAGGGTCTACTTCTATTCCTCTGGGACTCCTCGTACAAAAATTCCGACTTTTTGAATTTTACTGTCATGTCTGCTTGGTGCAATTTCGTCAAAATTATGGCCTTCTTAATCGTGTGAGGCCAGCAATATGTAACCTACATAAATTGTCACAAATGATAAAACTTCAGGACTAATACAATGTAAACATTGGTTAAACACTGCTACTGATACGTTCAATCCAAAAGGCAGCACTTTAAATTCCATCGCAGGTGGTGATTCTCTATTTGGTACTATTCTCCGGTTCAGCTCCCTAACGTCTAGACATATTCTTAGCGCTCCATCCTTCTTCGTTACTATGACAATTGGGTTGGAGTATGGTAAAGTTGATCATTTGATAACTCTTCACTGAATCATCCGTTCGATTTCTTATTCATCTGTGGCTCCTCTTGAGTATGGTATCGGATATGACTTGTTTACAAATACGGTTGGATCACTTATGTCTAGCTTGTATTAAAATTAATTGCAGAGGCCGGGTCTCTCTAAAAACACCCCTTCGTGTTTCTTCTTTAAATTCTTAATAAACTCTCGTTTTAACATTATGCTTGCACATACCCGTAGAATCTGGTGTTTCCTCTGGTGTTGAATCAAAGCAGTTTTACCTGGTAGGACCGCAGGACACATCGTACACCTGTAGTTGGTCACGCTACTCTTTCTGTGATGTTCTTCGTGAGTTTTTTGTCTTAAATATTCCAAAAACTTCATAAAAATAGTCGTCTCCAGGTATGGTTTACAGGATTCCCTTTTTGCATTGTTGCCCATCTTCAATTGATCTTTCATCTGAACCATCTGCACAATATGCTATCTCCTGTTGTTCCTGAATTATACTCTGTATGATTGATAAGGTTCAAATTCTCATACATATACCCATTTATCAATCTCCTCATATGCTTGTTTAAAATACTACCTATCAATTTCGTGGAAGATAATGCTCAAACTGGATTGTTTCCTTTATTATCTCTTAAACAAAAACGTAATTTCTGATTTGCCTGTTAATTGATGTAACATAAATTGTCCCACGTTGAGCGTCAACTGTAATGGTTCTCTTCTTCGGTGGCGGGCTACTGTAATCGACCCGCTTCCTTTCTTATTGTTAAATCTGTTTAATTTTTTAATTGAAATGAATGTTAATTCATTCTTTATATGCCTCGACTAATACTCAGCGCCATGAGAAAACTACCCTACAGGTCTCCTGGGGTGTTTTTAATGCATGAACCAAGGGCGCGCTGGTTTAAATCAACTACTAAACATGCAATCGAAAGCTGACTTAATAATCCTCTAGATATTAATTCAACTTAAGAATAGAGATGCGTTTGATTAGATTATGATGTCACCTTTTTAATAGTTAAGGATTAAACAAAATACATGCAAAAACGTGTCTAAACTTGCAATCTTCTTTCTTCGCTTAAGCAAATCCGTCCTATAACGGTGTGTATTCTTGCCTCTATGCAATTCCCGCTTTCAACAACAAAAGCCAATTGATGCTACAAAAGCTAGGCTAATTAACGACAAAAGCTTCTTGTAGTAAATGTAGATTACAGTTTACTTCTCCAGGAAAAAACAGCATTCACTAACATAGATATTGCACTTACGAATTTTTATAACTTTTATATTTTGCAGCGTTTTAGTTCACTATAACACTTTAATGGCTATTATTAATAATCATTTACGTATTCCTTGTAGCACTTGCTTGTGCTTTAAAGATTGAACAGCGTTCACTCTTACGCTGTCAATCATCAACTCCGTCTTTCGCACGTTTTTTAGCGTCTCTTTCTCCGCGCACACATAACTTAATACTACAATATACGAGTTATTTTCATAAAAGCATTTATACAGGGTACTGCAGAGTAATAAATCTCTTATACTAAATTGAAACACGAGGTGTTACAACATTTTGATTTTCTATTTCCTGTTTATTCATAACTTTCTTAAATAATTTGGTTTGTTCTTCTAGGAAAGATTCTCTAATTAAATTTATATTATTTAACCTTACTTCGTGGAATAATAGCACTGATGTTTCAAATGTAATTAATATAGCTCATCAATGTTTATTTAATGGCAAAGACTTAACTAACGACATTTTCGGGTATTTATAAATTGAACTACATATCTTATAATTCTGTTTACATTCGACAAACACAGGAATTTTGATATTAGATACAAAGATAGCATTAGATGTTATAAATATAAACGCACAAACAAATCAAATTATTCCGAACATTTAATAGTAAATAATAACTTTATGACTTCAAAAAACAATATTAAATGTTTACATTTTTGTGGTAAAAAAGACAAATTAGACGTTTTGGAAGCATTTATAGACGTAAACAGAAAGTAACTTTAATGAACGAACGGGTTGATCTTACATTTAACAGACATTTTAAATATATAATTTATATCAAATTTGCTGCCATAACTATTTGTTATTACTTTACTTATATATTTTCGCTTGATAATGATACATCTTGTATTGAAACACGTTGAGAAATATTTATATAAAACATTGTGGAATTACATTAATTATATTTAAAATATTAGTGCTATTAAATATTTCCTGATTATATGAATTTGATACTAAATATGATCAATTTGACTGTTATTAAAACTTTTTTTAAGATAAATTTTCGGATAATCCTATCATTTAGCTTTACCAATAAAGTACGTTATCGCAGCATAGCAGTGAATCAACATATATAATTGAAATTAAGGTAAATGTACACATTCTGTTTACAATGTGTTATAACGAGTGCAGTTTTGAAGTAGTAAAGGAAACAATTGTTTTTGTTAAATTTCTTATCATTTAACTAGATATTGACAAATTTTTCGCTGTTAATGTTTTTCAAAACTTTGGACGTACATTGTAATTTGATTAATTTTTTTTTTTTATTGTGACATTAGAATGGCCGAGAGTGTTTTGATTTGTCATTTTCAAGAGGGCTTAATAATTAAAATACTTATCTTTAAGAATACTTAATTTTTACGAAAATAAAATCAGATTGCGTAGTTGTCTCATTCGTATGCATTCCCTCATTATTATAACAGGATTATATCTACGTTTACATATTTCATATATTCATATTCATATATCTGTTTTTAAAACTATTACCGTTAACCGAAGACGATAACCGTAAGTTGTATCGAAACGTTTAAATTTGTATACAAAATAATACAATACACACGATTTAACACCGAAAAGGGTTATTTCATTTAATTTAATTTATTGATTTTAATTATTTTATATGAATTTAATTCGTCGAATAAAGTAAACTCAAGAGTAATGTCGCAAAACAAAAGAAAAGTGCAAAATTATTTCTTCTAATAAAATCGTAAAAAGGATTGGTTTGAATCGAAAGTTACACAATGAAAATATATTTCTACCTTATTAACTTTTAGTGTGAAAGATTCATTACTCAATACTCTTAGAAAACAACCAACAGAACATTTACATTCTTTGAAAATAACCTTTTTTCTCTTGCTGCTTATCAAACAAATAAAAATTGCGTTTCGCCTTACAAAGTTATCGTCGGTCGTTTACTCTAAAGACATTGTTGAGAAAATGGCTCTGTCGTCGGTTTGTCTTCATGTATTCCATTCTTAAATTTATCTTAGAAGAATTGTCACTGTCACCACAAGTGAACGGTAATCTAATCCGACGTAGCCGGCGGCCATTTGCAAACGGAATAAGACTTTGATCAAAATGGGTTAGGTTCATAACTTCGAATATTTACCAGCTTTGTTGGATAAGAAATGTCATATCATACGACATACATTTTCATCTCAAGAAAAGTAGAGACTTATATGTCAATTTTAAGCATCAGAATCCCTTCGAGATTTACACATTTTAAAGGTGAACGGATGTTCAAATAACCCAATTAATTCAAGAGCTTGTATTAAACTAGAACGAGAATAACATGATTTTCTAATTACAGGGTATAATTGATGGAGTTCTCACTAAGGCCGGTCAATTGCATCCCCATATCTTGAATGTGTAGCCAGGGTAATTTCGCAAGAACTCAGTGAACCGCTGAATTAATCTATCTCACGTCCATCATTCCCTTGCCGTATGTTCAAATTACTTCTCGGCGCCTTGCCATGCACAAAGCTTTAACTTCGTCCAAAATGTTTACGATTTATCTTTTCGTAACACAAAATCTTTCCACAAACATCTTCGCAGGTCATTACATAATACTACAGAATTGCCGACTTTCGTGTAATGTAATCCTTTTTTAACGAGTACCTTTTGAATGCATTTCTTTTCTTAGTTTATTTAGAAGGGGTTACCTTTTGGTAATACTGCAAGATCGGATTTGCTCATTTAATTTTACGCACTTAATTAAAAGCTTAAAATCTTTGTGAAATTTCTAATTAGGTAAATGTCAAGTATTGTTACCAAAAAACGAAACACGAGTTTTCTCATGCTGAACTGAAATTCAATCAATTTGTCTGTAATTTGCCGATTTCTAAATAGATAGCGTTATTTGACAAATCACAACGTCGAGTGAAATCTCATCTGCTCTTGACGTAAACTGTAATCAGAAATGGACCATGATATAGGTTTGCATAGCAAGTAAATAACATGTCTTGTGTTTTTCAATTTTGCTTTAAAAAGTAAACGATTTGTCAGTTTTATAAAAAGACAAGTAATAACAAAAGGCTATAGTTACCTTCATCTTTGTTTCCTCCTTGAATACCTTTTATCAATTCCTTTATTTAGAAGAAAGTGATATTTATCATATATAACTTAAAAAGACTGAAAAAAACTCGACGGTCGAAATACACTTTGCAAAGTTTTATTTCTTTTATAAAATTCTTTAAGAAGGAATTTATCAAACACTATTCAATGGATTTAGATTGGTGATGTCCCTTTGACTGCTTTGGTTAATAAACAGAAATTTGTGTAACTAAGTTTAATAAAATGTATATCAAATTTTAAAGGTCATCACAATGTTATAAGTTTCTAGAAGATTTTATTATATATCCAGATGCTGTATGTAAATTTAAAAATCTATATCAAGAAGATTCAATATAAAATATTGGAAAAGGAAAATTTAAATTGCGTTACTCTTTAGTGTACTTTTTATTCTAGTTGAATATACTTCCTATACGATTTGAAAACATCAATAGCAAGGTAACTGTTTGTATAATAATAATAACAATAATAATAGTAATAATAATAATAATAATAATAATAATAATAATAATAATAATAATAATAATAATAATAATAATAATAATAATAATAATAATAAAAATAAAAAAATAAAGAAATAAAGCTAAACACCAAATTACAAGCGGTAGCGACATTGATTACATACCCAATGAAGCTAACGATTTGTAATCTGTATCTTCCCGATGCCAAATGGACCGTGCAAGACATAGAAGGTTTAATCTCCCAACTCTCAAAACCGTATTTGCTATTGGGAGATTTCAATTCACATAGTCCGTTATGGGGATCAACGAAATACGATAGAATGGGGAAGTTAGTTGAAAAAGTTTTGGACCATAATGATTTAATACTGCTAAACGATGGCAAATCGACCTTTTTCAACTCAAAATCAAATTCGTTTACTGCTATAGACCTCACTATGTGTACCCCTCAAATAGCACCTCGCTTTACTTGGGAAGTAGTGAAAGATCTACACGGAAGCGACCATTTCCCAATCCTAATTGGGATACCACAACAACAACAACCGGTCGCATGTCTCGATAAATGGTGCTTCCAAAAGGCCAAATGGAAAGAATTTAGAGAGAAACTAACACCCATTAATCGGCATCAAAATATAGATACTTTAGTACAGAATTTTAACAAATCTATCATCCAAGCGGCTCAAAGTACTATACCAAAATTCAAAAACATGACGAACAGATTACCAGTTCCCTGGTGGAACTCAGATATCGCAAAGGCTATACGCGAAAGAAAAAAAGCGTTAAAAACGTTCTCCGTTAATCCAACCGAAGACAACCTAATTAACTTTAAAAGACTTAGAGCATTTGCACGTCTCCAAATTCGAAAGGCACAAAAAATTTCGTGGCAAAAGTACGTGAGTGATATAGGAAGTAAAACAACAACCGAAATGTGGAGAAGAATAAGTGCTATATCGGGAAAAAGAAAAAGCATAGTGCTACCTAAGTTAATTAAGAACCAGCAGTTTGTATCAAACCCCTCGCTAGTATCCGAATGCTTCGCAGATCACTACCAAAGGGTGAGTAGTACAAGCAACTACGACACAGATTTCATTGAAAATAAAGCACAAAGAGAAATACCCTTAGATTTTGGAGAGGAGCGAGAAAATGCATGTAACAAGCCTATCACTATGAATGAGCTAAAAACACAAATAAGAGAAATGAAAGACTCGGCAAGCGGAATAGACAACATTCCAAATACAATTATTAAAAAACCTATCGCCGGAAATGGAAGAACACTTGCTTTTCATTTTTAACAAAATATGGAACGAGGGGTACTATCCAGCTTTATGGAAACTATCTATCGTGGTTCCCATTATTAAACAAAATAAAGACGCGTTGAATCCAGAAAGCTACAGACCTATATCTTTAACGTGCTGTCTGGGAAAGACGCTAGAAAAAATAATCAACAGAAGGCTAGTAGAATTAATCGAAGAAAACAAATGGATAAATAAATATCAGACAGGTTTTCGTAAAAGCTACTCGACATATGACAATTTGGTAAGGATCAGCACAACAATAAAAGAGAGTTTTATGAAAAGGCAGCACACTACGGCAGTTTTCTTTGATATAGAAAAGGCATATGACACGGTATGGAGATACGCGGTAGTTTCAAAAATATATGCGTGGGGAATCAGGGGAAACATGGGTAAATTTATAAAAACGTTCCTAAACGACAGATATTTTAGAGTGCGAATAGGAACTGAGTTATCAACAACCCATACTTTAGATAATGGTATCCCGCAAGGGTCACCAATAAGCGTTACCTTATTCAATATCGCGCTAAATGACATAACGCAAAATCTGGATAGGTGTATAGGGAGGTGCATTTATGTCGACGATGTAGCTATATACATGTCCAGCGAGATGGGAGCTCCGCACAATGCTATTATGCAGACGGCAGTTAATGCAATAGCAGCGCAAGCCGCAAGGGTAGGTTTTAAACTGTCAACCACCAAAACAGTATGCTTACATTTTTGTAAGCTAAGAAAACCACATTACCAACCAAACCTATTCCTGAAAGGCCAACAAATTAGAAACGTTCAAAGGTGTAATTTCTTAGGGATGACGTTAGATAATGCTTTGCTCTGGTCCAGCCACATTGAAAATCTGATTAATAAAGTGAGGAACATTGTAAATGTAATTAAGTGTTTAGCAAACACAAAATGGGGCGCGGATAGAGAAACTTTAATCCGTATATATAAATCTCTGATTTTAACGCGCATAGACTACGGATGCATTGCCTATATGCAAGCATGCGACTCACGATTAAAAAAACTCGACAGCATTCAAAACATTTGCCTCAGATATGCCATGGGAGCCTTCCAAACCAGCCCAGCAAATAGCTTATGCGCAGAAGCAGGGGTACTACCACTAAAATATCAAAGGCAATGGTTACTAATGAAATACGCTTCCAAAATATATTCAATAAAACAACATTTAAATTACCCTTTAATAAGGAAAAACAGCGATAATAGAACACCAAGGGCCCTAATATATACAAAAATTTCAGAAACGTGCGAAATACTAAATATTACAAACACAAACGAAATTAAAAACATCAAAAACATAAAAGAGAAAATTTGGGACAAATGGCAAGATGACTGGTCAGAAGGAAATAGGGCACTAAAGCAACATCTTCCTAATGTATTGACAAGGAAAAGATATATACAAATGGGAAGAAGAGATAGCGTCGTGGTAACAAGGTTAAGGATAGGCCACACGCAGTTAACACATTCCCACTTACTGAAAAACGAAGAACAAACAACTTGTCAAAGATGTAGTGTACCCATCACACTTGCGCATGTATTCGACGAATGTCCTAAGACCCAAGCTATCAAACATAGACATGGTTACGATTTTAGTTTAGAAAATGCACTACAAATAAACAAAACTACATTAGCACAGGTTCTGAATTTCTTACATTTAGTAAATATTTACAACCTGATATAAGACAGAAATGAGGCAATTAGCAATAAGAAAAACCGGCAATAACCCAAGAGGTTGACGCCTTAACAAAAAAAAAAAAAAAAAAAAAATAATAAAAATAATAATAATACCGTCAACCGGGGCTACTTTGAGCCACTTTTTTATGTTTTCACTTGCATATTCGTTAATAAAAAGTATAATAAAACGGCGTTCAATATCCAAATCGAGTTTTAACCAATTACCAAAGTATGAGGAAGTAAACTGTACTTGTTTTAAAACAAATTTCCGCTTTTTTAACTTTTTACGTATTTTTAATATTATGAAACATAGTAACCCCTGCTTTGGGTTTCCTTGGACCACTCAATTATTTTAATGAAAATTGAATACAATTCACAAGTTGAACTATTGTAACCCCTTGCCCAAGAATCTGCCAATGAAATGACACAGTAAACTAGCAAAAGAAAATTTTATGTACTTATTTAAACATTAAAACAAATTTGTTGATACAATAAATATGAAAACAACTTTTTTTGTTCTTATGACTTTTGAATGCTAAACTTTTCACTCTCACTCATAATCAGCCATTTCAGGAACATTAAAGTGTCCTCGTTTCATTAGCTTTGGAGGGTTGATTTTCTTCTTAATGGCATCCCACTCGTAAACAAGAACATCCTTTTTGTCGGGCCACTTCCAGGACTTTTTGGTGTTGCTCATACAATCTACTGTAGGGCCTAACTCTTCTCTATTGGGCAATTTTGTTATCAAACCCGGATAGTGGTTTCCCTCATACATTACAACAACGAAGTCACCTTCTTTGAAGTTAGTACGTTTTAGAGATTCTGTATCCGCTACCGGCAGTGTTTCCTTGATAGGCTCAATGAAACCACCGTCTTCATCGAAATCTTCAAATTCACTTCCAGTTACAGAAAAGTGTGAGCCATCATCTGAAGCATTGTCATCATGAAGACTATAAGAACTTGAGTTTTCTGATTCACTTGCTGGTTTTTGTTTTTTACATTGGCCCTCTTTTTAGACTTGGGCGTAGAAGTTGATGCGCCTACAAAGTCCATTTCAGTTGCGCTTGACTCATCAAACAACTTTGTACAAACACTTTTTCCAGCTGGAACATCCAACTTCTTACGTTTCATAGTAGGCCTGGTTTTTGTCACTTCCTTCCTTTTTTCTGCAAGGTTTTGCGTGAAACTGTCTCCTATCAGTCTTTTCATGGGGCTGCTTAAGTTATATTGAGGCAAGCACTCTAGTTCTGTCAAGACGTATGATACCTGTTTTTTCTAATCCAGATATCATGTTTTTCTTCTTCTCTATATACAATTAACTAGCTGTTTTACCAGTTTAGGAAATTGATCCTTGGGCAAGCTTGTCATTGGCTTGTTTTTTTCCTTCCACAAAGTCAATATCTTACGCCATTCTCTTTTCATGGGGCCGTAGTAGGATACATCTAACGGTTGGGTGAGGTGCGTAGAGTTTGGCGGCAGACACACAAACCTTACATTGTTTTCCTCGGAAGCTTTTAAAACTTCTAAGTTGATATGAGAACTTATGTTATCACCTATCACAACCTTGACATCAGGCAGCTTTTTAACCGAGGAAGTAAAGTAGTCATAAACCAATCTTCGAACATCCCCATATCGAACCAGCTACTCTTTGTTCCGTTGTATCTACAACCCACAGGGTCACCTTCGGTCCATGTCCACCACAGGTGCTCCGACTTGTAAACCACATAGGGTGGTAACATCTCCCCAGAACCATTGCCACAAAACATCAAGGAGGTACAAGATTTGGTTGATTCCATAATACGTTCTACGTACTTCTGCCCCCTTTTACAAATGATCTTGCTTGTTCCGGGGTCATCCCGCAGGTTTGTTTCATCGTAATTCCATATATTCTCTTTTGGAACATTACTGAGGACAGTTTCTAAGTTGTCAAAATAGTCATTGATTACTTTTTCATCAATAGCAGCCCTTACTCGTTTTATGTTACTTGCTGGACGCACCGTTAACCTAGGGTGACGTTTTCTAAATGATGCCCTTTACTGTACGCCCGTGTTTGCCAAGAAAGCATTTTATTGAATATCTCAAATGGGAATCAGTTATGCGAAATCCAAATTCAACCAACTTGTCAATATGAACCTCAAAGGCCTGTTCTTCTACGTTAGCAAAGACTGTTGGATGGCCATGTTTTCTTGCCGGTAACCCATAAGTTTTAAGCTTATTTATTATTGTGCTTCTAGGTACATTGTAATACTAACTTGCACTTGCCCTCTTATTAGAATACAAGTTGAAGTTTCGCGCAATAAACAATTAGAATACAGACTTAAACACAAATTCGAATTTCCCGCGATACCCTATACTTGTCTTATAAGATAGAATTAGAGCCCCGCTTATTAGAACACAAATTCAGATTTTCCTCCATAACCTATCAGAATGCAGAGACTTAGTCCTTCAATCAGAGCACAGCGGATGAGTAGTGGGACTAAGGACCAATCAGAAGCCAGAGCGCCGCCCATACATACGACCAATCAGGTAAAAGGAATGGGTATGGTCTAGTCTTAGCCCCTCCTTAATGAAGCCATAAGGGCCTTATGTAGTCTTAGCCCCTTCTTGAAACAGCCAAAATGGTCTTAATCTACTATCCACACTCCTCACCTAAGGTCATACGGGCATCCCTCACCTCTAACCAGAGGGTTGTACTACCAAAAAGGCTGTTAATATTGCTAAAAGGAAGTTAATTAGGGGTTAAGATTCAGCCATGGGGATGAAAAAGGCCCACGAAAAGAATCCGACCGCACACGTGACCCTACTCCTAGCCCTACCTTCACGGTTCTACTTTTCTTCTAGATTCAAGAGATTGAAAATTGAAAATAGCAAGTAGTACGTTATGTTGAAATCCTCTAACAGAATAGGTTCCATGGAGTTTGTAATATAAAATTTTGAAGAACTTCCTTTGAACTGACTCTAATGCATTTTTGTACGGTGTAAGTAGGGTTGAAGATTAACGCACAATACTCTAATTTACATGGAACTAAACTAAAATACAGAGAAAGTAAGGGGTCGAAGCTAGACAATTTTTTTACAATTTCTTAGTATAAATCCTAGTGTACGAAAAACTAAATTTATGGTCAAAAGTGACAACCAGGTTTCTGACTGATAAGCATTTATTTCAGTGAATGGGACCGACGGAGTAATTAAAAGATATTACATTAACCTTGCGACTAAATTATATTAGTTTACATTAGGAAATGTTAAGAGTCAAATGATTTGATTTACTCCATCTAGGTAAGTTATCTAGTCAATTTTGAAGTTGCAAACAATCATTCTGGTTAGAAATAGAAGAGTAAATTTTTCAATCATCAGCAAGTAGTAAGTTTTGACAAGACAGAATACCAGTAATATCGTTCATGTAAAGTAAAAATAATAACGGTCTTAAATTGGAGCCCTGTGGAACACCAGACGTAGCATAAAATGGAGTGGAAGTAAAATTGTTAAATGTAACATACTGGATACGGTGGGTAGATAACAAGAGATTAATGACAGTAAATTGTTGTGAAATCCATATCCTTCCAATTTGGCAGTTAATATATCATGTGGAATGTGATCAAAGGCCTTTGATATGTCAGTGTATATAACATCCCTTTGACCTCTTTAATAAATAACTTCAGACACGTATTAAGTAAAACATAAGAGATTGGTTACCGTTGAACGTTCACTCATGAAACCATGTTGGTTGATAGTTATCAAATTTGTAATAACAGAGTATGTTTGACTATAAAGAATGATTTCAAGAATTTTACTAAAGTTATTTCGGATACTGATTGATCTGTAATTGGTAACGTTAGATGGATTTCCACTTTTTAATACAATATTAAAGATGGCACATAAGGGTTTAAGAAAAATAGACTTACGTTCTTTAGGAATTTGATCAGATCCTGCAGTATTTTTCGGTTTGAGTTTGTCTATGGCATTAGATACTTGTGTAATGTTATTGATAGGAAAATTTGGAACATTATAACTATTTTTACATTTACTAATACATCGGCCTCTGATTGTATCATACACACTGCTAAAATAGGCAGAAAACGAATCAACAATCCCTTGTGGAGTATTAAAAACGCAGTTCTTAAAGTTTACACATCCAGGAATGAGAGTATCCGTCTGTTTCGATTGAATAAAGTTACAGAAATATTTAGGGTTAGATCTAAGAGAATTTTCTACCTTATGCAGACAATTGTTCTAGGCTATAGAAATCTGGTATGTTATCATTTTACGTAACTCCTTGTAAGAAGATAACGCGTGACGTATCATTACTGCGGTGTTTTCTTTGAAGTTTTAATTTAAGTTTAATATTCTTTATTATTTGACTTGTGAACCACACCAGATATTTCGGTCGTTTGTATAAACACAATGGAACGTGTTTTCGATTACAGAATAAAGTACACCATAAAATTTATTACATGCAGCATTATCATTATGCATTACGTAAAGAAATGACCAGTCAATCGTTAGATCATTATACTTTATACAAAGCAGGATAGTTGGCTTTAATGAAGTTATACCGTATATGCGATTGCTTAACAGGATAGTGAGGACAGGTTTTTTAGTTAGTTCAACAAGTATTTGTAGTGAGGGATGATGGAGATCCTCAGTAACAGCTGGGGGCGCTATCACGTATTACATCACATTCCAAATTACTAAGTACCAGAATTAAACATCTGCCATTAATATTATTTATGTGATTATATTGCTGAATATTAAAAAAATCAATAACATTTTACCAAATAATGATTGATACGTATTAACTGAGGAAGAGGGAGGTATGTACATGTACACTGATAAAACAGTTAATAAGCTAGAGTTAAATGTACATTTACAACCTACTACATCAATAGATGATAAAGCATCTGTTAAAAAGGACAAATCTATACGTAATATTATCATCACTTATAGGTAATAATACTCCTCCAGACCAATTTATCGAAAAGATGCAAGTAGAATGCTAATTACGCATAAAATATGTAAATATAACTACTAAATTTGAATTTTTTGGAAAGCTCTCAAAAAGAAATAGTGGAAACATTTATTTAAGAAGGGTTTATTGATATTGTAAAGCCTAATAAATATGCTTTGAAGATTTACATATTAAGTTATACACATTTATGCAGATGGAAGCTGACTGACCCAATTTACTTCAGGTGATCTACACTGTATCCCAAATTCGATGCTCACCATTGGCACCTCAGCTATAATTAGAGTTAGAATGTTGGTTATTTGGGGAAAGTTTTAGATAATTGTGATCTCAAATAAAATCCGTTTATACAATTTTTCTGACGCATTTACTTTTTTAGATATTTGAAAAAAATGGAACATCGCCCATTTCGTTTTTGGTTAATAACTCATTAACCAATGATCTGACAGCTTTAAGACACTTTTTACCAAGGTATGTTTTTATCATAATTAGAACCGCCGATCGTCTTTTGTTTTTTCCGTAGTGATACTAACTTTTGTTTTTCTTATGGGCGCCATTTTGAATGCTTTTCAACCATGTGTGTCGCATGTCACAAAAATAATTCATTTACAAGGTGTTTTTGAATTTTCCTACTTCTAGTGAAGAAACTCAAAATTGCCAACGTCGCATTCAATAATTTTTATTACCATTCAAAGTCTTGTGTAAGAAAGAATAACATAAGTGGAGAAAATGAAGCGTGAAAATGTATGAGAATGAAATTAACTTTTTTTATTAAATAATACGGAATAAAAACTAGTTGAATCGTTTCATTAATCCTGGAAAGTCACAGTTACCTTTACCAACATAGAGGTCACACTGGGTCGTATAGACCCAAACAATAGAAAAAGCTCAAAAAAACATAATTTTTTGCAAAATTCGGCCCCTAAATTAAAAAAATAAAAACAGAAACAATATAAACTCTTAATACAAAGCAAATGTTCTTAATTTCTAACTACAAAGTCTGCAATGTTTTGATCTGTCTTCTTGGCACATTGCTCTTCTGCACCTAGTACATGCTATATTTGTTTTACGGTCTTTTGTGCAACAACTACAACGAACTCTTTTAGGCAAAATCCCAATGAAATTTTCGTCTTGTTCTGGTGTCTCATCTATGCCTAAGACTTCACGGATTTTGATTTTCAGTGTCTTCTGTAACTGAGGGCATTCTAGTCTCCGTCTAAGCAGAGGTTCTATAAGCAAAAATCCCAATTGCTTTAGAATGCCTCGTCGCGTTTCCTATGCATCTGGATTGGCGAATGTGCAAATTACATTGGCGTTTATAGCTGTTGCATCCAGCATGTCAAAAAATATTCTCATTGGCCATCAGTTAGATTTTCTATAGGTTGTATAGGAATGGCACAGCTGGTCGAACGTATCTGTACCACCTTTTGTTAAATTATACGTGAGAATTATATCCGGTTTGCCCAATTCCTCATCCACAGAGTTATCGTGGTGCATGGTTGACAGCAGTATAACATTTTTATTTTTCTTGGAACAGAAGGAGACTATGGTTTTCTCATCGTTGAAACCGAAGAGAGATTTCCCTATTTCCCTAGTGTACCCAAAATAGTAAGTTTATGTTCTTTAAACAGTCTATCAGCTAATGGAATGGAGCAATACCAATTGTCTACTGTTATGTTGCGATTTGTTCCATGGATAGTTTTCGAAAGTTCACGGACATAGTAAGAAAGAACGGCTTCATTATTTGTCGTCTGAATTTTTCCTACGTAAGGAATGGCGTTAATCATATAGCTTGTGCGAGCATCGTTCATCATGATTATTTTCATTCCATATTTATCTGGCTTGCTTGACATATATATTTTAAAGGGACACCTTCCCCTAAAACTGACTAATTGTTCATCTATGGTACAGTACTGATGTGGAGAGTAGTACTGCTTACAATTTTGTATAAATAGGTCCCACATTTCTCTAACCGGGGCAAATTTGTCGCCCACTCTTCTTATGTGCCTATCGGTTTTATCATCAAACCTAAAAATTTAAATCTTTGTTTTGACATAGCAGCTCTAAAAATTCCATTACCGTATATAGAACACCATAATTCGTCTACATTTACATTAGAGACCCTTAGAGCACCGGCAATACAGAGTAAACCTATAAAGGCATTCATTTCTATCATATCCGTTTCTTTGGTATAACTTTGGGCGACTTTATCTTCATTGTTCCTTTTTATTTCCTCATTGGTGTGCTTTACTACGGTATCCAAGATATCATGGCTTAGAAACAATTCCCAAGCCTCAAATTACGTTTTTGCATTCTTTGCTGCACCTTTTGGTCCTCGCAAATGTGTTATAATATTATGGGCTTGGGTTCTACCTCGTCTGGAGGGAGAGATGTTTTCCACTCATATCCACATTTACCATAAGTAATGTCATTATCGGCTTCATCTTCTCGAATATTTTCAGGGTAATTATCGATTTCACCATGAGATGCGGAATCACTAGAGTTTTGTTCTTCCACATAGTCTTCGTCTTCATCAGAGCAGTCACCAAAAATATCTTCATTGTCACTTTCATCCCATAAATGTTTGACAATTTCTTCCAATTCTTTTTTCGGAAAGGCCCTTGTAGAAGCCATAATCTCTAAAGACAATGAAAAATAAGAATTATTGTTGAAAAGAACAGTTCAACTTGAAAATACAAACATAACACAAATAAAAAAACAAAAACCTACAGCAACAAATTTTATAACAAAAAAGTCATAGTAGGTCATTTGAACCCAATCCAGTGTTTCTGTATACATACCTCAAGATATAAACCGCAAATATAGAAAATACTATCAGAGCACTCCGCACTGATTGAAAGCATGCGTCGAACTGAATTTACATGGGTGGTGGAAGGGAACTTGTCGCCGCTGTTGCTTTAGGAGCCCATTTAAAATTGTGTTTGGGTCAATAAGACCCATGTGTGACCTTCCAGGGTTCAAAGTCAAAGTCTATTAAGATCTAAAATGTTTTATTATAAGTTTACCGTATATTGTTCTTTACACTGTTTGGTTCCTTTTTCAAAAAGTCATGTAAATAAATTACACTTGTTTATGGTTTAACATTTAAAAAATCGTCAATAACTTATCACATACAACTAAAATAAGATATGCTCCTAATAATATTATAGTTGATAATTTTTATTTTTATTTTTTGGTCTTTTTAAGTATGTGTGAAATTTAGAAACCCCACTAAATTGTTACATAATAAAGATTAGAAATAATTTTTGTGAATACTTTCTTTCAGAAATTAATCAAGCTATTGTCAATTAAAAACTGAAAATATTAAGTTGTGGATACTTTCTGCAAATCTAGTAGGCTAAAAACAAAAGTTGATATTGTTATTTATTTTCATATCTGTTTGACAGGTATAATTTAGTAAAGCATTGTTGTGCTATTTCCTATAAAAGTATTAATTTAGGATCAAAATGGTGCAAATATTTACTAGTGACGAAAAAGTAGATATGTTGGAATGTTATTTTAAATCTAACAAAAACGGTAAACTTGCAAGTGATGTGTATATTGAAAAATATCCCGAAAGACAACACCCGCACAGGACAATTTTTGCACGAATTATAAATAATTTACTGACAAGTGGCAGTTTCGAAATAAAAAGAGAGAAATACCAAAAAAATAATGAAACAAGAAAAAATACGATTATACAAACAATAGACAACAATCCAGAAATTTCAGTAAGACAAGTAAACGACGAAACTAATATACCTAAATCATCCGTCCACAGAATTATCAAATCAAATAAATATCACCCGTATAAACCAAAAATTGTTCAAGGACTAAACCCCACAGATTATCCTAGTTGGTGGTATCTTCGAAAATGCCAAGAAGATGAAAATTTTCCGACGAAAGTCTTGTGGACTGCTGAAACCCATTTTACTAACTGTGGTGTATTTAACCGGCAGAATCATAATTATTTTAGTTTTCAGGTTTGGTGTGGCATGATAGGTAATTTTTATTATTGTTGTTTGCTTTTACATTTATTTTTTTTATGAAAATTTAGGTTGCCATCTGATAGGTCCGTTCATTTTTTATGAAAATTTAAATGGAACTGGATATGCAGAATTGTCCGTAAATCAAATATGTCCTTCAATAAGAAGACTATTTGAACCTGGACAAATACAACAGATCTGGTTTCAGCAAGATGGGTGTCTTGCTCATAAGACTAGACGGGTCCGTGAATTATTATTTGAACATTTTAATGATCATGTAATTTCCAGTAATGGCCCTGTTTCTTGGCCAGCGCGGTCACCTGATATTAGCCCTTTAGATTTTTTTCTATGGGGTAATGTTAAAAACCAAGTATACGATTTTGATCCGCCTGATGCCCGCGAGATATTAGAACGTAGAACAGTTGATGTTCTACGTTCAATTAATAGAAATACCGTTAGGAGAACTTGCAACGCTGTAAAAAAACGGTGTGCATAGAACATAATGGTAGGCATATCTCAATTTAAATAAGTTAATTTAGGCACAATTTTTTTAATAATTTTAATAGACCTTAGTTGTATCCTTAAGTATTTGTTAATTTATTGCCATTCCTGCAGTACCTAATTAATAATAAAAATTAATTTCAATTTCTAAAATGTTCACACCTTATTTTCTTCACTTAGCTTAAAGCCACCTATTTGTTACTTATTGTACGTAATACGTTATTTTTATCAGTAAACCATCAACAAGTTTACATAACAACTTTCAAAAGGATTAAACAGTGCAAAGAAGAATATACGGTAAACTTATTATAAAATATTGAGGATCTTAGTGGACTTTTAATGAAACAGGTCTACTATAGTCTGTAAAAATAAAGATTTTCTATTTCGGCTTAGCGCTTTATTACTCTGAGACATTGGGAATATACAGCCGTTTCTTTCTAACGTTTGGGTTTCAATAGAAACGTACGCGACTTAAGTGAAAGCGTAAATGACCTGTTCAATGACTTAAGACCGCTCGCGAGAGGTAAACACAATGGAATTTTAATTCTATTCCAGAAGTTATAAAACGTTTTGAACGATTTTTAATTTTAACTGTGTTGCAAAGTTTTTTTTGTGTGTGGATGCAGAGGTTTATTACTTAATATAATTCATTTTTTTTGAAATGTGCAACAACGAAATCATTAATTGGTAATTAAAAAGGAATTGATATGCATAAACCAGTTTTTATTGTTTACTAATAGTGACATTAATTGTACGTGCAGAACATAACGTACATTCAAATATTATATAGGAATGCACTTATACCTAATGGGATAATTAGTAGAAAGTGATGAAAGTTGTAATCAATTCCTCATTACTTAATCTATTATAATAGGTGGCTATTTGCGCATTTAGACCCCAAAATAATACATTGCCTCAAAATCTCTGAATACCGCCGTAACGAAAGTATAAAAAAATCTGGCCTTATCAAAAAGATAAAATTTGATAATTTCGAAATTTAATATCTGGAAAAATATTTGAGATACCGGAATATTGAATTCAGTACCGAACTGAGTTGGTTGAAAACGTTTGGTAACTTCTGGAATAGGATTACATTTCCATTGTCTCAGAGTAATAAAGCGATAAGCCGAAATAGAAAATCTTTATTTTTACAGACTATGGTTGAGTAATTCGTTAATAGTAAAAGTCAATTTCATTCTCAAACATATTATTTACGCTTCATTTTCTTCACGTGTGTTTTTCTTTCTCACACAAGAGTTTCAGTGGTAATAAGAATTATTGAATGCGACGTTGCTAATTTTAAATTTCTTCACTAGAAGTAAGAAAATTCAAAAACACCCTGTAAATGAATCATTTTTGTGACATGTGACACATGGTTGAAAAGATCTTTTTTAGCGTTATCAAAAAAAGCGAGAATTCAAAATGGCGTCCATAAGAAAAACAAAAGTTAGTATCACTATGGAAAAAACAAAAGACGGTCGGCGGTTCTAATTATGATAAAAACATTCCTTGGTAAAAAGTGTCTTAATAATGTCAAATCTAAAAAGCTGTCAGATCATTGGTTAATGAGTTTTTAACGAAAAAAGAAACGGGCGATTTTCAATTTTTTTCAAATATCTAAACAAGTAAATGCACCAGAAAAATTTTGTAAACGGATTGTATTTGAGACCAAAATTCTCTAAAACTTTTTCCATTTAACCAACATTCTAACTCTAATAATAGCTGAGATCCCAATGATGAGCATCGAATTTGGGACACAGAACATTAATACTAATTTTGACTTTCGAGATTCTTCATACTTCTACTTCGACATCCCGATTTTCCTCCCCTTTTATGGTTGCTATCCCTATCACAAACATACGTGTGTACCAGTTAGTAAAAGCTGAACTGCAGTTTTTGTCCGAGCTTTCATCTTATACACCGTTATGTGGCCGAATTCGTTCGTACCATTGTGTTGAATTTTCGTTTTAACAGCATACTTACTATAACGTACAACAAAACTTAGAAAATAGTTAGATGTATGTCAAGAACGCAAAATACTACTTTGACGGCCGGAAGGAAAATTGGCGGTGGAGGCCGTTTGCGGCCGGGCGGACAATCTTCAGGCGTCAGACATTTTGCGTCCGTCGCGTACACAGAATTTTGTGTGTAATCCTTAAATAAACATTACAATTACATTCAAGTTATTTATGTGCTCAACCAGTACTACAATTTTCAGTGTGCTACAATGTGGTAAGAAATAAAATTTACCTAGTGTAGTTTTCGTCAAAATGACTGTTTTCTTAAAGATTTTTATTTAAAATTTTTTTATATAAAATCTACATATCATTGACGTTAACAATACAATACAACAGTTACAGTTTAATGTTTTCTCGTAATACTTAAACATGTACAGGGTGTCCCAAATTGGATAGTTTTGCAAGGTATCTCGAAAACTAGAAGAGTTAGAAAAAAAGTAGTTAAGATGTCATGACTTATTTTTTGATTAAACTAACCATGGTTCAATCAGATCTTCAGTAGGTTGTTGCATTTTCAAGCTACAGGGCGATTTTCGAAAATGGCCAAAAACTGGCTCTTCAAATATCTTTTTTTTAATAAGTATCAAAAAAATGTAGAGAGACTTTTGATAGACAAACCAAAAGAGAGTCCAGTGCAGTGCACTATATTTTTTTGAAGGGTGCAGGTAAGTAGATGACATAAAATTATGTTTTCTTTAATGGGACACCCTGTATATTTTGGGTCAGTTTGTTTCCATTTTTAATCCTCTTTCACCTAATATAACATATGACACATATATTTCTTATAGTTTATGCTACAGGGTAAATTATGTGTCGCATATATCAATAATGCCGTTTATAAATAGAACACTCTGTAAGTTTCATTATAATGTTGTTTATAATTTATTTTATATAGTAAATAAATGAAATATGAATAACTGTATGATTTTATCTCTAAAAGATAGGTAGGTATATGTTAAAATAATAAACATAAAGGAAGTTAGTAACAATTTTGAAGTAAATAAGGAAATACATAATCTCGGTTAAACAAAACTTGCAAATACATTAAAAATAACACAAAAATTGCAAAATAAAAACAAAAATAAAAAATTAAATTTCCTTGCCCAAATATAAAAACTACAATAAATGTTCAAAATGTCCCCCATTTTCTCGGATGATCAGTTGGCATCTTTTACGTACAGATCTTACAGTATTCAGTATTTGAATAGGTTTTATTTTTATAAATGCCTCTTGAACACAAAGTAGTAAATCTTCTTTGTTATTAAAATCATTCTTATGAATTTTATTTTTTTTTAATCCCCACACGAAAAAATCAAGAGGGTTAATCTCTGGCGAACGTGGAGGCCACCTTGCCGGTCCATTGGTTCCAATCCATTGGTTAGGAAATTTCTCATTTAAATAATCTCTTGCAATTAAAGAATTGTGGCTAGGAGCTCCATCTTGTTGAAACCAGAACGTGTCCCTCTCAGCTAACACCTCGTCCTCAAGTATTTCAGTTAAATTTGTGTCCAAAATATCCACATACCCAACAGCCGTAAGTGTGTCTTCAAATATACAATATACCAGTTTGTTGTGGTTAAGAAAACAACTAACATTAAACTCAAATCTTCCTTGCTTCCTTATACCCCGCACTAAATGGGGATTTATATCGTTCCAATATAATTCGTTATGTCTATTAAATATTCCCGCACTAGTATACACTCCATATTATGTTGGAATAAAAAGTGGGATTTACGTTTCATTTACCAATATACCACTCAGCGAACTGAATTCTTCGTTGGTTATCGGTTGGACGCAATAATTGTCGGGCAGATGTCCGATAAGGTTTAAACTTATGCTTTTTTTAAATCCTTCCTGCCATAGTTCTTGCAACGCCTATTTCCTTTTTAATTACCCTTAAAAACGTCTTATGTTTAGCATGTACGTACCCCACAGTATTTATCTCTTTCTCTTCGTTGTTTCTGTTATAATTATTCCGAGGTTTATTGAAACATCCATGTTCTCGTAGATTATCATTAAGCCTTTTAAAAGTTCCTACTTCCGGCTGTCTTCTTTCAGGGTATCTTTGGAAATACAATTCAGACGTAGCATTTACGTTTTTTCCGCTCTCGATGTAGGCCACGAACATGTCGTATTTTTCGAAATTCTCAAAATTCATATTTAATGTTATAGATAGCGACTTATTGCGATTATCAAATTTTGACACTTAAAAATTATTCATTTGTCTTCTTTGTTAAGATTTGATGGTGACAGTATCCAGGGCTACTTGATACGTATTACATTTATTTATGGCAGACCCTAAATATACTTATTTTAGGTTATTTATTGAATGCGTATATTAGGGATTCAACAAAAACAATAATTATAATTAAATGATTACATGGACCTATGCAACTAACATTATTAACTTAAAAATTGTAAATAAACATAATTAAATATATACTTCCTTATTATTATTATTTATTATAAATTGTGTGATAAAATAATACATTTCAATTCTTTTGACCACCGTATAGCAAAAATACCGTTCATTAATATTTTGTTTACTAAATAAAATAAATTATAAACAACATTATAATAAAACTTACAGAGTGTTCTATTTATAAACGACATTATTGATATATGCGACACATAATTTACTCTGTAGCATAAACTATAAGAAACATATCCGTCATATGTTATATTAGGTGAAATAGGATTAAAAATGGAAACGAAACTAAATTCTAAATTTGTTAAATTATATGTTACCAAACATTCATAGTGTTCTATAGACTACAGTGGTACATTAATAGCGGCCAAAAAAGGCATTAAACTAGAGATAACATAACACAAAATTGTTTATCAATCGTACGTACAAAGAATTGCTTTTATAATTAATGGAAGGAAATGAGTAATATGGAATACGTACATGCCATGTAATTTTATCACACTACTAGAAGTCGTAAACTCACCATATGTGGATTTTCAAGAGCTCGGTGCTGCAGAAGAAATCTTTATAGTCGCGGGAGGCCTTAACTGTACACAAAACCCCATCAACGATCGACGTTTCTCAAAAGAACGGTATCCAGTCTTGACTAAACTACTAAGTAGACTTACGGATGATTTCTCGCTCAATCATGTCTGGGTTTTGTGAAATAAGAAAGAAGGGTTTACGTACTATACTCCACAGTCAGATTCTAGGCTAGATAGGATATACTGTTCAAATAATTTAATTCACGAACTCTGAAATAGTTATTTAAAACTGTTGCTTTCGAATCACTTAGCAGTCGTCAGTACATTTGATATTAAAGAAAATACCCTTACGCAGCCAGGAAAATGGAAATTTAATGATTTTCTGTTAAATGTCCCAAATTTTATTAAAGCTGTAAATACCTTGTTGGAAACAGAGATTCGAAAAAAGGTCCTAGGGGCAATATACCCGTATGGCGGGAAAAGTCTTGGGATACTATTATTTGGAAACAGGCAAGTTTTTATTTTCAATTAATTAAGTATACGGAAGATTACTATCGTATTTTTGTTGGACTGAAAATTGGTTATACAGGGCGGTTTTATATGCGTAGCTCCACTCGAGCAGAGGCTTTTCCTCTGAACCTGCGAAAGTACATCAAACACTCTAGACCTTTAAGGCAAAAATCGGTCAGCCTTAAAGACGTAGAAGAGCTAATTTAGTTTAATTTGTTTGGTTTTAACCTAATATTTTCGGAGGAAATAAACTCTGAAACGGTACTTTAAGCCTCGTTAACTGGAAATCAATGATCTCTTAACGTATTTACTCACCCGCCGAGGTTACTCAGCACAACGGGTACATTCGGTACTTTGTTTTTTCCCTCTTTCACTTTAGGTTAATTCTAGAATAGTTTAATAATTCGGAAATGACTGGGTTTGACAGGTATTTTTAGTATTAATACGAGGCATGTTTTTTAAGTAAGTACGGTCGGCGTTCCGCGCATGCGCGCTGGTTACCTACATCTCTTGTCTACGCACTGACGCCATTACAGTCTGATTCTTCATTGTATACGTTGTTTACTGAGTGTTTAAAATGCCTCCGACAATCGTGAGTCCCGCCGATTGTGAAGTACGGGCTGTTATACGATTCCTTAGTGCTAAAGGCGTAAAACCGATCGATATTCATCGTGAGATCTGTGAAGTTTACGGACAAAACATTATGAGTGATGGAGTGATAAGGAAATGGGTGAGAGCATTTAAAGATGGCCGCACAAATGTGCATGATAAAGAACGGAGTGGGCGTCCTTCGGTCGTTAATGAAGATTTGGTGCAGAAAGTGGACGAAAAGGTGAGAGAAAACAGACGCTTTACAATTTCATCATTGTGCGACTGCTTTCCTCAATATTCTCGTAGTGTTTTGTATCGCATTGTGACCGAGAACTTGAATTACCGGAAATTGTGTTCACGTTGGGTTCCAAAAATGTTGACGGATTTGCACAAAACCCAACGTTTAGGCAGTGCATTGACTTTCCTTGAGCGGTACCACAATGAAGGTGAAGATTTTTTAGACCAAATTGCTACTGGTGACGAAAAATGGGTGGCCTACGTCACACCAGAATCGAAACAACAATCCATGGAATGGCGACATTCATCATCACCCAAAAAAGTGAAGTTTAAGCAAAAAATTTCTACCCGGAAAATCATGTGCACAGTTTTTTGGGACAGAAAAGGAGTATTGCTAGTGGAGTTTCTGCCTCGTAATGAGACAATCAATGCAGCGTCTTATTGTGAGACATTGAACAATCTGCGTCGTGCAATCCAGAACAAAAGACGTGGCAAGTTGAGTAAGGGTATCGTTTTGCTGCATGACAATGCCCGTCCACATGTGGCTAATCGGACCAAAGATCTCATCAAATCTTTTAAATGGGAAACTCTAGATCATCCTCCATACAGCCCTAATCTGGCGCCCAGCGACTACCATTTGTTCCTGCACTTGAAGAAACACCTGGGTGGTCAGCGTCTTCAAGACGATAACGAAGTCAAAACATTTGTGATACAGTGGTTAACAAGTCAGGCGGCAGAATTTTATGAGGAGGGTATTCAAAAACTGGTGCCACGTTATGACAAGTGCCTCAATATTCACGGAAATTATGTAGAAAAGTAGATTAAGGTACAGGCTTTGATGTAAAAATAAAATTATTGCGATATCTTTGCACGTCTTTTTTTAATTCCAAAACGGTACTTACTTAAAAAACATGCCTCGTATTTTTAAAATAGAATGGAATTGTATTTCGAGGTACTGAAATACGTTTAATAATAATAAATTTATTATTTGCATAGGAACGCTTTAAGAGCACTGGTTTCTGAAGGGTAAAGAGAAATTACGGAGGAAGAGGTAGTGCTAAATTATATTAAAAATTGCGCTTTTATACTTCGCTGCGAAGTGGGATTTAATAAAAAATAGACGCGATGTGCTTTTGCACACATGAAAAGTGACGTATCATTACCACATTTAGCGTGCTGAAACAAAATAAATTTTTGCTTGCATTTAAATACTTAATTAAAATAATAAAAATGTATTTTCATTAATTTTTGGGGTCGTTGGACAAAGTTAACAACACTTTGGAATGAATTTGAGAAAAAAATCGCGGCCCTATTTTAAAACACTTCTTCATATGAATCGGAAAATTTTCAAAGAAGACCAGAGTAAATTAATTTACTTGTGGCCATAAACGAATTTCAATGATCAGGTAAGGATCAAGCGTTTGACATAACCATCATTTTGAGAGACACTCTCTTCTAAATCTCAAATAATTAATAAGGATGTTCTCTATCTTCGAATCAGCTGTGCGGGAATATGCAAGTCGTTCCCGACTCCGCACAGAGGTACTTTGTTATCATTATTTATTCGTGCAGGAGAGACGTATTATGTGAAGCCATGAAACAAGAGAAGCTGGTGCAAATGCAAATGTCGATGCCATAGCTATGGCAGTTCTAAATGAAGTAGAATGGAATCCTTCGGGCACCACAGGGCGATTTCGTATTCAAATACAAATTCTGAAGACCTCGGTGCACAAAGTGTTAGGAAGAATAGTTCAAAGCTTGTTTCTGAAGATGATGCTACGAAGATGCAATTTTGCAATTGGTATGGAGATATGTTAAGAATCTGTGGCAGAGATCAAATTCTGATGAAGCCACATTTCCCTAATCAGGGATTGTAGATCTTTATAATTCCTACCAATGGTGTAATGAAAATCATCATCGCAAATTAACATGATTTTCGGGTAAATGTCTGGTGTGGTTTGACGTGAAATCAACTTTTCAGTTAAATAATTTTACCCCACTGACTTAACGAGTAAGTTATGGATTTTTTGGATGACATGCCATTGCGTAGGCGGAAAAATTTATGGTGACAAATGGACGGTTGCCCTGCGCATACCTCCAGAATAATTGAAGAAGTCCAAACTTAACGCCACTCGAATACGTGTTTGTTACGACCCTTTAAGGAACAATTCGGTAGAGCTTCGTCGTGCTGTTGGTTTAACTTGTAAGAGATGTCGGCTATGCATACAGAACATGTGTGGACATTTTGAAAGTTCACTTTAAATTTTACGGTTAAACACATTTTGTCCTGTTTTTTGAATTTTTGAATTTTTCTTTATTGTACTTGCTGTATATAAACTTTTGATATAGTTCAAACACCATTTTATATTGCTTCCTTTGCTTTATCATACGTAGGTATGATTAAAATCCGACGGCCTCTCCATTTACTAAACATTTACCCCCTTCTGGTGCGACCACCATACATTGTGATATACCATTTTTAAGCCAACACACCAGAAAACTTTTGCACGATTCTAGTTCAGCTTACCCGAAATATTCAGGGCTAAATTTTTCTGAAAGGCATCACAGCATGCATTAAGATAATTTCAAAAAATTTTTACAGAGGTATCACAAGAAGAAAACGAACTGTTGATGACGAAAATATAGAATTAGTGATTCAAGGGTACTTTGGAGCTTCCCAATGATGTCATTAAGACAAGCTGCTCTGCAATCTGGTTTTGGATAAAAGCTCAATGCATTGAATTTTAAGGAAATCGATTTCATTAAAACACAAAGATGTTGCGAATTTATTTTGACGAGGTACCAGGAGAATAACTCGTTTATAGAAAACATTATATGGACAGATAAATCATAGTTCACTAAAAATGGTCTTCTAAATCGTCGTAAACTCGTAACTCTCATTTCTGGAGTGACTCCAATCTACACAACACTCGGGAACGCAATTTGCAAGCTGTTCAATGTTTACTGCGCGTTAGAAATAATGTAGTGATCGCCTTAGAATTTTGTCAACACAATTTAAATAGTAAGTAAATATCTTTGATGTGATTTATGTACCAATAGTTATAGTTTGTTTTAGGTGAGAGATATCTAGACTTATCTGAATAATTTCTACCACCACCATGGTGCACCGCCACATAGGGGCCAGTTAATTAACAACTTTCTGAAAACCACTTTCTATGAAAAATGGATTGCTGATGACGGGCCTTTGTTGTAGCCTCCACAAAAAAGTTTTTAGATTTTCTTCATTTGGGGAGCTATATTATGTAAGATCTACGAAACGCCATTAACAACAATGGATGACTGCATGCATAGAATAAGAAATGCCTTTTGGGAATTTTTCCCAAGACTCCGTTAAACGTGCTCTCCATACGGAATTAATTGGTAGACGCAAAAGATGTTAGAGGTCGCAGATCAAAACTTTTATTGAATTAATTTTTTTTTGTTTCCCAAATTATTTTCCTGTTATTGTATTTAGTTACTGAAAACTTAGTTATTTTAATTTGCTGTCCCATTTCATACAATTACTAGTATATCTCGTTAATATCACAGAATCGGTATTTCTATATATTATCTTCATCGTCAATACCTGTTTTCACCTTTCACATTGTAAACAAATTAAAAATAAATTTAAATTTAAATTTTAAGGATTTCATTAGTGATGATATACTGCATTGTTTTATTTTTTTTTTCACAGTCTACTTGGCAAAATGAAATATTTAGACCCGAATTTGAAGTGAGCCACCCTAAATATCAATAAAATCTACAAAGCCGTAACTTTTTTATTTATTGATAGATTTTAGCAATTTAAATTATTATTTTCCTAAATTATTTAGCTTCAAATGTCAGTTTAAAAAATACTTCAATTTTCTTCATACGCAGCTTCTACAGGGTGACATACGTGAGCAGGTTTTTTAACCTTTTTCAGTGGTGTTTCAGTCTTATTGAACAACCCGTATATTCACTGTATGGTACAATAGCTATCTACATTTGTCGTCATCACACCAGTTTTTCAATTCTAGCTCTATCTTTTTTAGATCAAGTGATAAATTGAAAAACAATTATATTTACACTAGTAATTTCCCACTTGGTAAACAAAATTTAAGAAACGTAAAGTTCGATTAGACAAGATTCTTCGACGTTTTTAATAAATTGTTTGACACTTACTCTGCAAAATAATTAGTTAAATTAAAATACCTCAATTACTAATTGGACTGATTGAGTCAGGTGTCTCGTGTAGAGAAGTCAGTAGACGTTTAGGTGTGTCAAGGTGTTCCGTAAATCGGGCTTGGAAAAGATATCTAGAAAGTAACACACCACGGCGGAGAACGGTAGCGTTACACAACTCCTGCAATGGATAGATCTTTGAGAAGAACTACTCTGCAAAACCGACATTTAAATTCGACGCGGTTAAACAGATTTTGCTTGAATAAAGAGGAGTTAATGTTTCCAATCCCACTATAATAAATAGACTTTAGGAGACACATAAAAGAAATCGTCTACAATTTGTCCGTGACCACTAACGCTGTAACGATGTCGACTGGCAAACTATCTATTTACAGATAAACCCCGTTTTTGCTTACATCCAAACATCAATCGTACATGCGTGTGGAAATGGCAGAATAAAAGGTATGACCAGAATTGCACTATAGACCACGTTCCTTTTGGTGGACACTGTGCAATCGTTTGGGGAAGCACAGCACTAGGCAACCGGAAAACCGAATTGGTCGTGTTTATTAACTCAAGACTGAATGCTCGAAATTATCTAAATCGGATACTGGAATCAATCGTTCTGGCATATGCACAGTCTCAGAGTCCAACATTTGTTTACATGGACGACAATACCAGGTCTCACCGCGCTGTTATTGTCAACAATTTGTTTGTCGAGCATGGTATTACACGAATGGTGTGTCCTGCATTGTCTCCAGACCTCAATCCTAGAGAGCATGTGTGTGCGACGCTCTACCCTGCGATTTAATCGACAGGATTCTAAGGAGCATGCCCAGACGATGTGATGAAGTAATAAAGTCTCAACGTAGAGCAACTCATTAATAATAGTAATAATAATAATTCTTAACCATAGCTTGAGTTTGGATAATTGATGTCATGATTACGTTTCAGATGTTTTGTGGTTCAATATGCAATGTTATTCAAGAGTTGGTATGATGATGACAAATATAGGTAGCTATTATACCATAGAGTAAATATACACGGTATTCAATAGTGCCGAGGACTCCACTAAAAAAATTTTAAAAAACCTGCATCTACCCTGTATGTAGAAAATGTAAGTATTTGTAAACTCACATTTGAATCTGAATAATTTAGGAAAAAAATATTTAAAAAACGCTAAAATCCATTAATAAATAAACTTGATCGATAGTTAGGGTGGCTCATTTCAAATTCGGGTCTGTATTCTTCAGTTTTTACACATTTTTATAACAAAATTCGCTGTAACTGGCAAACCTAGGTACATACAAACTTATATCATTCGATTTAGAATTTGATTCTTCTTTCGGCCCTAAAATAATATACTGAGTGTTCCATTTGAAAAAAATCAGGTTTTGTAACTTCTTAACTTTTTAAATTGGTTTATGAATTTTAAGGGCCGTGTATGTTCCTCAGATCTTTTCAACTATTTTCAGATAGTGCGATGCCTAAATCATTACTGTTACAAATATTATAATTAAAATTCATCCACTGTTCAATATTCAACATTTTTAATATGCTGCAACTGTCATTTCTTTCTTAAAAATGGGGATATCTCGAATATAACTGAACTTAGGAATACAGAACTTTGCAGAAAGTTTACTAAAAATTAAACGTAGAGTCAAAAACTGCAAAAATATAAAAAATTTAAAATAAGCAAGTTGGTGTCGACTTCCGGTTATACCGGAAGTTACAGAAACATGAAAATACTTTAAAAAGGTGGGCCGCACTGACCTTTATATAATAAATAACCAAATTTAAAAAACACCATGTATATAGTATGTAAGTAGGTAAGATTGGAGACTTTTGGAACACACCTCATTTCCACGTTCCCACATTTCCAAGGTTACCACAATCTCAAGGCACCACAATACAATTACGCAATAAGTAGGTCATGTCTACATAGAAATTTCCCAAGGTCGCACATTTCTAAGAATATCACACTGTAAGGTGTAAAAAATACGAAGGTCACTAACACTCAACACATTCACAAGGCTATTTGTGCACCCTACCTACTCAGATAGACATCTCACTGTTTCAAGGCTTGCTCATGTAATTGTTTACACTTCTCTGATACCACACTTAGAACCAAATTCAAGAAAGATAATGATATGCTAATATATTTATTTGTTGTATGTACAAATGTAATCAGTGTATTATTCAGATATATGATTTTCTCTAGGAATAAAACATTTTGATTTAATACAAGTGCAAAAGGTCCTTTCCACTTCTGTATCATTACACCTGGGAGGACGTGGTGCAAGTAATTGAGCGTACGTGCAGTACGGTGCCCATCGGAGATGCTCCTGTAGCGGAGCGTCAGATGACCGCCATTGGTTTATTCGTACTCCACACTTGAAGCATTCAACCGTCGTCTGAAGATATGGAAATGAACCCTGCTGCTGCAATAGATATAGGTGAGTGAACTCCAGACCATGTTCGATACGTAAGTAAACGTTGATCGAAACAATTGTAATACTGAGGATAATAGAAGGTTGATGTCACGTCGCACATCTTCTCACCGTAGAACACAGTAAGATACTTACAGGAAATAATTTATTATATACAATATATACATTATAAAAAAACTAATTGTCCAAATAATACACTTCTCCGCAAAGTATGCATGAATCATCTTCATATACCTCGTGCAGCATTGTTAGGAGCGCTCTGCACGATGAGCACCAGTATTATTGGTGTGTCATGTCGTAAATTGCGACCCATCTATCCATATGTGTATGATGGTCAATAACTCGGTATTCACTTGGTTGCAACGCTTTGTAGTAGTCATAGCATAAATGCATATGGCCAGCATGATGATACCGAGTATGAAGGGCAAATGTGTGTGCATAATATCCCAAATTACCCTTGAAGGCATGATGGTGAAAGTAGCGAGGTCTTTTATCTAGGTTGGCAAACCATTCAG
The DNA here is from genome assembly GCA_036346205.1 of Vesta saturnalis. NCBI lineage: Eukaryota > Metazoa > Arthropoda > Insecta > Coleoptera > Lampyridae > Vesta > Vesta saturnalis. The sequence goes on from JARFJB010000390.1 coordinate 2,173,981, forward strand.
TATTCCATTGCACATCTTCATATGTATTGTTTAATTATTCTAATGTCGTAGAAGGCAGTCGCCCTTTTTTTCAAATTGCACCCAGTTGGGAATTAGTTCACATGCTCGCCGCACACTTAGATTAAAAAGTGATAATGGTTGATAGCACTCCCTATCATTCTAATTGTTCTGTACTGGGCTAGCAGACATACTGATACTGGTGGAAATAACACGATACTATATGTGTAGTTATCCCTACCTTTAGAGAAATGAAAGACCTTGTGAAAACATATATAGTTAACCTTGAAGAATGACATGATTGATATCGGCATTGTGTAACCTTGGAAAAGGGATAAACGTGAGAATGGAGTGAACCTGGATCATGGGTGACCTTGAAAATGTGGAGGGGGGGAGGTGAAGGAGACATCGTTGAAGTGATTGGTAAGATCCCGCCAATCTTGCAGAAACGTCGTGAATAAAGGCCTTGAAATCATTCTGTGATGGTATACCATCATGTACCGCTGATGAAGATCTGCTAGTCCTCTAAAGGAGCATCTTCAGACGATACGGTTGACTGCTTCATGTGTGGAGTACGAATAAACCAATGGCGGTAATCTGACACTCCGCTACAGGAGCATCTCCGATGGGCATCACACTGCACGTACGCTCAATTACTTGCACTACGTCCTCGCATGTGTAATGATACAGAAGTGGAAAGGACCTTTTGCACTTGTACTAAATCAAAATGTTTTACGCCTAGAGAAAATCATATATCTGAATAATACACTGATTACATTTGTACATACAACAAATAAATATATTAGCATATCATTATCTTTTTTTAATTCAGTTCTAAGTGTGGTATCAGAGAAGTGTAAAAAATTACATGAGCAAACCTTGAAAAAGTGAGATGTCTATCTGAGTAGGTAGGGTGCGCAAATAGCCTTGTGAATGTGTTAAGTGTTGGTGACCTTTGTATTTTTTACACCTTACAGTGTGGTATTCTTAGAAATCTGCGACCTTGGGAAATTTCTATGTAGACATGACCCTTATTGCGTATGCTTTGGCGGGTGGGACCTTGAGGTTGTGGTAACCATGGAAATATGGTGTCTACCAAAAGTCCCCAATCTTACCTACTTATATATATATATATATATATATATATATATATATATATATATATATATATAGTACGCTCATTATTGTTTGACCGTGCCGCCCCTAGGACAGTACTACTGTTCCGCATCCTTAAAATGAAAATTGTGCTATGTCCAGTGGCGTAAATGCAGATATTAAAATAAGTACTACCATAAATGACAAAAACTTTCGTGAATGACAAATTGCCTATTATGTAGGCGTACAAAGACTTGAAAAATTGTAATTTACGTTCATTTTAAATTAATACTTATTTTTTTCAATTTAGGTTTATTTAATTATATTTACGTAAATAATACAGTAGGTATATGTTTATTATTACAGTTAAAAATAGAAAAATAAAAACAAACTTGGCAATTATCTATAAAAAATTTCAAAATGACCACATTGTTTGCATTACATTCATCTACTGTTCGTTTCATACTTTCAAGTACATTTATTAATTGTGCTTCTGTAATATTTTTTTTGCATTGCGTCAGTTATTGCATTTTTTAATTCATCAATTGTATGAAGGCGTGTCTTGTAGATATTATTTTCTAAATGTGTAAATTGAAAATAATCCAGTGGAGTAAGGTCAGGTGACCTTGGGGGCCAAACTCCTTCATCAAAATGTTTACGTAAAAAGGTTACTATTTGGTTAGCTGTATGAGCTGTTGCGTTATCGTGCTGAAAATATCCATGTTGCAGCTCGTCATCGTGCAGTTGATCAATGAAAGGTTCCAAAATAGTTTCGTATCGAGCCGCAGTTACAGTACCTTCAAAGAAAATGGAACCTACAGTTCTTCTTCGTGACGTAGCAGCCCAAACACCTATTTTCACAGGATGCAAAGTAGTTTCTTTAAAAACGTATGGATTTTCTGCTGACCACACACGGTAATTCTGCGGCTTCACATAACCAGATAAATGGAACCACGCTTCATCCGTAAAGCAACTTAAGTTCAGTATTTCGTCATCTCTTAAGTTGTTGTTGGACCATCGACAATATTCTAAACGCTTTTGAAAATCTAAACGTAGTATTTCTTGCACACCGTTATTTTGAAGGATGAAAATGTAATTGATGTTTGACTGCTTTATGGCATGTACCATAAGAAAGACCTGTAACAATTGCTTATATTGAAATATGCACAATGTTGTCAATCTAACTTTACTTATTTAATCTTTTGGTTTTTCAGATTCTTTTTATTTTATAGCTTAAACATACAAGTCAATCATGTTTAGTATAATGCAAAATTACCTGTTTGCTGGACCAATTGTCTTAAAGGTCTTGTCGGACTTCTTTTCAAACGTGTACGTACATTTTCCAGTATTTCCTGTGTAAGTACAGTTATGCCATCCATAGGTTTTCCCTTGCAAACACTACCACGCTCATGAAAACGACTAAAACTTCTTCGAATCTAATTCGATGTTCTGAAAGTGATTTCGATATTCTTCAACACGTAATCGTACTGACTACTTTCAGTTTCCATCTACATTTTTTGGCCGTTTTGAAAATATGCTGCCAAAATAAACTTGTCTTGTTCAGCAGTAACAGGCATTGTAGCCTAAAAAATTTTATTTACGAAAAACGGATAAAATACACGAGTTAACGTACATTGAAAATCCTGGTTAATTTATTAATGAGTTGTAAAAAAAAACTATTTTATTGTAATACAAATGTAGATAAAGGAATAATTGAAAAAGCAAAAATCTATGTACGTTTATGAAATATTAATCGAAGTTAAAATAAATATTTGTGCCTAACTTCACCAGAAACCTGGAATAAACTTTTGGTAAAAATTCTGTAAAAAAGTTTTTTTCGGTCAATCATTGTTGATATCCTGGATATATATATATATATATATATATATATATATATATATATATATATATATATATATATATATATATATATATATATATATATATATATATATATATATATATATATATATATATATATATATATATATATATATATATATATCTTCGGTGCCTTTTATTAAAATACAAATTGACAATTAACTAAAATGAGATTATGTACATACTTACATTAAATTTTACAAAATTTTATTATAATCTAGTTTTATTGAACCTCTATAAAAAATAAAACATTAAACCGTGCAAAATCGAGATTTTTGTTTGATGAAATAAGTTATAGTCTCTTGAAGTTGTTCTTAATTCCAAAGTTAAAGTAAACAGGCACTTTTGCAATAATGGCAAGATAAACGTTATAAAAGCATTTACAGGAATAATTTAGAGGAAGTAGTATATTTGTGTTTAAAACTTAGATTATTAAGTAAATTTTTGAAAGAAAATAATTTATTGATTACTTGAAAAGAAAACGTAAAAACAAAGCGTAAACGTAGCACGAATTAATACCTAGGTCGATCATCATATGTTGGCACGTTCATAAATCTTTTCCATCTTACTCATTTTACCCCTGCCAAATACCACCATCTTCTTTTATCTATCAATTTACTTTTTATCTATTTCCTGTCTGTTTCACTACCGCCCGCATTTAGAAGTCCTTTATCAAAAGCTTTTTTTTTATTTATTGAAACTTTTTTTGAGAAAATGCACGGTCAGTAGTTTAGTGAAATACTGTTAACAGTTGCTGCATTTAACAAGGCTAAACTTATGTGCTGTATAGCTTCTATAAGTAATTACACTGATAACCCAGCAAACTTTTATAACTTACACTGTTAGGACAAAATTGACTAAGTCACAATGCGGATGATGTCACAACATATATTTGTGTTTTATTTGCTTTTTATTAAGGATTTTGCTTTTGAAGAAAACGCTCAAATACCCAGCTTTTAAATTAAGCTCTTTCAAATTAGTAAATTAAAATTACTCACGCTTTTGTGAAATTAATGAGGTAATTTCTTTTTAATATGAATAAAATTATTTATAGTATGTTTTTAAATACGTTTCCTTACTTTATGTGTTTGTACTACACATAAATTAATTATACAAGTATTTTTTTGCAATACTAATTTGTATTTCATTAACTTAATGGTGGGCAAGCCTTGCACACTGTTGACAGGTAAATACGTGAAACTGACAAATTAAATAAATCACGCCTAAAATATGATTTTACAAAATATAATTTTGCTTAAAACTGACACTATTGAGAAAAGTTTATTAAACATTAGCGTTTATAGAGTTTATAAAAATAAAAATTGCGTCCTACAGATACTACAGTGTTACAAGTGCAGGCGTAGATAACTCCACATTGTTAATAAAAAAAAACGTCTTAATTAGGTTCTTGAAAATGCCGAAATGGAATCGAAAGAAAAATAAATGCCCGTGGGTTTTTACTTGCTCTTTTATTGTAATGAGGTCACTACGTTGAAATTTTAAAAAAACTTTAAACCACGAATAATTAATTGTGAATCGCTTGGAATTATACGCAGCAAAAACGTATTTAATGCAAAATACTATGAAAGAAATTCATTTCGTTTTATGTTAATCAAGAATTATAATTGTGAGAATTTTTGATTAACTGCAAATTATTTACATAAATATTTTTCACGCATCATCCCTATCTTATAGTGTATTTCACAGTGGGTTCTTAGACAAAGATTTCATGGAAGGGATCGTGGGTTTTAGTAAAATGTAAACTATATTTAAAATTCACGCTTACTCTCAAACAACTCTCAAAATCATAAGTCGTCACTGCGATCGGACGTATTGCGATAGATAAGATGATAAAAATCCTGAGTGATTGTGGAAGAGAAGATATGGGGCCCACTAGATAAATTACTAAGTCAATTTCAAACTCAGTTTACATAAACTTTTAAAAAATACGTTATGATTTCTTTAAGTACATTCCTTACATTTATTTAAGCCAAAATAATGAATAATGAAACGTTAAATCAATTTCGTAAACATGAAAGTGAAAAAATATCAATAACGTTGCCTTAACTTTTGCATGAATAACAAATTTTGTGAAATGAAATCATCTAAAACTTTCCTATCTCCCTCGTATATGCTGCATAAATGATTATTATTACCACAACGATTAATAAATAAAAATATATCAGTTTTGAAAATGCACGAGTAAGCATAAGACCATGCTTACTTAATAATCTTTGTGAATGTACAACAGCATTTTGTATGAAACAAGCTCTGTTTTAATTTGCTTAATATATTTACTTGTCGGTATTATGATCAACGTATGCCTTCTACTGTCCACAGATGGACACTTCAATAAAAAAATAATGGTATAATGGTAAGAAACTTAATACATGTAAATAAAAAAACGATGCATCATGTTCACATAAACCACAAAGGTGACTTCATAGAAACTATTTCTTAGTGTTCTGGCTACTTATTCTAAATAACGACAATGTAAATAAATAACTGTGGATGAATAAAGTGTTTACATAACTGTACAATTAGATCAAAAATGGGTTTCTGCATTCAACAGCTAGTGGCAAAACAGTGATTAAAAATGAAGCGTTTTTCTCGATACTAGTTTTATTACGGAAAAACTGTATTCCTCTTATTGTTACGATTTTCATTATAACTTCTCAGGTTATCTAAAGTAGCTAAAATAGCTTACTGTTCGCTAGTGGTAGCACTAGCTTTGTAACCGCACGATCAGTAACCTTCTATTCCCGCTGTACGTATTTAGAGAACGTTTCATCACAATTTGATAGTTTATTGGAGTGTTGTTTTCCACACCCAAAGGTTTATTTGGCTAAATATTTTTAGTACAACTTGCTTCATAAAGCTCATTCTAAATAACTAATCGTTAACACTGCGAAATTATGGACGACTAAATTTATATTATATTAAATTATAAATCCGTAGCCACGCCAACTGTTCTGATGTGATACTTCATTTACTTTGCAGTAACGGTCTCTTTTAACAAAACTGTCGCAGACATTTCTATAAACAGCCAAAAACAATTGTTATAACAATTTCTTAGTGAATTAATGTTTAAGAACTCTTGTACATGGTGGTTCATTTTCGATGTTTTATTATGGGAGGTACCCTTTCTTTTGCAGATAGACAAAAAGTAATACGGTTTCCTTGTGCTTGATTTTGGTGTTAATTAAGATCCAATAGTCATAATCACGATATCTCTGACCGTTTTTTATTTCTAAATGTATTGACAAACTGTAAAAACATTCTTAAAGCACTTTTTTAAGTAGAATCCGCTAGTTCATTCTAATTTTTAATACCTCCATAATTTAAAAAGATATGACATAAAGTTGTATTTTTTTATATGGAAACCATAGTTGACTATGACATTTTTAAATGCTATTTTTTTGTGTTTTTGAAAAATATATAACACATCTATGCTATTTTAATAATTAATTGATTTTTTTTTAATTTTTCTTAATTGGTATATTTATTAATGATAATACTTGGCTTAGAAATCCAGATATGAAATTGAATGAAGATATTCTACTCAATAAAGAAATTTAACTTCCAGTAAAATATTTTAGAGACATTTTGTAATTCAAATGAGTTTAATTGTAATGTTGTTCTTGTGGAATGGTAACAAGTTATAAAATCTAAACATTGAATATAAAATTATCAAAAAACCTCAAATGCAAGTTGAAATGAAATGAAAATAAACAATATAACATCAGAAATTATGAAAAGTTAACAGCAAATCAATTTTTACACGTATGTAAACATCTAATTCTATAAACGAACAAAAATATCAATACAAAAAACACACTAAAACTACAAATATTTTTCAAACTGTGCGTCCTCTTTTTGGATGCGGCGTCGTCTTCTAATTGAATTTGTAAAGTTATGTATAGATAATGGTGTGAATTGTGTAAAAGCCGCACGAACACTTTCTTTTAAGTCATTCGCAGTATTATTCGTTCTTTTGTATATAATCTTTTTCAAAAAAGCCCATAAAAAGAAATCTAGAGGTGAAAGATTGGGTAAACGGGCAGGCCACAAAATTGGCGCTGTCGTTCCCATCCAGCTATTACGAAAACGCAAATTTAAGTAGTCACTAGCTACACGGGAATGCAGATAATTTATCATTAATATTCAGTAACAGCTTGATAACGGGAAATTATTTCACGCACATTCAATCAAACATTAATTAAAATCACGTACAAACTAGTTCTATAACGTGACTGTAACCCTCCGTTTACAGGGCCACCAATAATAATATTAAATTAATCTTTATCGGACAACATTTTCTGAAAGTAGTGTAGGTCAACGACATTAAATACAGACGAGAAAAATATAAAATGAATATATTAACTAATAAATAGAGTTTTACACTCCAAAATTAGTTTAGAAAAACACTTGAGCTAACGACGTGTAAAAACACGCAAAATAGGTAGCAATAATAGAAATAAATGTCCAAAGTATATTATATATTACGTAAAAAATAGTCAAATACATACGTAAAACTAGCTTTTATTCTAGCCTCCTGCCTTAATCGTATCCAGGAAAGATGATTAACTGCAGTATCCTTTTGGTTAAATATTTATACCAGACAGTTATCTTAAATCCGTAAAAAAATGAGCGAGCAGGTGTTGGTTATTTGGTCTGTACGCGAAAGACGTAATCTAGGGGGTACCACTCTGCTAATTTACTTATAAAGCACAGATACCTTTAGCCGTAAATTTATGTAGAATCAATCACCTCTATCGTACTTTTACCTCTTACTTACTGTCCGACACACTGATTTATGTGCAGTTTATTTGTTTAACACTAACAAAATTCCATTAACTCTCTAGACTAAAATCAATAAACAAAAGTACACTTGATAGACTGGATTACAATATATGGATTTTCAATTTTACTTTCCTCTTTTCAATATAAACAAATTAACCTTATTTGTACTTAAACTGTCCTTATTTGCACCCATTCGCACATAGCTACTGCTATATTTAAATATATCTGGACTTGACACTAATTCTTTAAAAAAGATGAAGAACAATCCTTAAAATTTTTGTCACACAATTATTCAAAGACGATACATAATTATATTATATAAATCCCTTGCAGGTTCTGAAGCTTATTCGTTTTGAACTACCTTTTTCCACTAAATTAGAACTATGTTGTAATCGTGAATACGTGCACGCTTTCTTTTGCAATACTCCCGTTTGAGAGCTGCTAACGAATTTGTTACTGTGTAACTAAGTAAAAAATTCGTTGGCAGCTCTAAAAGATGTATCCGCGCGTAATATTTGTATCTCAATTTATTCTTCAATAGAAATTAATTTTTTAGCGCTATTTGCGCTTATTCATGTAAAGTACATTATACAATTCGCCAAAAACCACACTGACGTCATGCTAATCATATCTAAAGAAATACTACTAAAGGAAATATTTCTTCGTGTACACATACGCATCTTCACGATCTTCAAAATGCGTTACATATACGATATAGTACAAAAAATTGACAAAAATAGTCTTCATAGTTCTAAACACTTTAATAAAATGTATAAAACTACTCCCATTTGCCTTGTAAAATTCTAAGGTCCCCTTATTGTGTACTGTAACAAAATTAAAAAATCGTTCCAGACACATCAATTTAGATCGACATATTTATTCAACTTATATTGAAACAGTATTTAAACTTTTATGTTTCTCCACTAAAGAGCTTTATGTCTTTTTTCCGCAAAATTGTAGAAATTCTTACCTTATTTGACTTTCACTTTACTGTAAAATTACCATTACACCACAAATGCAAATTTAAATAAAAATCTCATTATGAAATTACTATACGTTTGAATGTAAATGAATTAGTCACTTTAAGCCGTATGCGTTATCGTTTCACATTTTAATTTACACATACGGTGTATTGCCGTGCTCATAATGTTTATATTTCACAATTATACGTTAAAACTGTTCGTAAATACTGAAGTGTTTTCTTTCTAGGTTTAAACACCATCGGTAAATAGATACATAGTCAGCGTCGTAACAGGCGTTGTTTCATAAGATATTAAAAAAAATTTTCTTATGCGAAATATTGATGCTAAATGATTGATTCATAAATAAAAATGTTTTAATATTGTAATATAATAAAAACTTACACTTCGTAGTTCTGTATAAAATTCGATATGGCATATTACGATATAAAATCGGTAAGTATTCTATAACCGTTAACACTTAACAGAAATAGTTAAAAATTTTAATTTAATTAAAGGTGTACCCGTACTACTTGCACCTTTCAACAAAATATGTGTGTTATTTTAACTTGATTTCACAGAAAAAAGAAAGAACGTTCTTTTCGTGTTTTACACGAAAAGTTTTCTACAACTACAATTAAAATTATAAAATTATCGTAATACAGTAATGAAGTTCGCTACACAGCTTGACATGTATGAAATGAGTAATGTATACATGGCAACTTTGTTGTTCGTTTTTTAGCTTAGTGTCGGTTAATTTAGTTTTTGTGGTTTTGTGGGTTAAAAATGTTAAATTAAGTGGAAATTAACCGTACAGGTTTGTCTTTAGTCTCCATTATTAAAAAACTGACCCTAATAACCCCCTTCCCCTCTCCGAGACATCTAGACATCATGGCCGATCTTGTCGAAACTTGGCCACATGTTGCAAAATGAGAAAATGAGTTAATAAGTCGATTTAACGATTGTGCCACAAAGTCGATTGCATAAATGATATAATGAGTTAATATAGTCGATATATATACGATATGTATATATATATATAGTCGATATGCATATACCTATCTATACCTATATATATATATATATATATATATATATATATATATATATATATATATATGTAGGTTAAAAGTTAAAATAGATATCTCGCTTGTCTTTCAAGATAACTTGGACTGTTTCATATCATTTTAAAGCAAATTTCGTTCCCTTTCAAGTAAAGTAAGAGTTGAGCGTGTAAGAGTGTATGTTATACCAGCAATACGAGGAATATTTTCAATTTCCGGAAAAACCGGAAGTAGTGTTTTCATTAGGATAATATCATTTAATTAGCGCAAATGAACAAAGTTTATTTCCAAAATCCCAAGTTTGTAACCAAAATAGTTAAGAAAGTTATAACAAAATCAATATTAAATATTTGAAACCCCTACCTCCTATACTAGTAGCTTTAGAAGAAGCAGGTTGGTTGAATTCATGAGAGTGGCTAGTTGCCTAGAAAACATAAAAGAAAAACAAAAAAAAAATGCTTGAAGAGAATTTTGAATTAACCAATTTCGAAAAATTGCTTAGGTTTGACCCCTTAAATGTATGTAAATTTATACCATAATTTATTACGTAAAGAAATCTCTTGAAAGAACCTTTTTTTAACTACGCATACCTATTTCCAATTCTTTTATATCTTGAACGGTATCGGAGATATATATTTCTACAAAAAAAATGTATATTTGACTGTAACTGCGGCCATATTCAATTTAGAAGCTTTCAAAAAATTGCATTTCGTGTGAGTTATTGATGACCTGAATTTCAATCTTCTATGTTAAAATTTGAAAATTTGCCCCCAAAATAACACCCTTATTTTTACCCTCTGTATATCTATTGCGTTTAAAAGCTTGTTTTGCCGACATAATTGTCTCGTCATTCGAAATTTCATCAAAATTGTCACTGGCACACACACACACAGACATTTTGAAAAATTCTCAAACAATTTTTTTTTTGGGTTCAGGGAGTTGAAATCATCAAAATAACACAACTTATTTTTTTCGATTTTTTCGAGTCCACAATAAAATTTAGTTTTTAAATGTTTCCCCCACGTGATCGTTGCTGATGATTAATATTGGTTTGGCATCGTCTATTATTTACAAATGTCAAGGGGAAGAAGGATGATCGTAGTATTTAATAAAATCCTTATGTAATTGGAATTTTATTACAAGTTACTTTAAGAATTATGTCGTAAATGTGTGGTAGAAAAAAAAATTCTAATTGAACAACAAAAAGATAACATCAGATGCTTTGAAATTTTAAACTAAATACTCATTAAATCTTAATTATTATGTAAATTAATTAATTTGCAGAAAAACAAACACCAGATTCTTAACCTAGGTAAATTTTTACATTTTTATCTTCCAACCTACATAGACATATTGTTACGGTCGAAAATGAAACTAAAACGGCAGGTAACAGATAATTAGACTACACCGGACTAGCTCGGTGGGACAGAGAGCGTAGGCGTGTTTTTGAATTTAAAAGTACAGAAGGTGGTTAGTCGTATTGTTGAAAGTCGCAGATAGGGGCGCGTGGTAATTAGAATCAAGTCAAGTAAAAGGGCACCCGACTGTTATTAAGACGAAATCGGTAAGAATACACCTGGGCACACGTCGTTAAATCAACCTTCACCAGTCAAAAGATCTCACTTACATTACGTTGGCTACCTCCAGATGCACGTCGGAGATGCTTCGAAACTTTAGCTCTTAAACAAATCTTAAAAATATCCACACGCTCAAACACCAAAATAGCGTGTGCACAAATCAGCTGTTGGGTTATAAGTCTTTTTAATCATTTAAATATGAAAAAAAAGGGTTCATTTACAAATTATTTACAGTGAGACTTTCGTCTGTTGTAGCTGATTTTCTTTTACGGGGAAAACAAAACGTGCCTTCGCAATGGTTTAATTCGGTAATATAAATTCGCTTTAAGCGCGACCACGAATCACCACTAAGATGCACTTAAATAAACACAAACTTAGTGAAATGTTCATAAATTGACCCCACGGTCCATAACTTCAAAATCAATAGCCAGGAGGGATGAACGTCTACACAAATATCCACCAAACGGGTGCTTTCAGTTGCAAACAACTTCTCCAAAAGTTCGATCCTCCAGGTACTCGAAAAAGGCATGCCCCCAAGCTCACAGATCACATCTGTTACTTACGAAAGTAAGATCGAGACTCTCCGTGCAATTAACAGCGCAAAAAACAGCTCCTTCCCCTCTTAGTAATATTGCACCATCTTTTCCAACATACTAAAACCGCTGACAGTGCTACATACATGACTTAAGTGCAAATTGTCAACCACAGATTTATTTCTTGAACGATAACGATCATTACTTAACACTAAAGGACTGAGATACTCTATTCCGGCAGAAACACGTGATAAGTAAAATTAACATCAATAGCCCCTGCTTAAACAAGCAAACCAAGGAATGATCTCATCCTACACTTTAAATACGAACTTTTCTTATCCACATTTCATTTTAACGAAACCTTTGATAAAAATTTACAGGGAAACTAATTTAGATTCAACTTTAAAACTCAATTCTACGCCTATTTTTACCAAATTGAATTTTCTTTTTGTTTAGCTACTATTATACTAATCATTTCCCTAAGGGCTATTAGAAAGGAATTTTTACAACTAATTAAACACATTATTAACCTTATGTGTTGGAGGTTTGATCAAAATCTTTTTTTTTAAGTCACATATCGACGGCCACAACTCAGTACTTCGTAACTAACAATTTCATCAAAAATGAGATTTTATCATTATACCATTTAAAACCTTCATCATATTACGCTACAATATGTCATTAAAAGTCCAGTTAAACGGCACAAAGGGTTAGATCTTTGCTACTAACATAATCACGTCTATGGAATGGTTTTTCTCATTTCATATCATAAAAAATAATATCGTAACCAAATCTTACATTAAGAACTTGTAAAGATTTAAAATTCTTTTCGACAGATTGATTATTTATTAATTAATGATTATCTTTATTATCTTTTACAAATTAAGAAATTATCAATTTTACCCTCACTGCTTAATTACTAAAGCTGTTTAAAGCCTTTTTACGGCAGAATCTCAATGGTAATCCTCAATTTCCATAAACCAATATGCAACGCTTACATCACGCCGGTAGCATTGTCTGCCTATTTATTGTTTACATAAAACCGCGCATGACGCTTAAAATATCTGAGCTTGTTTCGAATCCTTCGCTGCTTTGGATATGCTCCCGCTGGACCACCAAACCAGATCCAGACCCTTCCTTGATTAATTCCCAACCAGTAGACAGTTAACGTTAATGAACATACAGGGCGCACCGTGTACAAAAAGTTGACCCAGTTCCAGAAACCGTTATTCTATTTCTGTATTAAGGTAAATATTACTTCTATTTACGTAATTTTGCTGTCTAACATGATTATTTTCACTTCTACTTTTCGATTTCGTAATTAATGCTGAACTAATTGACGCTTAGTGTTCTCAATCCCACCTTTCCAGTAACAAATGTAAAATATGCACGCCAAGAATAATTTTCCAGTTTCATGATTGAAGATTAAAGCGCAACTGATAGAATTTTGTTAACATTCCCGTTCGCCTTCACTGGAGAGATCGGCCGATTTTTCTAGTTAATCCTGATAAATATTTAGTTAAGGAACAATTCCAGTATATTTACCGCTCAAGTAAACTGTGTACCTGGTAAGAGTTAAACCCGTTTAGTATAAATTACCTGTCCTATTATGCTTAATTTGATGAGTTGCCTGTGTTATTATTTTAATTAAGAACCTTTGTTTGACATTTAGAGTGTCCCCGATTTACCAGAAGCCGATAATTAAAATGTTTGACCCTGTATCAAAGAAACCTGTCTTGTATACGTTCTGGTAGCTCGATATATAATCAAATTTAGACCCGACCAAATTTGCCCAAGTCATTCAAATTTTGTAAATGTACATTTCTTAAAATGGTCCGCGGCATTAAAATCTGATGACTGTATATAGTATATACAAGCGTAAAGACTAAGATATAAAATTAAATACATATGTTGAAACAGTGAACGGTGAACGGTACTTATTTTTGTATTTACGGAATATATACTTTCATCGTAGTTAAGATTTGTGTGGTATATGTGTTATACCAGCGGTTTATGCATTTATTTCGATCCTTAGAGCCCTTAGAATGTTGATGATAAGTGCAGCGTCGTCGTCGTCCTTTTCTGGTTGTTTTTTCTTTCTTTGTTGCAGCTACTTACGCGTAGCTGGTTGTTGCTACTACTTCTCTTGTCGGCGGTCTTGTTTTCGTTCTTTCTATTAGCTTGTGTTTGTTGAGTTTGTCGAATTTGGGGTGTGCGGGGCATTCTCTGTAGTTGGCGGTGTGTATACCGGAGCAGTTACAGCACTTCGGGTTGTCGTGTTCTTTTTTTAGTGTGCAGTCGCGTGTGTGGTGCGCTTCCGTGCATTTGCCGCACCTCGGGGACGCGTAACAGCTGCTGGTAGCGTGCCCGTACCGTTGGCGGTTATGGCATTGGCCGGTCCCGTTCTTTTTGTGGAGGGATTCTATTCGTACGCGTAGGTAGCCGATATTCATTGTTCCGTATATTTCTTTCGCTTGTTCGCTTCGTTCTAGATGTACAAGCAACATCGATGTTTTTCTTTTTTCGCGTCCTGCGAACGTCCGTGTAATCTTCTGGATTACAAATCCCACTTCTGTAAGGTCGGTACCTACGGTTTCTGCTGCTACCTCGTCCTCCGGAACTCCTTGATAACCACTTTCAAATGTTTTGCATCTTCCAGCAAGTACGTATTAGATTCCGTCCCTGCGTGGTCTAACTTTGGTTGCCATTCGATATTCTTCGGCTGTTGCGAGTATGATTTTTACGCCATTTCTGGTTGTCGTTGTTTTTTTAGGTTTGATGTTCACAGCGGCTAACTTCGACATCGCTTTAGAGTAGTCCTCTTCGTAATGTAGAATAAGCCGCGGGATTCGTTGTTTTTTAGCAGATAGGTGCGCAGGAGTTTCTTCCGCGTGTACCCGTTGTTGTTTATTTTCCCCTTTCCTTGCGATGGTTTTGAATTCTTCTGCTTCCTCGTCGGAGAGGGCATCCGTTTCTGTTTCATATGGTGTCGCCGTGATATTGTCAGTCTCTTATACTTATGTCGAGTTTGGTTGGTTTGTGTTATTTGCTGTCGTAATTGTTTTTTCGCTTCTTTTCTTCTTTTTCTTTCTTCTTGAGATCTTGTCGGTGTCGTGTTCGGTTTCTGTGATGATGGTTGTATGCTCTGGATTTTCCGAGTGAGGTTTTCTATACGTGAGGTGTAGCGCATTGATTTGTACTCTGTACGGGTCAATGATAGTATTGTCGGCGTCCATGTTGCAAACCGGATTTGAGTGGTAAAAACTACACAAATTCGGTTCGTTCGTTGGAGTTCTTTTGCACCGCGGAGCGCGCGCGAAGTAATATTCCTATGTAATCTTTCCCTGAACACTAGTGCTTCGGTCAAGAGTTAGCATAGAAGTCCATAAGTTGAAAATTACTAATTGTGTTTCTACCTAGCATTTGTTACGGTATAATCTGGTAGTAAAACGATATAAGAGATAAGCTTGGCTTTTCACGACTAGCCAGCGGTCGGGTGTTAATCAGATGTTAGTTAATTTTGTGCACCGAAGGATAGTATACCCTACATAAGTCAAAATAGGGGTTGAAATCGTCATAAAACCGGAAATGGGCGCCAGGATATTTGAAATGTCACAATAGGGAATGACATGCCTAATTACGATAGTTCACAGCTCGCTCAAAATACACAAATAGCTTGCTTACTTATACGTAATCTCCACAGGATGCTCCAAGAACAGTAGATCTTCCGCCAACCTGAAAGGCTTCAAAACGAATATTTGCACGCTTAAATAAAATAATAGCGTGCCGCAAAAATCAATCACTTCTTTGAAAAAACAAACAAATTCTCTAGTCAAGTTACGTTAATCCAAAATACTTTTACCTTACCAAAAAAAAAAAAATGGTAATGTATTAATAATAATTAAAACGTTTTAACTGTGTACACAATCGTTAGAAATCGAATTCCTCAAATTACGTTTGATTAAGCTCAATTCATAAACAAGACAAGAAAAAAAAATACAATATTCATCGGCCTTTAATATACGTTACCGTTAAATCATCCTTTGAAAGCTTTCGGCCGTGTTTATTTCATTCAAACCAAACTCGACATAATTACGGTAATTTAATGAGCAAATTAAACAATAAATACGAAATTTGTTTGTACTTCGACGCTGTGTAATCATAGGTTCACAAAACAAAAATTACACAAGTCCAATAACCTCAATCAACATAATGTTCATAAGAATAATTAATAATAATACAGGAACAAAGAAATCGGAGACAATGTACTTGTAAACACATACGATATCAAATAACTTACTTAAATTTGGCTGGTACTGTAGTTAGAGTATGCAACAAATCGCCTTTTGATAGATCTACCTACTACAATTTCAACATAAACGTTTTTCAATCTTATAAAACATTAAGAAAATACACTTCAAATAAATTTGGCTAATTCTCTGCATAAAAGCACTGGCCTTGTGAATTTAAACAACAAAATCATCAAGAGTGACCCACTAAAAGAAAAGCCATTTGTTCATGCATTTACTTTATCCCTAAATAACATAGTAATTGTAAAGAAGAAACACTCAAAATTTTATTTAAATTTCGTCAATCACCACATTCAAGAAAAGCACAAAAGTTACCTTATATGTAGAGGCCCTTGGTTACACAGAATCTGGGACAACTATCACCTCGACGAATCGGTTGTTGCTGAGGATGTTTGTAATATCAAGCAGCAGTCGACGGCTGCCGTTTGCTCCTAGCGATGCTTGGTTCGATTTTCAATTGATCGTCTACGTTACTGTTTATATTGACCCGTAATTCGTTCACTTAATTTTATTTGCTTTAACTAAACTCCTCGAACGAAAACATTTACTGTGCGTAACTTTTTACTTTATATCAATACTGTACAAGCTCAGGTTAATACTTGTAATTTTTATTAAATTTACAAAAAAAGTTTTATTTATTTAGAAGCATGCTTTGTTTACAAGCGCACTGTGAACTAATTGGTTGTAACCTTGAAACGAACGTTGTATTTTTACGCAAAGAAAAGCGAAGTCTTCTCTAGAGGGACGCGTGAGCACTAGGTACTTAACACTCAACGCTATTCTGGATCTCGATACATATAACCCTGAGGACTAACTGAACGTCACAATAGATTGGCGTCATGCAGGATGAACCAATCCCTTAATAGAATTTTGGAACATGAAAAACACCTTTTTCGAAAGTTCGATCTACACGAGCCTTGATCAACGTCGTTTCGCGATAATTACACCACCCTAAACTATACGTTTCTACGCTTGTACAATACTACTAACATAAAAACCTCACTTTCGTCCACGTTGGTTTTCCAACCCCTTCCACGCTAATTTACCGAAAAAACTGAAATATACCACTCCGCGCATGCGCGAAGTCTAACTAGAAGATCACCGGAAGAGTTGCTTTATCAGCAAGCCTGTTTCTACTCGAAATCTTATCTTAGGTAAGTCTATATTTGACGCATTGGAATTTGCATGCAAAATCGTCTCTAATGATATGTACTTAAAGTCAAATCTTTGGTTTTCGGAACATGTTTCTTATAAATCGGAATGGTGCCTATCTGGCGGCTGACTAACTTTTGCACAAGAGGTACCTTACAAAGTATTATTTAAATACGTTCTTTAATTTAATTCTTTTTATATGACGCAATCCCAATTTGATTTAACGAAATTAAAATACGAAATTTATTTCTAAAAACTATCCTTATTTACAAATACACTAACGAATGTTTCCATTCCAACTCTAGTAAGAGTTGAAAACTTCCCTAGTTATCGATACCAAAATATAAATCACATTTTCCTTTTAGAGAATACAAAAAAATTCGTAAACTTTTAAATTACGTAAACAACAAAAGAAAACGTTACAATAGAAAGCTTCTCCCATCATTAATGCATTATTACATCCCACTACGAGAATCTATACCCCATTCAAGATGTTCTGCTAACAAATAATTTATAAATTCGAAATTTATCGGAAAATCTTGGTGAAATCATGGATACATGACACATTGACCTAGGTAAATTTCTATATAATTTATAACGTTTTGTATACAAGTTGATAACATTGAAAGAAATATTCCTTTTAAACATTTCAAGAGAGAATCCTAAACCACTTATAATTAGTACCGTTTTAACTGCTACCTCTCAGAGACGTATCTATTAAAAGTTTACCAATTAAAGTATTTTTCCTAAATAATAAATAATATTTATTGCATTATTTGTGTTTCTAATATATATTCCCTCAGCTAGTAGCCACATTCCACCGAGGAAGCCGAGCATTTGCCCCGATGCTGTCCCGAGAGAGATCGTTCATTTCTATTTTTGTCTGTTTTTTTCTTTTTTTTACTTATGGATTGTAGTTGTATTTATATTTTTATTATTTTAATTTATAAGTTAAAGTAACACCTAGAACTGCATACAAATAGGCAATATATTTATAAAACCACACTTATTTTTGTTTATACGGCAGTGTAGAGCAGAACCGGTAGAGCATTTGATAAAGTAATCTCAGTTAGTTACTAATAGAGATATCGAAGTAAACCCCCGTCTCTGACATATTAACATCAACCCAACAAAATCCACTTTTAATTTAAGCCTTAATTAGCTCTACAAAAATGTATGTGTAACAAAACTTTCATTACTTATTTGTTCTATATTTCGTAAAATGTGCAGCTTATGTATAATCTCGTCTGGCCGTAAGGTACTCGGTACACTCGTACAATCAAGTATAACAATTTTTCTAAGCTTGTTGCATAATGTACTATTAGCAAGTAAACAATTTTAAATCAAGTTTGTATACTCAATTCTAGATGTACGTACAAACTAAATTTATAAGTGGGAAAATAAGAAATTATTACAAAATGTTAGTTACAAGTATATAAAGGTAAACAGATGGTTACATTAGAAGAAAAGTTTTCTATGAGATGAAAAAGTTCTGTATGCTTATTTTCCTATATGTGGATAGAAAACGTATCCGTATCTTTGTTTTCCTTAGCTGACCCAACAATCTATTTTAGTTGAATAAATACTTAATTTTAGTTTGGTTAAAGTTCCACTATATAAAAACTTTTGAGGATGGTAAAATATGTTCTAATCAATGCAATAAAAGTTTTCCAGGACATGTTTTTGTCAATAAGCGGTTGCTTACCTTTTAAATGAAATTAATGAATGCTTTTATAATTTCTAAATAATTAATTTACAAATTATAATTTAATTTATGGAAAGCAGTAAATCACCAATACACGTTTTAATTCCCTAACATGGCCCTCATCCTTTGAGCTTTGTTGCATACATTTGTTGATTATAGCATATCACAAACGTAATTCAGTTATTTCAAATCAGTACCTCATACGGATTTAATCTACGTCCGCGTTTGAATACACAATCTGAATTATGTTATGTCCATTTCCCCACACAGAAGTATTTTAAACTAAAATCTAGTTAGTTGCGACTCAAACATAATTATTCTTTTTAATTTTATAAAATGGGTTCAAAGCGATAAAGAACAAAGTATAAACGCGTATAAGGGATGAAAAAAGAAAAATATGAAAGCAAACCTCGCTTATAAACTGCTTGAGATAGGTCTATTGAAATGTTGAATAGCAAAAGCACTGGTTAGATATCTGAAGAGCAAAATCCTTAGATAAAAAAAAACCCTTTCATGCCCTACACTTATCACATTTCAACCTATACGTTTTCACAGTTTTAATCTACAATAATAAATTGTGACGTTTTTGCTAAATAAAGTATTTTGACATATTCCCCTTGTATATCCAGGATTTCCAATTCGAACGAGATATTTAGTGGTTTACTTCTACGTGCTTTTACAGAAAAGGTAGCAGAATGGAAAAGTTCCTTTTTATCTTACTACCTTTTTAATGCTCTTGGACGGTGAGAAAAGTCGAAACTTTACATTACTTTATAAATCCACTTGAAGGTTTATTTCCTAGTTCATAAACTAAAGTAAGCTGAAGATAAAAAGAAAATTGTAAAAACTGTGGTTAATCAATAATCCACTTTGTAATGTACTAATTAAACGTCCAATTAAGCACGGGAATACTCACAAGGCAAGACCTTTGCAAATCGTCGGTGTTGTCCCTAGGGCGACTTTACGAAGGCACCGGGATTAGACTTGATCACATGAGAGTACCGATTAAGAGTAATTTGAATTCTTAATGAACACGGCTGGCATGTAGATGCATTACACGTCCGTTGGGATTTATATAAGCTTCGCTGCCAGTTTCATCTGTGTTTGTGCAAGGCGGCGAAGCTTCTTGTTTTACATTCAAATATATTAAAGTTTAAATTAATATTTGCTTTCTTAATCATGATCACTGTAACATTTGGTTGAACGTAATAAGGCATGACGTTATTAGGACAGTTCACAAAATAACAATTTTGTATGGTAAAGTTTAACCATTTTACTATAAAAAGTAAAAGTTGGTTAATTTGGCAAGTACGTAACTTTCTTGTATTAAGCGAGGATGGAATTATTAGTAAACTTTGTATTATTATCTAAACCTGTGTTACCACAGTTCCAATTATACATCAATTATCATTGATTAATTCATATTAATTACTTCTAATTAATTGTTTGATGGAAATCTAATATTATCTAATTATTAACTTTAACCTTAATGTACTGCTTTTGTAAATAGATTTTAACTGCATGATGAAGACCAGATTACGAGAGATAATTTAAAATAACACTTTTCTAAGATTAACAGGTGGTAATATGTAGCTGCTGACTGAAATTTTTTTACATTGATTAGGATTACTGTTAAAGCAATCACAAACAAAACAGAATGAAAAGTTAACCTATAGTAAACATTGATATTCAACGTTTTCACGAAATACAATTTCGTTCATTGTTTAAGCTAACTCAGGAAATGCAAAATACAAAGTCTTAAGTTGGGGTAGCTAAGTAACTGTACCTTATTAGCATTTAGAACTAATGAATATTAATTCAAAGGTAATTTATACATAAATATGATTAGGCTTTCATACTAAAATGTACAAAACGTTAATCTAATTACCTACACACCCCTTCTTGAAAGAAACTGTCATTTTGCGTTATTATTGTGGCAAACCATATGATATTCTTCCTTGCTTAATCATCGCTTTTATTGCCATAGAAAGTTACATCCGTATTTACATTTATTTCATATCCCATTCCCGTGTGTTTGTTAAATCGGGTTGCTTACTGATGCACGATTGCGTTATTTTATGAACACGGAACTTATTTTAATAGTTTTGAAATTTAACAGTGTTACAGTAAAAACTAGCAGAGAAACGGGATAACAGGTAAAATTGGCTTTTGCTCGACTAGTCAGCGGCTAGGGAGGAATCGGTTTACTAAATTTTGCGCTCAATAGAATGGCTTACCGTAAATAAGTCAACATTGGAGTTGAAATTGACATAAAAACTGGAAAAGGGCGCCACAGTATTTGAGATGTCACAATAGGGGTTGTAATGCCTAATTACGTCAGTTCACAGCTCACTCAAAATATTCAAATAACGATTACCTGAACGTAATCGCTAACCTGAAAGGCTTCAAATATATTTGCGCGCTTAACTAAAATAATTGCTTGCCGCAAAAAAATAAATCACTAACGTGATCATAAAAACAATAATTCTAATAGTGGAGTTGATCTGCCTATCTCCACAATTTTTGCTTTTTGAGCGCGACGTATCGGAAGCGGGCTCTACTTCCGTCATCAGGCTTAGTCCTGAGAACGACTGTTTTCGCACTTGAGTCGAATTCATATGTTATGTATAATTTTTTCCCAAGCACTTGACTACTCTCAGATTCGAACTTAGTATCTTTCACTTACTAGTTTGACACTTTTACCGCTGAGCCACTGAGTAATCCTGTATATATATATATATATATATATATATATATATATATATATATATATATATATATATATATATATATATATATATATATATATATATATATGTATATAAATATTAAACTTGTTCGTGGTTGCGCAGAAGTTTATTGCGCATGTTGGGCCGTAACTTCTTACGCAGGTGTATTGCGCTTAAGCTCTTCGCGCATTATTGGAATGCATATGGGTTTCATTTCTACACTAGTTTGGCTTATTTTGTCTGAGGTACTTTGGTATTATCGCTGCATATTTCGGTTCTTCCTTTCGGTTACCCTTTCCCTGTTTAGGTTAGGTGTTAGATCGGGGTATCCATTTTCTTTGAATGTTCTAGTGATATTTTCATTTTCTTTGTTCAAGAATTGTGTATAAAACCTACCATGTGAATGAAGCAGACAATACATAGGAGAGAGCAGTAGACCAAGGGCGAAATGATCTCCAGAATCGCCGAATATGTCTGGTATGAAGACTGCTGTATCCAATAGGATAACATACAGACAGTGTCAAAGGACAAGAATACAACTGGTCGTAAACTCAAAGAAGCCACCTACATCGCACTCAGTAGAAAATCCAATAAGCCAAGCTAGTGTAGTTCTAATATATATTGAATAACTCAGTGGCTCAACGGTAAAGGTGTCAGACTAGTAAGTGAAAGGTATCAAATTCGAATCTGAGAGTAGTCAAGTGCTTGGGAAAAAATTATATATAACATATGAATTCGGCTCAAGTGCGAAAACAGTCCTTCTCAGGACTAAGCCTGATGACGGTAGCAGAGTTCGCTTCCGAAAAGTCGCGCTCAAAAACCAAAAACTGTGGAAATAGGCCGATCAACTCCACTAATAGAAAACCACAGTTACAAAACATTTATAATACAGAATTAATAACTCGGTACGGCCCCGAAGTCAAACAACTTGTCAGAAAGCTTGAAACATCAATGAGCAAGCTAACACTGTAGGAGAAACAACAAACTTTCCTCTGCAAAGCCCGTGATAACAACGGAATACCCACCGGGCTCAACAGTCAAAACTCCGATACACAGCCGGAAAATATCACTAATCGCAAAGAGGGCTAGTGAGCATTAGTCAAAGAACGAATCAGACATCACCGTTTCAGAAAGTACCAGCTCGAATACCAATTCAACGAGATTAGAGAAACCATTCGAAATCGAGTGAACCAACAAGGCTTTGATATGATAAATACGGCTACCAGAAGTAAATATTCGAAGACCAAGGCAATGCACAAGGAAATTCATCAGAAGAAACTCGAAAAGCTAATGAAGAAGAAGAAAGAATCAACCAACATCAATCGAGAGAACACTGTCATAAACATCTCTAAACGACAGTTGAACGAAAACGAAATTCAGATTCTGGACAAAGGCTTGAACTATGCGATAACACCAAGGTACATTCCGAAAGTAGATTTAATAACCGCAGTCGAAGAAACAGGTAT
The DNA here is from genome assembly GCA_036346205.1 of Vesta saturnalis. Classification (NCBI taxonomy): domain Eukaryota; kingdom Metazoa; phylum Arthropoda; class Insecta; order Coleoptera; family Lampyridae; genus Vesta; species Vesta saturnalis. The sequence continues at coordinate 2,197,252 of JARFJB010000390.1, forward strand.
GAAATTAGATCCTGAAGAAGCCGAATAATACAGAAGTAAGGTTAGATCAGTCCTAAATTCATCTAGGCGAACTAAACCTAACCTCTCTAACCTAGAAAGGAGAGCGGTCATCTCCTTAAGAATGACGCAACGATCAAAATTCTCCCGGCAGACAAAGGAAACGCGACTATGGTAATGGATATGGACACTTACGACAGTAAAATCTAAGAACTACTAGACCGAGGCGAGTACAAATAAATACCAAAAGAATTAACCTGAAGCTAGCAAAACATAAGGGGGACTTCTCCGATTACCAGAGAACTAGACTTACCCCACACTACAGCAAACCTCCGCATCTGTTCGGCCTACCAAAGATTCATAAGCAAGAAATTCCTCTGATACCAATTGTGCGCTCGAGAAATTCACCTTGTCGCCCATTAGCACACTATCTGCTAGGTATCATCACACCCTTTTCTGGAAAAACCGATTCTATTGTCAAGAATAAGCAGCACTTCGTGGAAACCATCAGAAACTTCCAACCAAACCACGAAAAGTACTGGTAAGCTTCGACATTGTGAGTCTAATCACAAATGTCCCTACCGCTAAGGCACTAACTATCATAAGGGACAAGCTGGAAAAGGATGGAACGTTAGAGGAACGCACGCAACTCTCGGTAAACACAATAATGGAACTTCTGACAATATGCATTAGAACTACATATTTCCAGGTAGAAGACAAATTCTACCAACAGGAGTTTGGGATGACCGATTGGTTCCCCACTATCACCCATGGTGATATATATATATATATATATATATATATATATATATATATATATATATATATATATTATATATATATATATAGGAAGGATAATGACCATATATTTATGAATACTAATATTTTTTCAATACAATTTTTGCATTTTGCATTCTAAACATTTGTCTAATGTATAGTCCAAGCGTTTTGGAGTTATTCGCATTCAAAATTTAAAATTGAAAAAGATCATGAAGAAAACGAAAATAAAATAATTTTATAACGTTTTATTATATCGAAAACAAAGATTCGTAAACTTAAAAATAATTTTATTTCAGCAAATGTTCGAAATGTCCTCCGTTAGTCAACTAACGCCCGAAATGGTTCGAAATGTGCAGCAGGAATTTGTAGATCGATTAGGCTATTGTCAGTTGACTAACGGAGGACATTTCGAACATTTGCTGAAATAAAATTATTTTTAAGTTTACGAATCTTTGTTTTCGACATAATAAAATGTTATATGATCTTTTTTCAATTTTTAAATTTTGAATGCGAATAACTCCAAAACGCTTGGACTTAGGTATAGCATATGCTGCATGACAAATGTTTAGAATTGTAAGGGCAATCCAAAAATGCAATAAAAAAATTGGGTTGCAATTTGAAAAAAAAATTTTTTTAGCTAATCTTTTTTGAGACACCCCGTATAAAATTTTATTTTTCGCAAAATATGCCCCGAAAAAATATAAAATCGACGGGTCCGAGCGATTTTTGGAAAAAATTGTGCTTTACGAGATATTGAATTTATTCTTCCTTTACGACTATATATATATATATATATATATATATATATATATATATATATATATATATATATATATATATATATATATATATATATATATATATATATATATATATATATATATATATATATATCGGAAGACTTTGAAGACCAAGCGATACCCGAATCCACAGAGAAACCAAGAATGTGGCTTAGATACGTGGACGATACTTTTGTAGTTTGGCAACACGGAAGCATAAGCTTTTATCTATTGACATTACCAAATTTGTTTTAATATGGTAAATTAACTATGCATTGTTTTTAGTAAATTAGGCTGGTGAAAATAACTGTATGTATTATTTTGTGTAATAAGATTAACAAACACAAATTACAACAAAACAAGAACAATAAAATGAAGAAGGAGAAAAAATCAAAAATCAATTCCTCATTGAATGCTCGAATGTTCTTCCTTCAACTTCAATATTAACACGTCGCACAACATTATTTTTCACTAACTGTAATGTCGGCCACGTGATATTTCTTCATGTTTTCTGGTGTGGTTGGAATTTCTTTATACACATAATCTTTTACGTAACCCCACAAAAGGAAATCGAGTGGGGTCAGATCAGGTGATCACGGTGGCCAAGGAATGGGTCCTCCTCAACTTATCCACTGATTTTCTGTCCAGTGGTTTAAAAATTTTCGTACGTCTCGATCGTAGTGGGCACCATCATGCTTGAATCAGATATTTCCATAAACTGCTTCATTATTATTTTGAAGAAGGTTAGGTAGCACATTTCTTAAAAAATTTAAATACACCTCGGCGGTTAGAGTATCTTCAAAAAATAAGGACCTATAACATGGAACCCAACAATTCCCTCCACACATTTAGTGACCACCGATTTTGTTGGTGAACATTCCTGATCCAATGAGGATTTTCAGTGCTATAATAATGCATGTTATGTCTGTTCACTAAACCATTACTTTTGAAGGTAGCTTCGTCACTAAATACTATAGAATTGAGAAAGTTAGGAACTTCTGACACTTTTTGCAAAAACAGGTTGCAAAAACTAATTCTTCGTTGTGAGGTACTTACATGAGGATTTTCTTGAATTGCAAGTAAAACTGTAAGTTGGTTTTCATCATTTCTCACATTCGTTTTAGCCAATTTCCGTTTTTTAAATTTAACACTACCTGTTTTTTCAAATCTTGATCTTGAAACGCCTTAGGTCGCGTTTTCGTTCAGCATCGGGACATCTTGGTGCATAAATTCTACTTGCCAGTAAGCAATTTCTTTGACATTCTCGAACAATAAAAATCATTAAAATCATTTCCTGAATATTCAGTCATTTTCAACAGTTTTAAAACACACAAATTAGGTTTAAACTGAATAGAATCAATTGTTACAAACAATTTTTCTTTTTTCAACGTAATTTTGTCATAGCACTCTTGTGTTTTAATTGCGAGTTTAAATATTAATTCCAAATAATCTTTGTTATTTAATGAGTAACCAATTTAAATTTACAAAAAGGCGTAGAAAATGGAAAAGTTGATTTGAACATAATCAAATTGAGTACTTCAGAAATTTTACTAAGAACTGAATTAAATTTAGAAATTTTTTACGCATTAATTTTGTTCAAAAAGGTCTGTTAAATTTAAAATAATTCATTAAATCAGTTTGTAACTGTCCTATTAGCTGTTGTTTTTACTTGAATAATTTTTTTAGTAGGAAACTACAGTCCCATGGCCAACTAATACCTCTATTTTCAGTCTACTTGTATTACAATCGCAATTTCACAAATAAACTGAAAGTTATTAATTTTAGATATGACGTGTTTTGATGAAAAAGAAAGAATACCAAACGAGGCATTGAATGACATGAACAGTATGGGGTGGTTGGGGGTGGGTGCCCTGTATATTATTAACAAAATCTGAAACTTAAGAAATCTCAAAATACTACAGGACCACAAACAATTTTCTGCCGTTTTAAAATAAACAAAAGTCGCTTAACAAATCAGTGGCGGCGGCCACATGTGAGATATTTTTTTCGAAAGGCAACTGAATATCTCTTAAACTAAAAGAGATAGACCCATGCAATTTGGTATTAAATGAAAGCGTATTTATGGGCTTTCCAAAAATGTAATAATATATAGGGTGTTCCATTTAAAAAAAGTACAAGTTTAGTTTGCTCCAATAGCATGAAACGCCCTGTATGATCAAAAATATTTTTGAAATGTATGCATATTGATATCTACCCTTGGTCCAAAAATCATTTCTCTAACTTATTTCGTCTTTATACAATCTTCCACCCCCCTCCTCGTTTGGCCACCCTGTATTAAACATATAATCGTATTTAAAAAAATTATTATTGATGTATATACTCGTAATTTACAAGTTTGTATGTAACAATAGCTTCGTAATGAAGCCATTCAGGGATGCAGCCCAAACCAAAGCGGTACATTAAATTGAAAACATTCGGAATTATTTATTCCTTCTTCAGTCAAAGCTAAAATGATAAATACAATAATAAATAAATTATAACATTGTTACTTATTGTATACTAAATTATTATAAAATTGGCAAACACCAAAAACTAAAAATTATTAAAACTAAAACTGTAACTACAATGATTAACAATAAACGAAAACGTATAATTTTTTTTGTTAACAATGTGCTTGGTTGTTTATCACTAAAATATTTGAATATATAACACTTCAAGTTTGAGTATCAGTTTTTTTGTTTAATGTATTAGGTTCTCTATTAATATAAACGTTTGAATTAATTAGTTTCTGTGGTTAAAATTTTTACTTCATCAAAATTTGGGTTATAACCAGTTTTGAGAGAAGATATCGCTAAATAACATCATTCTTTTTTATTTCTAATATCACTGTTATGGGAAGTATTTTTACTTTTTAGGTCCTTTTGTGTTTGTCCCACGTATTGTTTATTGCAATTATTATACGAAATTCTATATACAAGAGACTTATTTTTTTGTTTTCGTTTTATCCTTAATTTTAGAGAATAAATTATTGATTGTGCTTCGTTAACTGCACCATCTGGTTTTAATAACACAAATATACTACTTATTTACAGCAACTTTCGTTATGTACACAAAATACTTTAGAAAATGTTATACACAAGTAATTTGTTGTCTATTTTTTAATAGCTGTGGGTACACTATAATAATTAACAACAGTTCGGCGCGAGATCTTCCAAAAGCAAAATACCAAAATACAATATCTATAAATGTTTAAATCCGATAAAATCCTGAACTAATCCAATGGATCCGGGAGCGCTAAAGATAAAACACTTCCCTTCTCGATGAACACACGAACGTTAATAATAATCGACGAAACACCTACACAAAAATCTATATCTACTATCCATAATCAGCGAAAGATTAACTTCCTTATATTTTCAGGTATCTACCAGATAACTAGTAGGTCACACTCAGCTCTAAAAAATGACTCACTGCAGCTAACTAACAATTATAAAAAACCTTTACCCCAGTTTACCACGTCATCTCTAACTACCACCAGTAAAATTTTTCCTACTAAAGTGCAAACTGGACATTTCTCACGAGAAAAATATATTACAAGTTGCAAGCGTGACAATTAACCCCTAAGAACTGGAATCAAGGTAACTTTTTCGCAATAACATAACCAAAATAGCTCAACCAAACCTTCGAGAATTATTACATTAACAATTTTACCTATAAACGGATTGGTAGACTACTAAGTACATAGAATCACAACATTTACATTATCAGGCGCAATAAGCTTAGATAATACGAAATAAATTACGTTTCTCAAAAACCTTCTACAGCAATGACAAAATTTAAATTTAATACCTTTTAACGAAACTAGATTAACAACAAATAATATTCGCGGAAAGATACAGTTTGTCAAAAATCCTGAGTATGATCTCTAAATATACTAATCTCAACCAAATTCAACCACACGTGACAATGTCAGTCATAACGTTATCCTACGCAAAACACATAGTTCCCGATTAATTTCCGCCACTTCATTCCTTTTCCCTTGTAGAGAATGAATTACAGAACGAATCTTCCTCGGACTGCATGATAAAACAACTTCACATTAAAACTATGGCACATATTAGAAGTGTAACGAGTTTTAAGGTATTGACGGACACATTAATAACCAATATCGTGCGAGCGCCGCTTATTAATGAAAACTGAGTTTCTATTATCAACCCAGCAGAGCTTCAAAAAATGGCCGTCATAGATTAATTTTACTTAAAAACTATTTCATACGACTCATTTAATATATTAAATAACATTTTTCTCGGAACATAGAAACCTTAGAAAACAACAGCAGACACTGAATCCTTGCAATTGTATTTGCGTACCTTGTAATATCCGTTGCCATAAAAGAAATTGTGCATTTTTTATTTGTTTCACATAAAACTGTAAACAATAATTTATGTTATTAAGCAGAATTTAAAAAAAAACGTAATTTATTTATGCTTGTAAAAGAACTGTAAATAAAACCACTAACGTTTACTTTGCTACGTATAGCAATTAACCGTACAATATAAGAAAAGTAGAAGTTTTTGCTCTTAGCCTACTCAATCAAAGTCCTAAGAATTACAAATTGCTGAAATAGAGATTTGGTTTTCCAGTGAGAAAAGCTTAATGGTTTTTCTGAATAAGTATCTTTTTTTACTGAGCAATCAAGAAAAAAGTTTAAATATCTTGTCTACTCGAAGATTCAATATAAAAGAATAATTGTTAACATAGTAAGTACATAATACGTAAACATACTACTTTAACGGTTTTACTATAATGAGATACTGTAGGAAACAAATTTGTCTGAACAATCAAAAAACCATAAAACAAAAACGCAATCATTAACTAAGTAACGCAAAAAAAGATAAATTAAAGTGTGTTTTGTTTTTAGAATTCTAAATAGAAAATCTAAAGATACATGAAAACGCAATTATTAATAGAGTAATGAAAAAAAAAGATAAATTAGAGTGTTTCGTTTTTAGAATTCTAAAAAGAGTGCATCACTAAATAGTGTACCCTATTCTGCGTAATGAAGAATTTCATCGTTGGTTTATTTGAAATAACATTATTTGATTTGATTATAGTAATTAAAGTATTTATATTACCCAGAAACTTGTGAAAACGAAGTTAATTACTATACAATTGTCCATCTTTTCTAAACCTAAATTTAATTACGGTTTAATATGCTTTTATGTAACTTTTTTTATACACACTTAAATCAATATCGAAAAGTTTTCAAGTACTTGCTGCTTTCCGATATTAAATTTTACGTTTAATTTGTAATTTGTAGGTTAAGTCTAAACAGTGTATAGGCATTGATTTATTGCAATTTGCAATATCGAACAAAATGTTTCACTTCATACCGTGTTACAGGTTAACTACACAAAGCAGGTCTTTTTAAAAGAAATATTACAAATAACTTTATTTAATGTTAAATTAAATTTTATTTTAATCTAAAGCCAAAGGATTTATAGATTATATGAACAATGCCGTACTTTTGCAAAACATCCGATACTCCCCTTTGTTCGTCAGGAGACAAAGGACTTGCAAAAAATTCTCTTATAGAGATCTCGTCACTTTAAGATAAAGACAAAGTATAATTTATGTGAAAACTTAACAATAAGGCGTTTAGGAAGTTGTGTACAGAAATATTAATCAAATCAGATGCTTCATCGGTAATATTGAATTATTGACTTGAACAGAAGTGAAATCTCAGTTTTAAAAAACTTTTGTGTTGTCAAAGATTGTGTAACCTACGCAATACTTTTTCAAGTACAAATTATATCGCGTTTTATTTTTAATTATTTTAAAGCATGGCAAACACTTGATGGCTTCTTTTCCCTTTTTCTACTTCCATTATTAACAGAATGTACTTTGCACGTAACACTGCTATTACAAGCCAACAATAATTTCATCCTCTAAAAGATAATTTAATTTTTAATCTGCAAACCACATCATTTTTTCTCTTGATGTATAATATTTTACTGGCTGTCAAAATAAATACTTCGAACAGCTCAAATTTGAGATAGTGGCGACCGCCAACTTTTTACGGGTAAGACACTCGCCAGAACATCAGCCCGTAAAGGTGGAGTGCATGTTACTGACAAGGCTCAGTGGATAGGCGGGGTTCTTGCTCGTCACTCCAAAGGGGCACTCGATATGGAAAAAAACATCTGGAGTGGAATACCACACGACCTTCCAACCTACAAAATGGAAATTAGACGAAATGGAATAATTTTAATAACATTTTTTTAGGATAGTCGTACAACCTCTTTTATAATAAGTTCATTACGAAAATAGGCAACATTGTAAAAACAAAAACAATAATCTTTGTCAGAATGACTTTAAAACTTCATCTCAGATAGACACTAATAGACATAAATACATGTTAACTTAAAAAAAAATCCAAGGCCGCCCGCTTCTATAACATATCATACTATAGTTTAACTATTTTCATTCATATTTAATTAATTTTGATACTTACCTTGTGTCATATTAAGAAACTTTATAAAAAAAAGTTATGTAAAACAATTTTTGTTTAAATAGGTCTACACTTTTTCTTATAAAATTAATCGTTATACAAAGAATCTGAACTAACACTTAAATTCTACCTTAGGAGTTTTTTCCCGCTAAATTACGCGTCGCGTCGTATCAAAAAATTGCATAGAACATAATTAAGCGATATGTTTAAGGTCTATACCTAGGTTATATCTTTGAAATATGCAGCTGTTTTATAGAAAATTGATAAAAACCAAAAACTGACCCTAATAAACCTACGCTCTCCACCGCTGGAATTCTTGCAAAATCTAATCAGCTCCAAGCCAAATAAAATTAAGCTTAAATTCAAAATTTTAGGTACGTAGGTATTTTCGTTCTAGAGTTATCGTGGATACATCCACACAGACACAGACATCCAGATATCATGGCCTATCTTGGCCAAATTTGGCCACAAGTTGTAAAATGGGTAATAAGTCGATTTAGCAATAGTGAAAAAGAGTTTATATATGTAGGTTAGAAGGTAACTTGTCACAAAGGTGCCACCTGTTAAACAAATTTATGGGGGGAAGAACGTCATGAACTAGGTCTTAAAATAATGGCCTAATAGGAAACCAGCGTTCACTCGAAGAGAAAACACCTCTACTTGAAATTCTACTTCTAAAATATCTACGCAAAGCTCATTTAAGCTTAAATAATATTTTAAGCTTCATTTAAAATCCGCAAAAATTGCCATAACTAAACTCAAAATTATCAATCCTTGCTCAATTAACAAAAAAAAAGTAACTGGTCAACACGGTCATTAATTATTCAATTTAGAATGAATATTTGTCACAACAAAAATGAACAAAACGCTATCGAATATTAGGTCCTATCATTTAATAAACGTCACTTCAAATTCATCAAAACTTACTTTACATTTCTGAATATTAATAGCATTAATTTCGGTAACTTTTAAAATCAATGTGCTTTTAATTTGGTGTAGGTAAAATAAATAAATAAATATACATATATATATATATATATATATATATATATATATATATATTATATTAAAAGACGTCATAAAGAATATATACAAATGCAAGTACAATCAAAAAACATTCCCCAGGCAGCGGGGCGTAAAAAAAAGTAACTAACTAAAATTAATCTGTCGCCTATACATCATCTGTCGCTAATGTCAAGGAGATGTAATATCAATTACTTCTTCTTGCGTAAGCATCACCAATACAAATACAGGGTTTCTCATTAGTGCGTCAAAGCAAATTTGCGGCTAAACTGTTCACATTACAAAAATGTTTTATGCGAAAGTTGCTTGAATTCCAGCACGCTATAACCTAAAAATATTTTCGCATATACAAAGCGTTTCATAACAGCGGTACATAACCTACCTTTCTTATTTTAAATGGAATGGTGTAGTTTTTACTGCGGATTTAGTTTTTACTCTGAAAAAGAACCACTTTCTATTAAACATGTCGTCAAGCTAAACTTAACTGTTTTTGAAATATTTTTACGTTTAGATAGAAAATTGTCATTTTTCGACTTGGTTCAAAAATTTATTCTGAGGTTACTACCAAATCTATGAATTTGTAAATCCACATGTAATTAATGCAGACATTGAACTTTTAAGAAATATTACGACTTATTTAATTTTTATACAGGGTATACCAAAAATGTGATTCTATAGTTTTTTTCTTTTAAATGTAAAGAACTATCTTACCTTAAACATAACACCCTGCTGTATATTATTACATTATTCGAAAGAAAATTGAATGAGCTACATTTTTTTTGTAAGCAATTTTGTCTATCTGCAACGGTTTTTGAAATACTTACAATTTTAAGATTTTAATTCTTCGTGTATAATATTAAGTATATTGACCAGAAAACGATCATAACAGTTGCCACACTTAAATAAATGGTAAAATATATGGACCTTTGTGTTACGTATGTGAGCGAGAATGTAATTTCATAAAAAACTTTTAATAGATATAAAAATAATACCATGAATAAAGGAACATTTTTAAAAAGCACGCATTTGTTCACGTATAGAAGGTGCACTAAAAAGGAGAAGATAATTTTTTTCTTTGCACCAAAACGTGATCAAAAATCTTTACGACTTGCACATACTATAAACATGTGACGGAGAGAAATGAATTAATGTACAAAGCAAAGAAAACAGTGTTATCAGCGTCCTTCCATAATTTCCATTGTTCTGGTCCAAATTCCATCAATCAGCTAACACATTTTTATGATAAATGTCGCACAAACATAAATTTAACACAAACCTGAGTGGGCTCATTCTTTTTAAATAACCTTATGTAAAATTCTTAAACACATAATAGACTGAATTTTTAAATTTCACCAAAAAATTGCACGTGATACTTTTTTATTACGCTCAAAAATAATACCTACAATTTTAATAAATCCAGATCAATAAATTCGAGATAGTTTTTAACACAAATTCATAAAGTACGCTGCACCACTCGGGGCCGCCGTCGGTTAAATTCAGATTAAGAAGACGCTTTTACTTTTCTGGTCGGCACTAGGCTAAATTGCGAATATTCGGCTTCACTTATTGAAACCGCACTTTCAAGGGTAAACGATAACAAATTTGTCAGGGTGTACTATAATTTATAGCCGTATAAAAACTGCTACATAGCACCAATATTGTACAATTCCGACAAAATTACGAAGCACCTCACTTAACCATAATAACGCCGCGAACCCGATGGCTCCCACAATCACAATTCGTAGCTATATTTTAATTTATTGTCTACTACAACTTTCAAGATCTAAATCTCAACTCCGACTGAAGAAAAAAGGGAAGCAATACTTTGCCACTCTTCAAAAGTACTTTGATTTGGGAAATAACAACTTATCATTGCACATGGAAACTCAACGATAAAAGAACAAGAAACTGTCGATTCAGGAAAGCATTAAATATGGTAACACTACCAACGACTGTAAACTGAGTCAGACAAGTTCTCAACAATATTTACAAGACGATAATTATCATCTCAGAATGCCACAGAATGTGAAAATAACCATCATTAAATTTAGCAAATTGAACAATCTACTTGTTTATACATTTGTATTAAAACAATTTAAAAAAATATCTTTCTGACTAGCAATCTTAAAATAATAAAATTCATCAATGCACTGAATTAATTTCTATATTACAAGCAAACCAAAAAAATATATATACTCACATTTTCTTAAGATTAAGACACAAACAAAATAATGCAAGAACTGCTTTACTTCGCTGCAAATATTCACTAAATACACCATTCAGAATCGAGAGCACAGAAAATTTTTGATTCCGGTGGCCTTAGTTAACAGGTAACGTTTTCTAGTATGTAAAAAAGGCTTCTAATATGATACGAACAGATTTTTTCTGAAGATTCTAAATCTCGCATTTGAAAAGAACGTCGTTTTCGAAAATCTGTAATGCTAGTTATCACTGATATTCTGTTAATGGTTATGATAAAAACATTTACTTTATAATTACTCTACTCAGTTGCCATTGTTCAAAAAACATTTTTAATAATCACTTTCCAACTTATTTTTTTTATTATTACATATGAAATTTGGATAATTCTAATTTAAATTCTTATTCTTCCCCAATGTTGGTAATTAGTAGTACCGTGCCAGTTAAGTAAAGATTTAATTGTTTTTTAATTCAATTCTAATAATCTTATTACCTTAATAGGTTTGTAGTTACTTTTTTGAGTTTCCACTTTCCCGCTGTGTCATGGCGCTACTTTTAAGACCGCTTTTTTAGGTCACTTTTCAACTACTATTTTTGTCTTATTTTTAGACCAGATTTTCATCCCCCACTGTCATCTGCTTTATGGATAACCCCTTGGGCCAGTTTTTAATTGTTGCTTAAGGTCCTTTCCTTCATCGACTTCTTTCGAAACGTCTTTGATAACCCCTAAGGCCCCTTATTCTCAAGGTGCCCATATTTTTATCACCTTTTTTATCCCTTTTACGTGTTAAATATCTCAAAGCGATCCTTATAGCTTCCGAGTATCGCCCTCTTGTTTCCGCCAACTTGTTTTCATCTGAATTTTTTGGTTTTCCAAAGTAAGTCTTGTTCACCGCATCTTGTTTTTACCATATTGATTCTGTGTGCTTTTTAAGTTTTCCGCTGTCTTGTTTCAAGCATCCTGTTGCACCTTAATTTTGGAATGTTGTTTCAGGCATCATGTTTCTATCATTTTCGTGTTCCTTTACGGCTTAGCCGAGGTCTTTCCTGCGCCATTTTTCCGTTGCGTTCGTCAGCTTCTTTCAGCAGTCTTGTTCACCATTTTTTGCAGCTATTTTGTTTGTACCATCTTGTTTTTGTGTACTTTTTGCCTTTCTATCATTTGGTTTTAGCTATCTTATTACCAACATCTTGTTGCTGGAATTTTGTTTCGGCCCTATTGTTTCCGCCAGCTTGCTTCCATGTGATTCTTTGGTTTTCTGTTACAGTTTCGTCTTGCTTCAGTCATCCTGTATCCGCCATGTTCGTGTTCCCTCCTGGATTAGCTGCTGTCCTAGCTTATCCATCTTGTTTCCGTCGCATTCGTCATCTTCTGTCGATTGTCTTTATCCTCCTTCTCGTTTGTGTCATCCTGTTTTTGTGAGCTTTTCTGCCTTTATGTCATCTGGTGTTAACTATCTTATTGCCTCCTTCTTGTAGCTGTCATCTTGTGTTCGGAATTTAGTTTTTGACATCTCATTTATTTATGCCTTTTTTAAATCTTTATTATATTCTTTCCTCAATACTGTTTCTTTTCTGACTTCCAGCCATCCTGTTTCCACCAGCTTTCGGCTTATCGCCTCTTTCTTATTTCTGGCATCTTCTTGCCACCGTCACGTTTTCGCCATCTTATTTCGGTGTAGGTTTCTTTGGCTTAAATTTCTCTTAGCTGAAATCAATATCTTGGTACAACATCTTGAATCTCTTAGGACTCATCACTTTATTGCACATTATGCAAATTTCACCTTTCATTTTATCATCATAAGGTCGAGGTCCTTTCACATAGATTGCGTAACGACTCTCACATTATGAGACATCGTCGCATTCCATAAGAATGTAATTTCATAAAATATTACAAATTACTTGTTAGACAAGTTACACCCGCAACCTAATTAAAAAATTACAAAAGACAAAGATCAGTGTAATTTTATAGCCAGTTACCTTACAGCTCTATCTTAGTGGGTCAAAGGTCCATTTTGCTCTTTAGGCATTGGTAGTAAATATGGCTAGTTTCTAAAGTAACTTTTACTTTCTGCTTAATCGGTTTTCTCCAACTTTCCCTTGACGTTGATATAGAATCTCAGTAGTGTTTTCTGATCACATTAACAGTAGTCGGCACAGTGTACGGTGACAAGGGTTGAGATGTGGAAGGTCAGTTTAAACATCCATTTTCTGCAACACTTCCCTGACGGCCAGGCATTACCAAATCGCATTTTATTATCAAAATGTGTGCGATATAGCTTGCAAAGCATTACTTGGTTCTAGAGTGAACAGCAACCTTATGCAAAGATCTAGCGAGCGGTAGAATCTCATCAGGGATTATCAGATATAAAGCAGTATAACGGCCTGAAGCCCGTAAAGGATAACCTAATGTGGGAGACTAATGATTTTGTGGTAGATATGTTTATAATGGGGTATCATCATAGAATACCAAGAGTGTTTTTCTTTTTCTTAAAGCAAAACATATCACAACAAGGACACTAGCGAAGAAGCATTTTTCTCATCGATCATATAGGTATTAACCGGGTTGCGAGAAAGTCTCACACCAAGGTGTTGTCTTTGTAACGGATACTTATAAAATTGTAGGACGATGAATGTGGTTCATGATGTTTTAGAGTAAATGTAAATTTATTTGACGTCAGCGTTTAGCGTACCACCGCCATCTTTAATTTGTTTAAATGGCAACCCAGGTTGAATGATATCTCACAGAAAAGCTTATTTTTTCCTCTTTGCAAAACTATTGGCCATGTACCACTTTACTCTGAAATTATGAAAGAAGTTTAACCAAAATATAAAAAAAGCATTTGAAACAAAATTTATTTTACAAGAAATAGATTAACAAAACATATTTTATAAAACATTTCATAGTAAAGTGGTACATTACCAAATAGCAAAAAATAAGATTTTCGGTGATATATTACTCGACCTAGGTTGCCATTTAAAAAATTGCAAGATGACGGTGGTATATTAAACGTTAACGCCAAAACATTTGATATTTACTCTAAAAATTCAGAATAGAATTCCATTCATTGTCCTAGAATTTCATAGTTATCTCTTTATACGTTCCAAAGATAAGACCTTGGTGCGAGACTTTTTCGCAACCCGGTATAATCTTGTATAAGAATTCTGAGAACAGAGTCCAGATAAACCATCTTACAATACAGACTGCACCAGAAAAGTTTTTAGATGCGTATCACGACGCTACATTGTTACCAGGCTGTTAAATTGATCATTATGAAGGACTCTGCGTTTGATAAGCGTGAGATAACTAAGATAATGGGAGAGGGCTCGATTGAAATAATGTGAGGCGCATTCTATTTCCCTATAAAGCTTCTATTTATAGTAAAACAGTAATGTGGAGCAAGTTAATTTACACCACGTAGTGGTATCTGTGTACCACCGATGGTATCAAAGGTCGGTATTGGAATAAAAATCGCCTTATTTGGTTAAGTCAATACCACCAACGGTACAAAAAGTTCCTGTTGCCATAGAAAACGCCTTATTTAGATGAGTGTGTACCAAGAATGGTACACAGGAGTCGCTGTAGCGGTTAAACTGTGCCTTATTTTGATGGATGGGTACCAACCCTGGTACTCAAGTATCGTTATTGCGATAAGATACACCTTATTTAGATAATTGTGTCCACAAGTGACAGAACAAAGGCGCAATTCAAGTTGGTCCAGCGTCTTGGTCGGTAATCATTCGTCAATCATAATTCGATATGATAAAGTGAACTTTTTTTTAAATAGTGAACAGTCTAAAATACTGGGTTAGCTATCTAACTATAACATATAATAAAATACTTATCATTTTTGGGATTTTTTAATGGTGTACTTTAAATTATACAATCTAAACGTTTCGATAACACTTACAGTTATCTTCGTCAGTAGTAATGTTTGTTAAAAATTGTTAAAGATGTAGTAAACAATTTTGTCAAATTTGAAAAATTCAAACATAAACATGTTTATGTTTATGATGGTAATGAGATGGCTGAAAGAAAATGGTGTAAACAAGATGTTTGAAACGAGATAGCGAAGGCGATGAAATTGAAAATATTGGGCAAGAGGTGATCCATCGAGGAGGCGTCAGAAAATAAGATATGAAAATGTACCGAAATAGTGGCCTTAGGGGTAGGGATTGAAGACGATAAAGCAATATCATTAAAACGAAGTAGTTGAAAACTCATTAGTACAACAATGTCATTAGAGAGCAATTAATATAACAATTAAGTATTCACTCAAGAAATCCGTAACTTTTATTTATCTACATCTCTACTAATATTAATACATTGCTGACCCGCTATGTTTTCTCTGTTTTAGTTTGCAAAAAACTGAGTGAGTATTCACACAACATGATTGATCGAAGTACAGTGCTGCTAGGGGCTTTTGAGATCCATTAACTTACTGTCCAAATTAATGTCTAAACGTTTTTCCTTATCTTATATATAGCAATACATTACAAATAAACAATTAAGGTTGAAATTTCTTAGATTCTATTCCAGTATTAAATCCATTATTTTAACGAAGTAAAAAAACTTGGAATTTCTGCTAGCTGCTGTTGACCATTATTTTTTTAATAACTATCGTATCAATGTATGCGTGACTCGGTTAGTGTGTGTGTGTGTGTGCTTTTTTTCAAATGTAAGTGTGAATTTCAGTGTAAATGTGAGTGTGAGTGTGAGTATGAGATAGAGTGTGAGTATGAGTGTTGGTGGAGTGAGAGTGGGAGTATGTCAGTGTCAGTGAATGAGTATGGGTGTAAGTGGGAGTGAGTGTGTCAGTGTACATATAAGTGTGAGTGTGAGTGTGGATGTGGGTGTGAGAGTGACTGTGAGAATGTGAGTGTGAGAGTGTGTGTGTAGTGTTCTTGTAACTTCTTGTGTAGTTCTTTTCCCCAATATACTTTCTACACGGTAAACAGTAGCTCTATTATAAATAAACAATTCAGGTTAAAATTCCTTATATTCTATTCCAGCATTAAATACATTATTATAACGAAATAAAAAAACTTGGAATTTCTGCTAGCTGCTGTTGACCATTACTTTTTTAATAACTATCGTATCAATGTATGCGTGAGTGAGCAGGTTAGTGTGGGTATAATTTTGAGTGAGAGTGATTGTCAGTGAATGTAATAGTAAGTGTGAGTGTGTGTGTGTGTTCTTTTTTAAGTGTGAGTGTAAATTTCAGTGTAAGTGTGACTGTGAGTGTGAGTATAAGTTAGAGTGTGAATATGTGTGTGGGTGGAGTGAGGGTGTGAGTGTGAGTGTGTTAGTGTCAGTGAGTGTAAGTAAGAGTGAGAATGGGGGTGAGTGTGTCAGTCTATGTGTAAGTGTGAGTGTGAGTGTGGATGTGGGTGTGAGAGTGACTGTGAGTGCGCGATTGTGCGAATGTGAGTGTGAGTGTGTTTGTGTATAATGCCCCCCTGTTTGAAGTGGGTTCTATACTTATATTTATATTGCGCCCTTCTGGTTTGGAAACCCAACGCGGTTTTATTTTGCCTCGGCTTTGCTCAATCGGGTTTATTTTATAAACGGGGTGTGGTTCGTAGTAAGTACTGGATGGGCTTAACACTGTAACCTTAAATAAAAACCGTAAAGCATTTTTAAAATGTATATTAACCAAATATTTACAATAAATAAAATAAGAAAGTAATTAACAAAATGTATAGGAGAACTTCTCGGTCCGGGTCCTAGCGTCACTGGGTGCGACGTCGCTTCTGTGAACAAAAGATGGTCTTGTTAATCTATTCCTTACCTAAGAGGCAAAGTTTAGGTTACGGTCCTGCACGTATAGTAGTGAGAGCGTCAGCCTTGATACCGTTGTTGGTCGGGACGCCAGCGCAATGAACTCGAATCGTTTGAGAAAATCGATATCGTGTTTATACGTTAGTAACTCTGGATCGCTGAAGCAAGGATGTCTTACTCCCGGGAAATAATACACGCGAAATGCACGTATACAAACGCGAGGTCTTGTGACGGCCTTTTTCCAATTATAACCGGTTTTAATGCAGGCAATTAGATCATTTATCTAACTAAATTAATTACCGATCTCTAACTAAGTTTAATTATTTATAATTAATCAAGGGAACAAAATACTTAATATTAAAACTACTCTAATAGGTTTACGTAAAGATAGAATACTCTACGTAATCTCTAATTTGTATACAAACGTTCTCGCACCAGGTACTTACGATGGTTAGGTGGACTACTAATTTATACTACAGGTTATGGAGGTATTCCTCTGCAATTTAAAGACACCGTGTATGGTTATTATGTTTGTCTGGAGATAGTGTGTAGTTTCGAGCGGATTTCAGTAATGCCCAGAAGACGTAGGCGACGGCCTGTCTTTACTGTATATACTAAGAGAAAGGTCGTAGGTCTTTACAGCCCTGTAACAACCCTTCACCCTCAAGTGTTGATGAGATACGTCGGGGCTACCCTGCGTTCCTCTAGGTGTACTTTGTGGTGGCGAGTGACGATGGGATCTACCCTTCGTGCTACTCTAGGTGCTAGTGTAGTATAACTCCTGGAGCTCAGCCCGGAATTATTTACGGTCTGTAGTGTTTGAGTGTAAATTGTCAGAATGTATAACTTTACAACTTACGTGTCTATCAATAGCAGTACAGAATTGAACTTTAGGTTGCCCGGTGCGAAGTGGTTCGCGTTCTCGCCCGATCGCGAAGGACTCTTCGTCGGTGAACAACAGGTCGGTGCTTACTCTAAGCAAACGGAGCGGCTGCGGCTACTGGTTTCTGGAACGGTCAACGGTACGGAGGCGGCTGCTGGATATCGGCTTAACTTGAATCTACTAAGATTCATCTCTCCTTACTGAAGGAGTTTTTTTTTTCCTATGCGCGTCGCGAGTTTATAAAGGTGCATCTGTGGGCGGCTTCGCGGCTACTGTGCGGGGAATACCGTTACGTGATTGGTTAAAATCGTTCTGACGTGCAGAAACTTACGGTTTCTAAGAAATACACGTCAGCGGTGATGAATAAATTATTTGTTGTGCAATATCGCGTAAACTTATGAAATCTTACATACAGGATGGTCCGCACATAATTTATTCTAAAACATATAAGTACAGGACGCTGGTTCTTTACATGTGTAGTGTAACGCACTGGATATATGTAGCCTTGTGTTGTGTGTAGGACGTATTTTGGATATTGCATTAACGTGAGTTTGCACTATCAAGAATTTTTTTGTGAACATGATGTAAGTGTAAATGCTACGCCACTGGAATTTGTAGTAAATGTTTAATATTATTTAAAAGCATGTTTAAATGTCGTATAATTGTTTATGAGTTGAAAGCATTAAATTTGAATGAGAAATGGTGTTTTGGAACTCCCCTACTGAGACGGTGATGAATAAGTACTGTAAAGCGTTGTAAAGATGTGGCGTGTGACTTTATATGTTGAGATTGTATTAAGCACTTGAGGATGTAGAATGTATACATTATGCTTGTATAAATGACACAAAGTCACGCATTAGAAACTCCTCTGGGATAGGCTGTTTTGATTTGAGCGGATAAATATGATGACTTTTGCAGGGTGGCTGCTTCAAGGTCTTCAGTGAAGAGTAAAAGGGTAGAACACGGAAACACTGGCGCTCAGAGTTATACTTAAGAGGACGGTCGCGCGAGAGTTTTTGTAACTATCTATGCTGAGTTTTTGTTTGTAAATTATTAGTGCCGCAGTGCATATTATTTTACTGCAAACACCCATTTTGGAGATGAAGTATTTAAACATTTCCAAATGAAATGATTAATCGGAATTGAAAATTGACATTAAGGTCTCCAAAAGTCAAAAAGTGTTTACACAGTATGCATTTGAAGAAAGTATTTTGTATTAAACCCGCCCGATCGAAAAGAAATTTGAAGAGATCCTGTGTGTAACTAAATAAAAGTGTAAATTGAAGTTGACAGTACTGGACATCAATAATACTAAAGAAAATATATGTTTATTAGTGCACTATATCGACCGTTTATAGGCAAGTAAGAATTTATTGATCAAGTATAATTAAAATATTCTGTGCCAAACATTTTTTTAGAAGGGCATTCAGTAAATAAAGTTCCCCTATTTCTTCAAACATTAACATGTGTTAATGAACACGAGCATCTAAGCCAGCGAATAGTGCGACGGCCAATATACGTAAATATTTAGGCCGGTTATTAGTTACTGAGGATAAACTGCAGCGAATCAACCCCTGTGGATACATTACACCTGATAAGTGATTTTGGGGATTTATATATTTAAGAATAATTTTAGATTTTGAATCTTTTGAGATGACATTGGTTATATTGTAAATTTCACTCAGGCATTAAGGGTAATCAATTTCCGTTACCTGTTATATATGTTGATTGATTTTTTGTCTGTGTTGCTTTACGGAAGCAACCAAAATATATGTAAATATATTTGCGATTCGATTCAATAACTTATTCCTTTGTTTAAATTGTGATGGGCCATATTTTAGTCTAAACTTTTAAAGAGAACCAATATTTTATCGTTTTCTTTTATATGTGAAACCAGATAAAAGATTACACCGCTTAAAAATAATAAAACTGTTGACATTTTGGGTAAATAATTGATCTGAAAATTATTAATAGTCATTGAGTACACAATGTTAGTTTACATTTTTCAATTTTTAAGATACGAATTAGTGTTTTTGTGGTTAAAATATAATCTTTTTTCAAATTGGGTAATATTCATTTCAGAATTTTTATGACAGTTGAAACACTAGTCTATGCGTATACGAGCGTAAATTAGAAAGTATCCAGATAAAGTCTTATTCAAAATACCAAGCCATTTGGGTTTTCTAACGCCCGCAGTAGCAATAAATCCTTTTACAAATGTATAAGGGGTTGAAACAAATTTTTCAAATATGAAAATTCAAAACACAAGCATAGAACTGCTATTAATACAAGAGTGTGATAAACGTTTAAAGCCAACTATGGAATACAATTTTAGTATAGAGTAACTACATCCTTAATAAATTAAATATTGTTAAGGTCCTGAAGGTGCAGTTTTCAGTATTGCAAAAGTTCGGTATATGAATCTGTGTCTGTGTGTCTGTGTGTCTGAGTGTCTGGGTGTCTGTGTGTCTGTGTGTCAGTGTGTCTGTGTGTCTGTGTGTCTGTGTGTGTGTGTGTGTGTGTGTGTGTGTGTGTGTGTGTGTGTGTGTGTGTGTGTGTCTGTGTGCCTGTGTATCGTGTGTGTCTGTGTGTCTGTGTGTCTGTGTGTCTGTGTGTCTGTGTGTCTGTGTGTCTGTGTGTCTGTGTCTCTGTGTGTCTGTGTGTCTGTGTATCTGTGTCTCTGTGTGTCTGTGTGTCTGTGTGTCTGTGTGTCTGTGTGTCTGAGTGTCTGGGTGTCTGTGTGTCTGTGTGTCTGTGTGTCTGTGTGTCAGTGTGTCTGTGTGTCTGTGTGGGTGTGTGTGTGTCTGTGTGTCTGTGTGTCTGTGTGTCTGTGTGTCTGTGTGTCTGTGTGTCTGTGTGTCTGTGTGTCTGTGTGTCTGTGTGTCTGTGTGTTTGTGTGTCTGTGTGTCTGTGTGTCTGTGTGTATGTGTGTCTGTGTGTCTGTGTGTCTGTGTGTCTGTGTGTCTGTGTGTCTGTGTGTCTGTGTGTCTGTGTGTCTGTGTGTCTGTGTGTCAGTGTGTCTGTGTGTGTGTGTGTGTGTGTGTGTGTGTGTGTGTGTGTGTGTGTGTGTCTGTGTGTCTGAGTGTCTGGGTGTCTGTGTGTCAGTGTGTCTGTGTGTCGTGTGTGTGTGTGTGTGTGTGTGTGTGTGTGTGTGTGTGTGTGTGTGTGTGTGTGTGTGTGTCTGTGTGTCTGTGTGCCTGTGTGTCTGTGTGTCTGTGTGTCTGTGTGTCTGTGTGTCTGTGTGTCTGTGTGTCTGTGTGTCTGCGTGTCTGTGTCTCTGTGTGCCTGTGTGTCTGTGTATCTGTGTATCTGTGTCTCTGTGTGTCTGTGTGTCTGTGTGTCTGTGTGTCTGTGTGTCTGAGTGTCTGGGTGTCTGTGTGTCTGTGTGTCTGTGTGTCAGTGTGTCTGTGTCTGTGTGTGTGTGTGCTGTGTGTCTGTGTGTCTGTGTGTCTGTGTGTCTGTGTGTCTGTGTGTCTGTGTGTCTGTGTGTCTGTGTGTCTGTGTGTCTGTGTGTCTGTGTGTCTGTGTGTCTGTGTGTCTGTGTGTCTGTGTGTCTGTGTGTTGTGTGTCTGTGTGTCTGTGTGTCTGTGTGTCTGTGTGTCTGTGTGTCTGTGTGTCTGTGTGTCTGGGTGTCTGTGTGTCTGTGTGTCTGTGTGTCTGTGTGTCTGTGTTTGTGTGTTGTGTGTGTGTGTGTGTTTGTCTGTGTGTCTGTGTGTCTGTGTGTCTGTGTGTCTGTGTGTCTGTGTGTCTGTGTGTCTGTGTGTCTGTGTGTCTGTGTGTCTGTGTGTCTGTGTGTAGTGTGTCTGTGTGTCTGTGTGTCTGTGTGTCTGTGTGTCTGTGTGTCTGTGTGTCTGTGTGTCTGTGTGTCTGTGTGTCTGTGTGTCTGCGTGTCTGTGTGTATGTGTGTCTGTATGCCTGTGTGTCTGTGTGTATGTGTGTCTGTGTGTCTGTATGTCCGTGTGTGTGTGTGTGTGTGTGTGTGTGTGTGTGTGTCTGTATGTCTGCGTGTGTGTATGTCTGTGTGACTGCGTGTCTGCGTGTGTGAATGTCTGCGTGTCTGCGTGTCGGCGTGTCTGCGCGTGTGTGTTTGTATGTGTATGCGTGTGTGTGTGTGCGTGTGTATTTTGCGTGTGTGTGTATGAGTTTGTGTTTGTATGTGTTGGGAGGGAGGCGGTAGGTGGGTCAGTGGGAGGGTGTGGGTGTGCGTGTGTTCGTGCATTCGTGCGTGCGTGCGTGTGTGTATATGTGCGTGCGCGTGTGATATTTGTGATATATATATATATATATATATATATATATATATATATATATATATAGATATATATATATATATATATATATATATATATATATATATATATATATATGTCCAGTTTAAGATTGGAGTTTTGCATTTTTGAATTCTTCATAAAAAATGCTTTTCAACCATATATCATATGTTTATAATCTGCCAATGAGAAAGTGTCAAATTACACAATTAAATTTATGTCAAAGCAACCTTGACATATTATGTATTTTAATTAAATAAAATTAATCTACAAATTAAACTAACTATTGAGAACAATATTTGATTATTAACATAAATCATAATAATAAAGTGACAAAAAAACAACAAAAATAAAATTTAATATTATACTGAATTTTACTATTAATTAATCAAATGCTCGAATAAACCTTCATTCTCCTGCAAACACCATCTGATTTCTTTGTGTGGGGCTATTTAAAAAACGAAGTTTATTCAAAGTCGTATAACAATGAGGACGAATTACGTGATGCAGTTATCGAAGCTGTTAATAAAATTACCTCGGAGATGATAAGGAACTCTTGTGATGCAGTGGTAACTCGATGCAGATGGTGTTTTCAGGAGAATGGAGGTTTATTCGAGCATTTGATTAATTAATAGTAAAATTCAGTATAATATTAAATTTTATTTTTTGTTGTTTTTTGGCACTTTTATTATTATGATTTATGTTAATAATCAATAATATTGTTCTCAATAGTTAGTTTAATTTGTAGATTAATTTTCATTTAATTAAAATACATAATATGTCAAGGTTGCTTTGATATAAATTTAATTGTGTAATTTGACACTTTCTCATTGGCAGATTATAAACATATGATATATGGTTGAAAAGCATTTTTTATAAAGAATTCAAAAATGCAAAAAGCCAATATGGCGTCCATAAGAAAATCGAAAGTTGCGTGCATTATCTCAAAATCTAGTAGGCCTAGATTTTTTCAAAATCATTTTGAAATCCTCGCTACCTGTTACCCCATCCTGCAAAAATCGTGGATCTATCTCTTGCAAGAAACAAGATATAGCGATTTTAGAAAACGCATATTTTCAGTTATCACCCTGTGTCTAGTAAATGGAAGGATTTTTGACATGTAACCATGGTTACTTCTTGGGCATATAATGACGCAACTTTTCTCCATTTAACCATCTTCGTATCTCTAACGGTTTCCAATATCCCCATGCATTTCATCTTAAACTGGACACCCTATATATATATATATATATATATATATATATATATATATATATATATATATATATATATATATATATGTATTCATACCGAGCTAGTAGAGTTGTGGTAACACAATCTGCTTAGCTAGGGTAATGGGTTCGATTCCCGCTACCGTCTACCTTATACGAGGTTTTTCAGAAGGGTTCCCTCATACACATATAGCGACATGTTCACAACACACATGCACACCATGCGCTGCTATTTAGGCGACTACTCGGATTGTATCTTCAATCTCAGAATGCTAAATCCGTTACTTCCGATCCTTTTCCCTATCATTTCCTGACGGTACCTATCATTAATCCCACCATACATACATACAGGGTGTCCCAACGATAGAGTAAAGTAAGTTTATGCTTAACTAGAATTATTTGTGTAAATATTGTATGGACCATGGGGTAGAGGTAAGAAGTGTGCATTTTTTTAAAATATTGGAAGTTATACAGGGTGTGCCAGAAAAGCAGGACGTAAAAAAGTATAATTTTTTTAAATAGAACACCCCGTATTTGATTTTACGTGTCCATACAAACATATTTTGTCATATAAAAGATTGGCTGAAAGTTTTTAGTTCTTGAGATATTCGCGTTTAAAGATTATTATGGTCATTTTCGTGGGGTTGATGAATGGGCAATTGTTCCGTTATTTCACAATAAAAAAAATTGATATTTCGTGTGAAAAATGAGTGATATTATACTAACGTTTAGAACGAGTAGTATTTCTAATTTTCTCAACAGGGTGTTTGTTATAACCATTCAAATTTGAAAATTCTCAAATTACAAAAAATCAGTTTTTTTTTAATTGCATACCCTATATATTTTTATTTCATTTTATTCGGGATTAAAAAATCTATCATTTTTGTCAAATATATCCTATACCTACCTTTGATAGTTTTCGAGGAATTTCGATTTTTCTCACTAGCTACGTTACATACGATACTATAACATTATTGTGGATCGTGGTAGCCATGGAAAACAATTGCGACGAAATAAAACAAACCACCTAAGCGAGAATATTAACAGTTTTTATTAATGAGAAACAGTAATTCAATAATTATTCAACATTGCGTCTTAGTAAATGCTCAAATAGACGGCCTTCTTGCTGAATACACATATTGAGCCTTTTTCTCATGTTCTGGTAGGAATGGTACTTATACTTCAGCGTTGTTCGATTCACGTTTGATTTGGAGGTATCACATATCGTCGCTAATGTTCTAGAACTCACTTGGGGATTTTCTTGAATATTTAATAATATTTCAAGTTCATTTTCTTCATTAGCTGCCCTTTTATTAACAACTTTACGTTTGAAGTATTTAACACTACCGCTAGAATCAAATCTATCCATCAAATTTTCCAAGCCAACAGTAGTAGGTATTCGACGTTCAGGATATTTCATTTTGTAGATTCTTTGTGCCAATAAAGGGTTTTTTTCAGCCTCGCCCAACACGTATATCATATCAATTAATTCATTTGTCGAATAATCCATAATTAATACAAGAATTGATAACAAGTTAAATGCGAAAACGACAAATTTAATATGTGTTTATTTTGACAAGTAGGAAACCTTTGTATCTTAGTAACGCAATTATTATTTTCCATGGCTACGAAGATCCATGCAATGCAATGTTATCGAAAATAAAGTAGCTAGTGTGAAAAAATCGAAATTACTCGAAAACTATCAAAGATAGATATAGGATATATTTGACAAAAATGATAGATTTTTAATCCCGAATAAAATGAAATAAAATATATAGGTGTGCAATTAAAAAAACTGATTTTTTAATTTGAGAATTTTCAAATTTGAATGGTTATAACAAACACCCTGTTGAGAAAATTAGAAATACTACTCGGTCTAAACGTTAGTATAATATCACTCATTTTTCACACGAAATATCAATTTTTTATTGTGAAATAACGGAACAATTGCCCATTCATCAACCCACGAAAATGACCATAATAATCTTTAAACGCGAATATCTCAAGAACTAAAACTTTCAGCCAATCTTTTGTATGACAAAATATGTTTGTATGAACACGTAGAATTAAAAACTAAAATCAAATACGGGGTGTTCTATTTAAAAAAATCATACTTTTTCACGTCCTGCTTTTCTGGCACACCCTGTATAACTTCCAATATTTTAAAAAAATGCAAACTTCTTACCTCTACCCCATGGTCCATACAATATTTACACAAATAATTCTAGTTAAGCATAAACTTACTTTACTCTATCGTTGGGACACCCTGTACATATAGATTGTGGCTGAAGGAGCTTGCAATGCTCAAGCAGCACGCCCAATCTCATAGGGAGGTGATAACTACAAGAGCTACGTGTCCTTTTCATTTTTCCTTTCAATATTCTATCATAAGTTCTTAGACTCTTGTAGTTATCACATCGTATTCATAATTAGTTACAAAGTATTGTGTTTATTTATGCTCTATTCATATAATATATTAAAACAAATAACATCCTAAAGCATCTACACCGTGGACGTCATTATTGATTAATACAATCTACCTTAAAAGTTTTATTCAAAATAATTTTTTGTTTATTTGGCTTCTTTAACTTCATATTAATAACCATTTAAAATACTATTATTTATAATAAATTACAAAGTGGAATTTTTTAAGAATGAATTAAAAATTAGTATTAATTTTATTAAATACATAAATAAAAAGTTTACCTCGAGTAGGATTTGAACCTACGGCCTGTATATTGCTAGAGTACCGCGCTAACCAACTGCGCCATCGAGATTCAAGCCTCAATCGATGTAAGTTTTGTCTATATATATGTAGAACTGATGTAAGTTCTAACTATAATGAGATTACAATCAAATTACTTATATTAATGGAATGTGAGCCTGCAATATCGCAAGGATTCACACATACCAAAGCAACTTGACTAATATTAAATTACTATAAGTTTTTATTCAAAGGTAAATATGTAATTAAAACTTATTATTAATTTTATTAAATACATAAATAAGAAATATGAAAATGTAAACTTTTGTCAAATTTGACAAAATTATTTACTACATCTTTAACAATTTTTAACAAACATTACTACTGACGAAGATAACTGTAAGTGTTATCGAAACGTTTAGATTGTATAATTTGAAGTGCACCATTAAAAAACCCCAAAAGAGATAAGTATTTTAACATAAATAAGAAGTTTACCTCGAGTAGGATTTGAACCTACGACCTGTACTTTGCTAGAGAATGAAGTTTAAAATTATTAGTTTGTATTTGTACTGTAATATTGTCCGGTCTGGCAATTCCAGAAGTGAATTTTCAACTTATTTAATATAAATTAGGTTTTAACATTTAAGTAATGCTGAAACTTGCTTTGGGAGAGTCTAAAGATTTTCTAATTGTATTTATTATAAAATTCTGTACAACATGTACAATATATTCAGTATAAAAATTACGTTCAAATGTTATAATTTTAAGTGACTTTGAGAATGTTCAAATTTCCTTAATTTGCTTTGATAAGGATACGATTTTGGAGCTTTGCATTATGCGAAATTATACTAAAAACTTGATTTCATTCCTGAACAGAGAGTTATACTTTAACTTATGCATTGTTATGATTTTTCAATTGTTTGCCAAAGCGGATATAAGAAAGAAGTAAGACTATACTGTGTACATTTCATATAAGCGAGTATATAAATAATTTAAAAATATTCTTTCCTCTTTACCCTAGATATATACTCTTTGCTAACACCACACAGTTAAAATTATAATAAGAAGTCATATACAAGCCACGTAGTTTTTTTTACAATATTATTTAAAGGTCTAAACATGCCTATTTAATGTCCGGACAAACTAAACCAAAGAACTAAAGTTTTTATATTAATTAAGCGGAATCGTGTTCAATAAATTCTAATAATTCTCACTTCAGTTGAAAGATATAAATTTTATTAGAATCCAATAAAATGCACATTTACTCTAAAGCGAGCAAGGGCCAAATCCCTAGATGACCGTCAAATCTTGATACTTTGTAAGATTTTAACCGGTAAAAAAAAATCTTTGAAAGCTGGAAGCAGTGTTAATGTAGGCCTTTTCGCATCCCGAGATGATCGTAAAAACGTTGTCATCGAAAATCCGTAAAAGATTTAGCTGAGGTTGTCTCATGGGGACATCAGCGTGATGGCGTTACAAAAGTATATTTCTACTGCCACAAAATTAAAACTCGATTACTTTTTTTTTAACAATATATACATAATTACTTCATTAAAATATATATTTAGCGTTTCTCTAAAAGAAATGCAAATTATAACACTGTTATGTAAATATTTCGTATAAATTTTCTCCGTTGCGTTGGAATATACATTCGTAAAGTTTACATTAATATTTGTTAGCCAAATAACCTAACGTGTCCTCAATGTTCTGGTGCAAACAATTTCATTATATTTTAATATTTTACCTATGTTTTCTGAATACCAAATAAAAGGGTTTATAATGTTATAAAGGAGGGAATGTGTGGAATCACAAATAGCTGTAAATACATTTTTGTTGTAAAGATAAATAAGAATATTTATGGCAGAAACAGTAAACTTTTAGTAGCTTTTTTTCTGAAGGAAATGACTATAATAATACTTAATGGAATAATCTTATCGTAACGTAATAATTACTGACATGCGTTGATAATAATAATTATGGATAAAGGCAAGTAATTTATAAGGTGTCACATTCTCTAATTGTGTAACGAATTCTTATTTGCAGAATAACTTGCGCAATATGAGATGCTTATTAGATTGTACTTCAGCTGCTTATTGCCTTATTTTGAATTTTAAGAGCTCTCTCTAATTTTTTTCCTTTGTGTGCAAATATAACTGTTGGATATTTGGTCTCATTTTAATAAATAAATATTTTTATATGTTTGCTTTTATATTAATTCATTATTTCTTCTGTCTTTATGTATGTAGAACTGATGTTAATTCTAAATATAATGAGATTACAATCAAATTACTTATATTAATGGAATGCGAGCCTGCAATATCGCAAGGATTCACACATTCCAAAGCAACTTGACTAATATTAAATAATTATAAGTTTTTTTACATACATAAAGACAAAATTTACATCGATTGGGGCTTGAACCTTGGTGGCGCAGTTGATAGTGCGGTACTCTAGCAAAGTACAGGTCGTAGGTTCAAATCCTACTCGAGGTAAACTTTTTATTTATGTATTTAATAAAATTAATAATAATTTTTAAGTTTCTTATTATGCTTTTTTCCATAATATCTATGTCGTGGTAATCAGATATCAGTTCTGGTGAACCTTCGCTCTAGAGGTTATGTCGCCCAGGCAAAAAACTAACTGCCGCCCTTAATATATATATATATATATATATATATATATATATATATATATATATATATATATATATATATATATATATAAGTGTCCGAGTGCGACAACGGAGGATATCTCCTTACACAATAGGGATAGAAAAAAGGTTTAAATACAAAAGTTCTTCAGTAATCAAATCCACATTTAAAGAAAATATTTTCGTTTATACAGGGTGTCTCATATGAACTGGAGAGCATGCAACTTAATTTTTTTTAATAGGACACCCTGTATTTTATTACATTTTCTGATTTTTCTATAAATTCTGAATCGGTTTTGTTAAGGTCTATTATCATCTAAAATTAATAGTTTTTAAGACATTTAATGTTTTTCACGTGTCATTGACAAAAAGTATACTTTTTTTATTTGATATCCGTAAAGGAAAATATTTTGCAGGTTACTAGTGTATAGTCACACTTACCTTGTGTTCCAACAAAAATTTGAAAATATTATACAAGGTATTGCCGAAACTATTCACAAAATCATAATCTTCAAAACACAAAATCTCAATTTTTTTTAATGGAACGACTTATGTTTTTACGGAGAAATGTTGATTAAGTAATAAGCTAACTTTTTTATAAAACATGTCCTATACCTATCTTTCATAGTTATTGAGTTATTTTAGTTTTTAAAATCTATTTTTTAAAATACACATCTCAATTTCAAAAATTTATATTGGTTGGCCATGGTTGTCACTAATACACAAACGTTTTTTTGACACTGACAGTTTAAAAATTAAATTTAAACAATATTGAAGAATGTGAAAAATAATTTTATTGGCGTAAAACTTCATTAACTCTATCTAATAATACTAATAACAAGTAAACAAAAGGTGCAAAAAACAATTTAATTTAGATATTTTTAAAACAATATAACTAAAAATCATAAAATATAAAATAACTAAAAATATTGTTCTATGTGTCAACCCTGATGTTCCTCACACAAACGAATTCTTTCAACAAAAGAATTGCTTACTTTTTGAACCACTTCTCTATTTACGCCTTGAAACACATTTCTTATTCTTTTTTTCATGTATGCCTTTGTTGTGGGAGGTATTTTGTCAACTTGATTTTTTAATAAATCCCCATAAGAAAAAATCAAATTTTGTAAGATCCGGAGATCTTGATGACCAAGAAATTGATCCTCTCCTGCCAATCCATTTATTTGGAAATTGTAAATTTAGATGATTACACACAATACCACTAAAATGGGCAGGCTCTCCATCCAATTGAATCACAGTTGCCGTAAAACTTTAAGCGGTAAATTATCAAGGTAATCTTGTAAATCGTTTTCCAAAAAATTTAAAAAGGTTTCACCATTAATTGTTTGATCCAAAAAATAGTGTCCCAAAATTCTTGTTCCAATAATACCGGCCCATACGGTAAGTGTCCATCTATGTTGATCGTCTAATGGCATCACATACCTTGGATTTGTATCACTATAATAATAGAAATTATGACGATTTACAAATACCTTTTTGTGGAAGGTAGCTTTATAAAATCCTGATCCGTTAATTCTTGTTCTACTTGGATGTGGTATGGATGAAACTTTTGGTTGCGAATTATTTTATTTATCGTTGATTTTCCGATATTGTTCTTCAGTGCAATTTGCCTGCAAGAAGCTTGCTGATTTTCCACAACGGCTTGGATGACATGTAACTGAGTTTCCTCGTTTGATGCGACGGTTGATCGTTCGCCATTTGATTCATAATTGATGTTTCCATTCCATTCAAACCTCTCCTTGAACCTATCAAATGCCAAGCGATTTGGATGTCTGGATTTGGAAATTTGTGAGCCTAAATTCTACTCGCCAATAAACAATTTCCGCCGGATGCGCCAATGCAATAAATCATTGCTTGTTTTGAAAAATTCATTTTAATATTTAAATATTGAAAAAATTGAATTTTTAAACTGTCAGTGTCCAACAAACATTTGTTTATTAATGTTGCTATGACAACCATGGCCAACTAATATAAATTTTTGAAATTGGGGTGTGTATTTTAAAAAATCGGAACTGTGGTTACCAAGACTTTCTCGTATACTAACACAATTATAGTAGAGTTAAATAAAAATAGGTGTCTGTTAAAACAATTTTAAATAAGGGAAAATGAAAATGAAGACGTCTGTGCTTAATCGCATAAGCGATCGTTAAAACCAATAGAATATTTCTGTTTGCGTGACACAAATCGGTTAAGATAAAGTACCACTTCCGGTACACTAATTTTGTTCAAACATCATATTTAAGGGTGTCACCTAATATACCTTACCCGTGCCAAATTCGAAATAGATACGTTCATATTTTAGAATAGTTTATTTGAAGTGGGACACACAACTATTAAGGTAAAGTGCCACTTCTGGTACACAAATTTTGATGAAACGTTACATTTAGATGTGTCGCCAATATAACTTGCCTCTGCCAAATTTGAAACAGATACGTTGATATTTTGGAGTAGCTTATTTGAAGCGTGACACAAATGTGTTAAGGTAAAGTGCCACTTCCGGTCCCCAGATCTATCCCAGAATGATAAAGGTAGAGATCTGCGATTTTGCCGAACTTCAATTGTCTAGCTCAAAGCGTACAAGCGCTATCGTGTATACATACAGACACACACACACGCACACACACACACGCACACGCACACGCAGACGCACACGCACACGCACACGCACACGCACACGTACACGCACACGCACACGCCGACCACGCACACGCACACGCACACGCATACGCACACGCACACACACCCACATCCATATACTATATACTATATGCTATATGCTATATACTATGTACTATGTGGTATATGCGATGTGATCTATACTACATGGTATATGCCATTCGCATATATATATATATATATATATATATATATATATATATATATATATATATATATATATGCATTAATCGTATTTTATTTTAAAATTAACTTTTAAAGTACATACAGTAAAAGGTTAACTCGAGTGGGGCACTTCCATCTGAGCTGTCGAGGAGGCAAGTCACAATTGATTGTGACTTGCCTCCTCGATAACTCAATTCATAACCCACGGTGGAAAAGTGGAGGTCGTGGGTTCAAGTTCCACTCGAGTTAATCTTTTACTGTATGTACTTTAAAAGTTAATTTTAAAATAAAGCACAATTAATTATTATGAAACTGAACTTCAGTGCGTTCATTAGAAAACAATTTTTATAGTCATCTATTAGTGATGTATATATATATATATATATATATATATATATATATATATATACGATGTGTCAATTTAAAAACTTACAATAGACTATATCTCATGAATAAATGATGATATCCACCTACCCTAACTAAAAAAATTTTAATATAGAACCCTTACTTGCAATACATCATTGGAAAGCCTGTAAAAAATGCTAACCAGTGGTATAAATAAAAATTATACAGGGTGTATTAATATTAACCTATTTAAATATTTTAAAAACAAAAACACTCAGTTGTATACAAAACCCAACCTGCGTCACTTCAGGAGTTGCGGAAAAGAATTACTCAGGCATGCCGGGCTATTACCAGAACAAAATTTACCAAAGTTCGTGAAGAATTTGAAAACAGGCTGTATTATTGTTTACAAAACAACGGAACCTACTTTGAACATTTACTTCATTAATTAATACTTTTACCCAACTTGCAGTTCAACAAAACCTTTTAGTAAATATTGAAGTACTTTTTTGAAATAAAATATTACAGTGTTATTTCTGAAAAGAGATTTTTATTCATTTATAAAAATGACTGAAATAATATAATACACCCTGTATAATTTTTATTTATACCACTGGATAACATTTTTTACAGGTTTTCCAATGATGTATTACAAGTAGGGGTTCGCTATTTAAATTTTTTTAGTTAGGGTAGTTGATTGGGGTAAGTTGTCTCCTATGTCATTTTGGTTCCCCCTTTCTACCCTAGATACGGTTTAGAGAAGTTTTTGATATCATCATTTATTCATGAGATATAATCTATTGTAAGTTTTTAAATATACACACTATATGTAATCATTCATTAACTGTATGTATTTAAAAATAACTTAACTCGAGTGGGACTTGAACCCACGCCACTTTGTTAGTTTGGGGCTCTTCCAACTGAGCTATAGGGGAGGTGATTATTATATTGAACTTATGTTGGTTCATTAAAATACATTTCTCTCTCTCTCTCTCTCTCTCTGTCTATATATGTACATATATATATATATATATATATATATATATATATATATATATATATAATATACAAAAAGTACAGAACACATTTTTGTTATTGAACATATTGTTCAGCAGCAGCCACAGAGTTCCCTTCATGGAACCCTTACACCATGTACATATCTACGTACTCGTTGAATGAGTACATGATCACCAGTGAAATATGAAATCGAACGACGCAATGGGTGAAAAAAATGCTTGTCACATTTTCTCAAATTCTGCATCCTTTAAAATCTTAATCTGAGGTTTTAGAAGGTGCGGAATGCAGCCAAAGATTCAACATCAATATTTTGTTTGAAAATGAATTTTTCATCGTATGCTTTCCCAGATAAAAGCTAATGAAGTCGGTCAAATTTCGAACTTTGTATGGCTCGTGAGAAGAAATGGCATACCGCCTACCTATAATTTTGTTATAGGGTTTCTCAGCTTTGCCTGGACTATAACGCTACCTGAAACTTTAACACCGTATATATATATATATATATATATATATATATATATATATATATATATATACGTATAATACACTGATTACATTTGTACATACAACAAATAAATATATTAGCATATCATTATCTTTTTTGAATTTGGTTCTAAGTGTGGTATCAGAGAAGTGTAAAAAATTACATGTGCAAGCCTTGAAACAGTGAGATGTCTATCTGAGTAGGTAGGGTGCGCAAATAGCCTTGTGAATGTGTTGAGTGTTAGTGACCATCGCATTTTTTACACCTTACAGTGTGATATTCTTAGAAATGTGCGACCTTGGGAAATTTCTATGTAGACATGACCTACTTATTACGTAATTGTAATGTGGTGCCTTGAGGTTGTGGTAACCTTGGAAATGTGAGACCGTGGAAATGAGGTGTGTTCCAAAAGTCTCAATCTTACCTACTTATATATACATATATATAATATATATATATATATATATATATATATATATATATATATATATATATATATAATATATATATATATATATAATATATATATATATATATATATATATATATATATATATATATATATATATATATATATATATATATATATATATATATATATATATATATATATATATATATATATACACGTATACACAGCGTGGTCCAGCGAAGTTTCCGTCCCGGTTATTTTGAAGATTCGCATTCTTTTCGTAAAACGGAAAAAACATGTCGATGTGTACTGAAAGGGGTACGTTCACTGTCCAAGTAAGAATAGCGATACGCTCAAACTCCTATCCGGGGAAACTATCCTCTCAAAACTCTTAAATGGCAACATGGGTCGAGTAGCTTATCAAAATAGTTTCATTCTCCTTAAAAAGGCTCTTTTTTAATTTTTAACGAATATTTGAAACAAAAAAGAACTAAAAAAACCTTCACGCATTAACTACCTAATTT
Organism: Vesta saturnalis; assembly: GCA_036346205.1. Lineage (NCBI taxonomy): Eukaryota > Metazoa > Arthropoda > Insecta > Coleoptera > Lampyridae > Vesta > Vesta saturnalis. The sequence goes on from JARFJB010000390.1 coordinate 2,231,665, forward strand.
GTTTAATTAAATAACCACGTTTTATTTACTTTAAAATTTAAGCATATTTTTTAAAACTAAAATGCTTTGTGGTAGTTTAGATACGTTGCATCCTATCGTAAAAATCAATAATTTTAAGATATTAACTAAAATAGTGCCTAACAAGTGGTTCATCGTTAGTCATAATAGCATGTAGCAAGTTTACACATGACTTACGTATCGTATCGTAAGAGTCTGCTAGTAATTTTTGCACAAGTGGCGTGCTTCGCCCCCCACTCTCTTTAGCAGAAAATCATTGTTTTGTTTTCTAGCTGTACGAAAATTCCCTAACGTACGGGATCCGAAATTTTTTAACGCACGGGACGAATTTTCAAATTAAATAAATTAATACAAAGATGTAATGGAAGTTAATTGCATACCCGTTCCAGTAAAGTAAACTTAACACACGATGAGCATTCTAACACCATGCAGACGGAAATGAAGTTCTTAATCGCAATGCACATAAAATGGATGTGGCTAAATACCAACAACATATCGCAAAAAATATTTAAATTATGTGTAATCCGAACCAGAAGATATCAAAATTTTCACTTCAATTTAGTTATTGAAAGAGAAAGAAATGCTGTAATATGCTGAAATGTTCACAAATAATAAATTGGCACGTTACAATTTCGTTGCGTAGCTTTTGGTTTTCTTCTTTCATTACTTTGACGAATTAAAGAGAAGATCTCTTTTAATTCGTCAGAGGTATAAACACTTATTTCGGTATTTTCTTCTATAGCTTTACTGTACCGCTTTCCTTTTCTTTAATTTGGTCTGTAGAATATTCGCGTTCCGATTTAAAAGTACGTTTAATTTAAGCGCTTTTAACTTGTTATAGTTTGTTATTATAATATATACACGTATAAATCAATTCACATTTGGTGTATGGGTTGCCAATATGTATTATTAAGTTTTATAAAGGAAATCACTTGTAATGTATGTACTTTAACGCAAATAATCACCACCAAAGTCGAGACCCTTAGAGGTGTGATAAACCTTTATTCTTTAATGTTATTCACCGTTTGTTTAATTTTTGAAGAAAGACACTTAATTTAAATTAAATTTCTCTCTGTTGTGTTTCTCTAGCTAGTCCATAATTCTTTTTTAATATTATGCATGGCATTTTACGTGAAAAATTTGAGATCGGGACGTTTCACCCCCACCGTTTCGCCCTCGACCGTTTCGTCCCTAAATGGTGTACTTCTACAAAAATTGAAAAAATTATGAGTAAAATCTTTTGTCGTTTTCTGAATGTGGGTTTGAAAACAATAACAAGTAGGAAAAAATTAGCAAATAATTGTGTATAAAATAATATTTAATATAATTAATATAATATTATAATATACAGGGTTATTACAAATGATGTTCATAATTTCAAGTGCACATAAATCTAGTTTTATTTATCATACAAAAATAAAATGGTTGCATTTTAAGAAAAACTCAAAAGTTTCATCCCAGGTGCCAAGAATTATAAATGAACCCCTTGTGATACGACAGATGTTAAGCGTGTAATCAAGCTCTTGCCATACTTTGTTAAGAGTGTTCAGATCGATTGCTTCGATAGCTCTGGTAATCCGTTGTTGGATCTCAGGTATGCTTTCTGGTGGTGTATACACTTTATGTTTGATGTGTCCTCACAAGAAAAATCACAGAGGCTGATGTCCAGAGATCTTGGAGGCCAGTTAAGAGTGCACCATCACTTGGACCTGCACGGCCGATTCATCTGCCAGGCAGCCGATTTTGAAGTTCAGAATGAAGTTTAGGGATTCTTGTTCTAATTTCGGTAGAAGCCATTCCGTCATCATGTCCAAGATTTATTCCATTTATTGTTTGTGTAACAAAGAAAAAGGTCCATACACTTTGTTGTAAATGATAGTACAAGACAAATTAACTTTCGGATGTAAGTGCTCGATGTAGGTGTGTGGGTTCTCCGAACCCCATATTATGACATTATGTCTGTTCACGGTACCACACAAGTGGGATGTGGCTTCAACACTAAAGACTAAACATTTTACACAGTTTTAATTTTCCATCAATGCCTACTTGTTCTCACAAAAGAAAGTCTTAGAACTTTGTCCTTTGGTTTTAATGCTTGAACAAGCTGAAGTTTGTAAGGCTTGAAATTTATACGTTTACGTAAATTTTCCAAACTGTTGGCTGCGGTATATCAAGCTGTTTGCTGCATTCTGCGGTATCAAGCTGTTTGGTGCGTTTAACAGTAGATTTCTGTGAACTACGCGTAAACTTTCCCTTACCTGCTCTACAGCGTCATTGCTTACTGACTGATTTCTTTTTACAAATGCACCAATTTCTCTTAAAATTCAAGTACTACTTGTGACTGCTAGGAGAATCTTCATTAAATTTGGTTCTAAAGTAACGTTGCTCACTAATAACTGATTGGTTGATGTGATAATCCAACACATCAAATGCTTTCTTGTCTTCAAATTCAGCCATTACACAGTTGACAACAATTGACTTTAATAAATAGCTGATACGTACTTAAATCAATGTAAACAAAACTTTATGAGTTTTCTTTCCAGTGGTACCAACTGAAATGGTCTTAAAACAGGTTAATCCAGTAATATTTATAATTGAAATCAGGAACATCATTTGTAATAACCCTGTATTAATATAATTTGGTTTTGTAAAATTAATTTAAAATTCTAAGTTTAAACTCTAATTGTTTTCACTGACGCAACGTTATAATCCGGATTATATATTAAACGTTATTAAAATTGATCTTTCTAAGAATTTATCGATAAGTTCGTTAAATATTTGTACCTACTTCAATTAGGTAGGTAATCTGGGTTAACCATTATTAATGGTAATTAGCATTTATCTTTTAAGGAATAAAGAATATTGTTGAAAGTTATGACAGAATAGATATTAATGATTATTTGTTAGGCATTGCCCATAATTGTGAATTTTAATATTTTATGTATTAGGTACGTGTTATTTAATAAATATTAATCTCAAAATTTTCTATTATTTTCGAAGAAAAAAGGTCACGAAACGTCCCGAAACGTTCCTGTGAAGCGTCCGTAGGCGAAACGGTGGGGGTGAAACGGTGAGAGCGAAATGTCACATAACCCTCATTGTTTACAACATTTACCATATCAATTATTAGGTATGTTGTACAGGATTAGACTTTGTGAGTTATTCACAACTTGAAGTATATACTATTTCCTACAAGTATTAAGCGAAAGTGCAAACATGTTGAATGATCCGTAACTAACTAAAATATTGCGTTGTTACTAGTAAATTTTTCGGTTATGTGACATTTCGGTCATTCGGATCATTCAACATGTTTGCACTTTCGCTTAATACTTGTACGAAATAGTATACTTCAAGTTGTGAATAACTCAAAGTCAATTACAACATACAATAATTAATATGTAAATTAAACAATAGTCTATATTTAATTATTCCGTTTGAACGAAAATCTGTTCAATTAAAACAGGCACTCACTATACAGATACATTCCGTTTGCCTTACCGTAATATTTTGTGATGCAGAAACAGTATTAACAATCCAGTTGTCGCGCACAGTGTATGAGACCGGGCCCAATATAATTTCGTTATATCATAGAGTGGGGTATCGTAAACGCGTTCACTCCTCAGTACCTTCCTCTCGTGATCTTCGATGTACAGTTCCAGTGTGAGTGTTGTGCTGTACGTTTGTTAAGTTTGGTAGTGAGATACGGTCTGAGACACCGGTGTGACCAATGACGTTATAAATTTTCGTGTTTGTTAGGTAACGATTTTTATTTTAAAAGCTACGAAAGAGAACAGGCTCGTTTACAATCACTTTTGTATGACGTTGGCGACGAAACCCATAATGATGAATCAGATAAAGAAGAGGAGGATGTTCAAGAGACTTTACAGCGAAAGCGAGTCCGAACAATATATATCAGACGTTGAAGTAAGTAATATTTCTAGCAGTACTGCTTTATCTTTTATAGGTAGGTTAGCTTTGACACTATAATACGTATTTGTTTACAGATCGTTTTGTTACAGGCAAAGATAAGAAAAGTTGTTGGAGAAAATATGCTCCTAAACCCAAGAATGTTCGGACCAGACAAGAAAACATTATTGTACGTTTACCGGGTCCTACCCTAAATTGAAGAAATTTGCGAGACCCCATAGATATTTGGAATTATTTCATAAACCAAAATATAATTGTTGATAGTACCAACAAGCATATAATGTCTATTCAGAAAACTATTCAGGTAAAGAGATGCTAGTACAACTGATGAATTTGCAATTCGTGCGTTAATTGGGCTCTTGTATCTGGCAGGGTTGAGTCACGCAAATCGATTAAATTTGGAGGATCTTTGGAATAGAGATGGATACCGAGTAGAAGTATTTTATCTCACTATGACATTACAAGGATTCAGATTCCTTATACGACATCTTAGGTTTGAGGACAAAGAAACTCGGTCGGATCGAAGATTAATTGACAAATTCGCTCCTATTCGAACAGTCTTTGAAACATTTGTATCAAACTGTCGAACAGGCTATTTTCATTCCCCATATGTTACCATAGATGAAATTCTGGCGGGTGGATGCGCCTTTAGTTAGTATATACCTTCTAAACCTAATAAGTATGGACTTAAAATATTTGCTGTTTTGGTACGCAAGGATGTTTTACACATCAAATTTAAAAGCAGCCAGATGGCCAGTTCCAAAAGTCAAACAGCTCCTCTGATGTTGTTTTACGGTTATGTGCCCATATATCAGGCACTTCTAGGAATTTAACCATGGATAACTGGTTTACGTCAATTTCTCTAGTACAAACTTTGCTCGAAAAACATAATGTAACTGTTATAGGGACGCTAAGAAAAACAAACGAAAACTTTCAACAGAGTTTTCGAAACCCGTCAATAGACCAACACAGCAGCATGTTTGGATCCAACAAAGATTTAACGCTTGTCTCATATATTCAGGTAGAGGCAAAAATGTCTTATTGGTGTCAAGTCTACATCACCATGATGACATTGATCTCCATACTGGGGATAGAAATAAACCAATTATCATCACAGAATATAATGATACCAAGGGACGCGTGGACGTGGTTGATAAACTTTGTGCCAGCTATGACTACGAAAGGAGTACCAGAATATGGCCCATGGTAGTTTTTATAACATATTAAACATTGCAGGAATAAATACGCAAGTTATTTTCGGCGCCAATAACCCTGATATTATGTAAAGTTTTCTTGAGAAAATTAACCAATGGTTTAATAACTCCACATTTGCAACGGCGTGCAAGTATAACATATTTACCACGAATTTTGAAATTTCGGTTTCAAGAAATGGTTGTCTAAGGTAAAGGGAACAACAACAAAATGTTATTCCTGGCAGATGTTAATACTGTGACTGGAAAAGAATAGAAAAACACGATTTTCGTGCTTCAAATGCAACGTTCACATGTGGTTGGAACACTGCCATATGTTAAACGTGCAGGAAAATGCATTTCAAAATACAGAGATCATTTTTCCGAAAGAATGTATTTTAGAGAAGAGTAATAATAACTTTTAAGTTCAATTGCAAAGTGTAGTTTAAATGTATTTCAGTCTTTGTCCAAGAATATCAGGTTATGTTCAAAATAATTTTATTTTAGTTTTTATGCTACTATCTATCAAGATGTTTCTCTTTTGCCAATTTTTATGTTTAAACTAGTATTTTATGAATTTTCTGTATAACTGTAATAAAAAATAAGTCAACAAAGTTTTTTCTTTAGTTTTTATCACACGGTCTTAGAGACCGAGGTGACCACTCATGTTAAAATTTTCAGTGCGACTACTAGAGGGTTAAGTGATGAAGCGAATAAATATATACGTATTCATAAATGTTAACTCCACATGTAATTTAAAATTATCTGAATTTTGATTAATATGAGAAATAAAAAATTAAAATAAGAGTAAGATGAGGTGTGACTATTGAAGTGCTCCTACATCAAATACACCTTATTTGTATTCATTACTGCACATGGCTATAATTTATAAGGAATATTTAATGAAACAAAATCTAACATACATTTTCCAAACATAACAAACAAAATACACCCACATACCACATAAAACACCGAACGCGTTTCAATAGCTACTCTATCAACATTAGCGGTCGACTAGGAGTCGAACGCGTTCGGTGTTTTTAATTTTGTGTGGTGTATTTTGTGAGTGTCAGATCCTGCCACAGTTTCAGATTTTATTTTCTGAACATATATACACAATTGAGTAATAGATTTAAATTGAAATTATATTTTATACAATCATTAGAAAAACCTGTTTCACTTTTATTTCAGATATGAGAAACGAGTAAAGTATCAGATTTTAGTATATTACGAAAAATTGTATTTTTATTTAATGTTGAATTGACCCTATTCAAGAGCAGCAAATTATAAAATATAAAGATTTAACTTCATCAATGCAATCCGCAGTTACTGACAAAAGTAGTGATCGTTGAATAGGTATACATACCCTGTAGTGTTGGCAACCATCATACCCTCAATTGGTCACTTTGTTCACGCTCGTTTCACAAAGAAGAGGATACCGTTACTTGAGCATCACATTCATATCTATGCTCTAAATTGAGTGATTAGTAGCTAGACTGTAGGGTATTCCAATCATGTGCATTAACGGCAAGGAAATCCATTCATAAGCACGTCTTAGTTGATACTAATACCTCACCCTGATGAAGACAATAATACAAATAATCTCGATTAGAATTGAAAACATGCCAGTTAATACGTAATCTATATCAAACAATGAATGAATCAAAGGACATAATTCTTTTATTTACATGAATATTGGTGAAAATTAATTCAGTTCTAAATCGAATAATTCAAATTAAGTAACTAACAGAAAGGAGCAAAATTGGTGAACATTTTACTTTAAAAAAAATTGTGCTGGTTGTGTTGTGTAATTGTTCATTAGTAAAATAGAAAATCGATAACCAGATACTATACTCCGTTCTTATTTTTGATAAGACAATATGTGGTTCATATATTATGAACCGTTTGTTTTATTAATACCGACAAACATTTGTCTATAAAACTCGAAATATTAGATATTCTTCTTTTAGCTAAGCAACCTGAACAAATTAAATCAAACGCCCTCATCAAAATATTTATTGTTTACACAAAAATAGGTAGGTATAATATATATATTCACAGGAATTACAATCAAATTAGTAACTAATGTCAAAAAGTATTACCAACACAAATGTAAGATTACCTGGGTAAAGTGGAACGAAACTCACAAATACTGTAACTGTCACATGAAGACAATAAGTTAAATAAGTATAATTCAACAAGATAGATTTAAACCACAAACAAATTAACAGCAGCACTATAATAATTTCGATCAGTATTACATTTTTGTTTTATGAACCAACCAATCAGTTAATTGATGTATAATTGAATAAAAATAAATGGTAGACATTACATTTTTACGGATTAACAAGAGTCAGAATGAGTTAAACTAACTAAGCATACATAATTTGGCACAGAGAAATTGTTCAAAAACTGGATTGTCAATGTTGTTTCTTTAAAAGCTTCCTGCGGATGCAAGGCAAGTAGGTATGAAATGAACTAACCTTTCACAAACATTGCGGAGACGCTTTCATAGTGTTGGCTAGAAGTTGGTCTTCATTAGGGATCACGATTTTCTAACCCCATGGACTAACAGCTGCTGTCCACAGTTTTCCGGTTGCATTCATATCCGGGGATTTGGCTGTAAATTCTAAAACTTGAATTTGCACTTGATGTTGCCGAAACCATTCTCGAACTATTCGTTCTCGGTGGGCGGGTGAGTTATCCTGGACGAAAACTATTTCGCCTTCTATAGCGCCTTTCAAAAATCGTCTGACGAAGAAAATGTTTTCTCATCGCTAAAGATGACGACATCCCAATTTCGTTCAAGGTTCGCATGGCAAAACTGCAGGCGAGGTCATGCATGTTTGGCTGTAGTAATGCGGCTATGAATGCCAAGAGAATTACATTTTCGTATAACGGTTTTCGTATGGCACTGAAGCTGTAAATTAACCCTCATAATTGTCGACGTTCAAAGGGACTCTTCTACAAATACAGCCGTAGGTTTTCCTCATCGATTTCATTCAAAATAGGACTGTTCTTTTCTTTATTTGTAAAGGACGATTATTTTCGACCCATTCTTGCTGTTCTTTTTATCCATCTACACACTTGTGGCTTTAAACATTAGATAATGAAAATAATTAACAATTTTGCAATAGCATAGACTTCAACTGCAGCAAAACCGCTTCAACAACATGATAGGAAATATAATTTAATGATATAAATATTAACGAAAACTCTGCATTGTATAAACCTTCCAGATACCATTTAAATAATTTTCTAGTTATGCCAAACCAGCATTTCAACATTTAAAGCTGGATTAAACTTTAGTTTTAATTGGGTGTGTGTGCGTGCGTGCGTGCATGCAGTGTATGTGTTTGTGTATGTGTGCGTGTGTGTGTGTGCGTGCGTGTGTATGTGTGTGTGTGTGTGTGTGTGTGTGTGTGTGTGTGTGTGTGGTGTGTGTGTGTGTGTGTGTGTGTGTGTGTGTGTGTGTGTGTGTGTGTGTGTGTGTGTGTGTGCGCGCGTGTGTGTTGGATATATTTACGTGTATGTCAATTTATGTTAGTATCCACATTAACTCCAGAACTACAACACGTACCTTATTTAAATGTCGTATTTAAGTTTGTTTTCAATTCTCCTGGAGTTGATTAGATATTAGAAGAAATGAAGCGACATAGAGGGTGTCATTAGGAGAAGTTTTTAGTTATATGCAATTTTTGATACGATGCGTAATTTAGCTGCAAAAATATGCCACGTGTCTATCCACCACACAGCACAATACGGGAGAAATAAGTGAGCTCGGCTAAAACTCAATCAAACGATCCGAATACCGCAGAGCACTCGGATTGCATGGGTGTTTTGGAGGTATCGATAAAGTAGGTTAAATTTAGAATTTTGTTAGTGAGAAAAGAAGTGAAATAGGCGCCACAAGCTTTAAAGAAAGAAGAAAATGAAAATAGGTTCTTATTCCATGGAAGAGGGAGAGAGCCTATACAGCTTGAAACAGGGATTAATAGGAATAGTAATTAAGTGACAATTCCTCAGTAAACGTAAATTTATTTTTTCCTTAAATTTCCGACTAAAGTAGCAATAAGCTAAACGTTATTGTATAGTTATAAAAATATATGAATGATAAATAAAATAAGTTACACAGTACATATATATATATATATATATATATATATATATATATATACACGAGGGCAATTTATCATTATAATACCAATACAATAATACCCCTTCCGGCCGACGCAAGATGTTATGTACCTTAGCTTGAAAAGGCCAATTTAATAAAACTATTAAATCAGTTATTTACAAGAAAGAAAAATTAATTAAATAATTCAGCTTGCCTTTCGTTTAACAAACTGACTACAAACCCCTTTTGATTCAAATACCTAAATGCAATTGGAAAAGCTCAGTCCACTTAATGTATCTCGAATAAAAAGAATATTAGTAATTAAGCAATTTAAATTAGAAAAAGAAATTGGTACGAACAACCTTATCCATAAAACAATCGTGTATATTATATATGTGAGTTACCAAATAGCATTTACATTAGCACGAACTTTTGTGCTAACATTCACATGATTCAATATCACGCTACATAAAAAAGTTACATCAAAGTTGCAGCACAGCTACTGCGCACGACCACATAACCAGGAATACAAAATTAATTATCCCCAAATTGGAAGTTGTACATGAGCTCCATACGGGCATGGCACATAAAACTAATTTTAACAAAAATTATTCAAAATGTTGATCGTTCAGTGTGCATAAAATCTTAAATAATGGTTTAATTAACATATAGTAGTTCTACATGAAAGAAATTGTGTTGAAAATTAGCAGAAGTAAGGTATCAAACTATCACCGAACTGATACTAGAGGTATTATGTTTAACCAATACTCGTTGACAGAATTAATATAAATGTATTTAATTTTGTTGTAGGCAATCGTAACTTGCTGAAGGCAATTTGGGTACTAGTTTCATTCTTGGGTAAAAGGTTTGTCAAATACTTGCTAACAGAATTAAAGTAAATGTACTTAATGTCGTTGTAGACGATCGTAATCTGGTGAAGGCAATTTGCGATAAAGGAATGAGCTGACCTGTGTTTACGTAGACTTATGTGTTATTCAAGGTAGCCAGCATTTCACCAGATTCAATACAAATGTAACTCCAACGATCACGCAATCCCCAGTACATGAGCCACATCTGGCTGCAGTACACTAGGAGCACAATACAAATAATAAGCCAAAGAGATATAGAACGGATAATCTTGTTACATCAATAAAGAGAAAACCAGACGTAAATATGAACTTGATGTAAATATGGAAACTTAAGCGTATGTTAACGTAATGGTATGGAACCCTAATTGCTAAAATGACTATAAAGCATTGGTGTTTATTCAGTGATTATGTTACCTCTAAGGTCGAATGCGAGCGTTAGTGTAAATGTTTTAATCAATTTGTTAACTCTATTTCTTTGGAAAAAGTATTCTTTTGTGTTTGAAATCTAAAAGAGAAGTTTTAATTACAATCAGGTTCGCAAGATCTGATACGGTTTACCTAAATGTGTGATTGGAGTGAATTATTTCTATTATATCCGCCTTTAATAGCGATTATATCACTTCTATACAACAAAGCGATACTATATTGTGAAAATTTTCCAAAAAAATCACCTACGAAATAGAAACAGGAAAATTTTACAGAAATTTCACAGCTATGGCGGTTTTGAAAAGAAAAGCCAACGCCTCGAGGAACAATTTTACATCTTGAAAAATGTTCTTATCAAATCAATGTTACCACAATAGCCTTTTATCTATTTAGTCAGAATAAACCGTTATTTATACAGTGTATTTATTTAGAAATAGCAAAATAACAGATCCCTTTTCAGAGTTAAGTTTACCACTCACCAGAAATACGTACATCTCAGAGATGGAGCTATAGGTATTAATTGAAATTAATTTTTATTTAATAAATGCTAAATAACTACAGAAAGCTTTAATACGTTAAATAGGCGGAACTAAAAACAAGTAATCTTTTGAAATACAAAGGTGAATATGAGAGAGAAATAATTTTCGTACAATGTAAAAACGTACACGTCAATAAAAGAAAACCTGTGAAGTAGAAATTAGCTAGAGTATAGGAATAATGTTTTATACCATTTAATCCATCATACTCGTTAGTAAATACCGTAAATACAGAAATTTTAAGTCTTTATAGTAAAGTAAATAGATACTACAAATATCAAGGGCGTCAAAGCAAAGGTGAGAATTATGTTCTAGATGAGGTAAAATATATAGTAGAAATAGTTATTAGGAGGTAAAGTACTGCTTAGATCTTTACAAAAATCCTACTTTACAAGCAGCTGCTTTAGTAGCTAACAGAAGATGATGAATCCATGACAGATTAGAAGATACTGTCCATAGGAACATAGAACACAGACAATTTAAAATCTAAACCATTCATATTTACAATAGGAAGTTATCGATAGTTTTGGGCGGACACAAGGCAACACTGAGTTTTGCCAGCATTAAATTTAAATACATTAATACTTCCCTATTCAAGGATACGTTGAATGTCTTTGTTCATAGAAATAGCCATTTTAGCTTTAATGCCTTGATTAGAGATAGAAGGTAAATTACTATTGTGAGTAGACTAAGATAAACTACAACTAAGAGTGCTGTCGTCAGCAGTGCTATGAATGGGTTTTTTTAAAAAGAAGCCCTCAAATATGCCACATATTGGTCTTTTATCAAGGAAACTGGAAATCCAGGTGATGAACTATGAGCTAACCCAAACGAGGTGAGTTTGTCAAGTAAATACTTATGCCAAACTTGGTCAAAGGTTTTTGAGATATCTAAAGCAACTACAACTTTTTCACCTATTGAACGACTAAGGGGTTTGTTAGATTCAAAGAAAGAGAGTATGAACTGATTGTAGGCTGTTTTCACGATCTAGACAAAATTGAAGTGATGACAATTGATCAATAGTTAGACCGATCGGTTTTAGCGCCTTTGTTGAGAATGATTGAACATTTACTAATTTCCACGATAAAGGAAATGCCGGAGATGGTATACAGACCGAATAGAGCTTAGATAAGGGTGACACTAGTTCGGGTAAACTTTTATTTAAGACAGTAGTTGGGATACCGTCTCTGCGAGTCGCCTTATTGGGATCAAACCTACTCATGATCGACCCTAGGAGCTTGTATCGAAAATGAATTGGTTTCATGGCGTATAAACAAGAGTTGACTAGGTGCACATCTCTCAAGAATAAGACAAATTTGATGGAAATAACTCCACAAAAAGATTTGCTTTGCCTACAGAATCAGCAACTGCAGATCCGTTAGAAGTGTCATGGGAGAAATGAAGACGTTCCAAAGTTTTTATTGATGGCTTAGGCTAAGCATCAATTTACGACTACCAAAAGTAGATGTAGCAAGTTCATTGCGTGTTTGTTGCAAAAACAGCTTTTTAGCTTTATTGATAACACATTTGACCATCAACGTAGTCTGCATGGGTGTTAACTGTTTATTCGATATCCATTTGGTGTAAGATGTATTTTTCAAAGATAGTACATTACCGCAAGCTGTATTGAACTAGGATGGAACGAGAATGGCTTATATGCCTTTTTTCTTGTTAATGTATAATTCTATGCCCATAATGATTACTTCGGATACTGAAAGAGCAATGTTCGAAGACGAGGAAAACTTAAAACAATAATCACACATGGGTAGGTTGTAAAGCAATCCCGTAAATCACTGTATGTAACTGGATTAGAACATCACAGCGTTCTATCAATGTTGTGAACAACAGACGAATTAGGGACAGTAGATGTTATTTCTATTAGACAATTGTCGGAAAGAACTGAAATTTTATCAACATATGAGTTTGATATAAGAAAGCTATCTAGAGGATGTGGCATATGGTTAGCGTTATCAGTGATTGCTGTGGGTTAAGAAATCATTTGTATGAGATCACATGAATTATCAAATGTTTCTGCACTACGACCAGCAGGATTAGTAGTAGATGAAAATTTAAGCCAATTAGAGTTTAAATCTCCCAGAGTTGAGATCTCATTGGGAGACCTAGATGCAGCAGTAAAATTTCACAACTTAGGACCAGACTGTTTGAACCACGTCACCTTGAATTTGTTATTCTCCAAAGCAGAAATCCTCTTGCAAGCGATACTGTCCTGGAGACAGGCACTCCACTTTATAATCGAAAGTTAGTGTGAAATTTGTTTGGGCTCTGGCCTTCCGGACGTCCGAATGGGGTAGGATTTTACGTCCGATATTTTTACTCTAGAAACTAGTCATCTTTTTTTTTAATTATGCACTTTTAATCCGATAGGAGTACAGTGAAAGCGAGCGCAAGCTTAGGATGCGAAAGGATTAAAAATAAGGAATGGGTACCTGCAGCACTTACCGAGCTCAAGTAATCGGAGATCCAATATTAACGAGCTCATGGTAAGGATCGTGAAACCTCTTCGGCTGGAATAGGTACAAATACTACCACATTTGTGTTGTTATTTTTAACAGTTCTGATATGTTTTTTAAAGATTTTATGATGTGAAATTTTAGATATAAACTGAACAAAAATTATTTTGTTTTGGTCTTCTTCTCCATTAATATTCTTGAAGTGGTTTCCTAAGCAGCTTGGTTGCAAGGTTAGTGTTTGTAAGGATTGTTGAGAAATAATTTTTAAAATCATACTCTTAACTATTTGAATGTTCTCTTATTGATTGGTGTTAGACCAATTGTAGCCTCTCGCACCAATCTCAGAACCTTATAAGCGTTACACTAAACCATGGTAATTGAACTACAAATTGATACAGAAAAAATGTTAAACAGATAGATTTGTAAATTTCCATTAATAATTTACTACTGAACATAAAAAAGGAATAATCTGCAATTTGGTGGATAGAGCAATGAAAATATTGTTACCCAAACGAAAATGTCCAAAGAATTACAAATATTCTTAAAAATTCTTCTTCACTAATATTTATTAATAACACAGTTTATAACAGACCTTTTAAATCAAAAAAAAATTTTACAGACATACAAGAAATGCCCTTGCAACCAAATTGCTCAGTCTCACAATTTGAGAACGTTAATGAAAACAAGAACCTAATCAAAGTAATTGAAATTCCACTCATCAAAAAAAATTTGTTATATACTACAATTAAAGTTCACTATAAATACTGTCAAAAACTAAATGCATATGCCAGTCGAAGCAAGTTTTAAAGTACCACCTAAACCCACACAAAAATTCCAGAGAATATCATGCCACTCACTCAGAGTATCCCAAAGCAGCAGTAGCACATCCTTTTATTATAAATATTACGTGGCAAGCGCAATGCGTTTCACGAAAATAAATAAAACAATGTACCAGGTGACTATGCCCATGCAGAAGGTATAAAGTACAGAAACTCAAAAATATTAATCAATAGTTTTAATGACCATACAACTAGCTTCCTTGCACAATTTGGAATGTGTTCATCTAAGGTGTGCGTCTTTCTTGAATAATTTAATTTAAACATGTGTATAATTAGGTAACAATTATGCGCCATTTAGTCCAATTCAAATGAATTGCGCCCCAATAGAAAATAATTTGAAGCAAAAATTCTATGGACGACTAACTTCTCGGAACCGCGAATTTTTCAGCAAAACGGTGCATAATGGGTGCGTAACTATCTTGCAAGAATAGATTGGTTTATCCATCAGTATATGAAGATAGTATAGTCTATGTAATTATTGCAATAACTTATTTCCTATAGGCGCTCCAAATTTTACTTTAGTGACGCAAAACGGCTCACAATTGACGCCTAATTACTAAATAGGAAAAAAATTGTGTAGTTCACCTCTGTGAAGTTTGCCGTGTTGATGAAATTTTTGTAATGACTAACTTCTTAGGGGAGCGCAAAAATTATGTTTTAGCGGATCAAAACAGCGCATAACTTTTAACCTAATTACTAAATAAACAAACTTGAGTTATATAAAATTTCACAGCGGTGAAGTTAGCCGTATTAATGTAATTTTTATCATAACTTTGTTTCCTTAGGGGCGCAAAATTTAACCTTAACGGAGCAAAACGGTACATAATTGGCGCTAAATTACTATATAAGAAATATTTGAATTATGCAGAAGTTCATGTCTTTGAAGTTAGCCGTGTCAATTGTAATCTTACAATAAATTTTTTTCCTATAAAGGTGCAAAATTTTGTTTTAACGGTGCAAAATATCACATAATTGGCACCTACTGCATAATAAAAAAATGAATCATACAAAGGTTTGCGGCTCCTTGAAGTTAACTTATAGAATTTTTGCTACAAGGTATTTCCTATTGAGCCCCAAAATTTAATTTTAACGGCGCAAAGTGGCGCATAATTAACACATCTTTAAAACAGATTATTCAAAAATGACCGGGCTATTTTTACACTCTTGATCTTCGAACATGAAAAAAGTACCACCCAGGTAGTACTATAGTTCAATATTATACTATGCCGTATCTCTAGGACAAATTTAGTTTCACTACACTCAAATCCGAAATAAATTATGAAAGAAAGACTCGTACGACTTTAAATTCTATTAATTTTAAGACACATTATTGCTGGATAATTAATTCTTATTTCTTTAACTTACACAGAGGACGTACTATAAATTTATTTCACCCAATTTACATAAATCCCTTAAAACTAACTGTTTATATAATATACATTTTAACATACACATATACATATACACTTTGAAAATAGTTCATTTCCTAAACTTTCCGTTAAAAAAATAGTTAAAACGTATTTTACTAAGTTTATTATAATAATCTGTTCATACGCTATACAATTGTTTAATACTTGTTAAATTCGGTTCTGTAAAACATCTGTTCGGTAAAGTATACAATTTCTCTCAAATATTTTAACTTTACTTTGATGTAGCGATTGCCTACATAAGTTTGAAACTTCTTTGAAAGGTTATAAAATTTCTTCAGTTCAATGAGTATTTGAGGTTACGATACTGAATGTTCGTGCGACATTTCAGAATCATTTTGTAATTGGATTTCGTGGTTTTGAGAAGGCGATTAGTAAGTAGGTATTTTATCTTTCAAGTTAATCAAAAGTTATTGAACTACAGCATATTGCAATGTTTGCAAGGTACCAACAGGTATGTTATAAAATACTGTAATGAAAACCAAACTACTATTAATCATAAAATTTCAGAATGTTTAAAGTGGCAATACACGTATCTTATTCTTAAAGTATCGTTAACATCATCATTTGAGAGCAGGCAACAATTTTACTTAATCCGATTGCCTAAAACATTAAAGCCTCTTGAAACTTAAAGTTGAAATACTTGTAAATGGAATCATTGCTATTCTCTCTACAGACTAATTTCAACTAAAACTATAACATAGGAGGAGACTCAAATAACTATTTAAATGTCCTTCAGGGTTGTGTACAATTACATTTCATAATACATATTAGTATACAGAACTAGTTTGTTAAACTATAGGATTAAGTACTATTTAAGTATAACACTGTTAATGTAAAAAAGCCAAACACGGGCATCAATACATATGAATATAAATCTGTGGTGTCAGAAACAGCTTTACATTAATACATTGCACACCATAGGTATATAATAGGGAACTTGTGCATATTTTTCTTGTTGTATACAAATGTTCAGGTATGGTCAAAGATAAGGTACACAATAGGCAGGCACACAGGAAAGGGGTTTTTAAAAGTTTTGCCCAGCACTGCTCATGAGTACGTTAGTCCCACACGGCGTACTGGATACGTGAAACATCAGACCTCTCAAGTTGTTACGTGTCTAACCTACCACGTCACATAAATATAAATGAGTGAGTGAACTCGGCTAGTAACTCAGTGACCACAGAGCACTTGGATAGCGTGGGTGTTTTGAAGCATTGATGAATAGTGATTAATTGGTTAGGTTAGTTAGAAAGCAGAAATAGAAGTTGTAGCAGAAAGATAAGGAAAACGCACAAGAAAAAGGTAAATTAATATTTCTCAAGAGAAATCCTGTAAAGCTTGAAACAGGTGAGAACAACCAAAAGGACAAGAGAATAAATAACAATTACTCGTAATTTATAGCAAACTCGTAAACACAGAATTAAATAAATTGACAGAACTGTACTGGATATTTTATCTGTTATACTAATCCATTTATTAATTCATTTTTCCCCAAAATGAAAATATAAAAATTTCGTATGCTTAAATTTTGAAACGAAGTTAATATGCCCCCCCCCCATCGGTTTGTTGAAAGGTCCTTCAATCACCTGAAAAGGAAAAATTTACAGGTATCCAATAAAATTTGTAATTTACGAAGTATTCCCAATCAAACTTGCCTCTATTCCACACTAATACGTGTAATAATAATTGAACTTCCAAATACCTATAGTTTTGGAGAAGCCTGTTCAATTTACCCAAATTACTCCAAATTGAATTTATATACACATAATTACAATGACATCCCATGTTGAACTGAACATTCGTATCCCCAGTAACACAAAAACTTGTACTTAAAGATAGAAAACAGAAGAGAACAAGCTTTCGCGTTAAACGTGTGACGTAATAACATGAATATGACAAATACACCCGGTATAATAAAATAATTTCGTTTATGCAGCTACACACCAGTAGCTAATGAATAACGCTACCACAGATTGTAACATGGACCTTAAACCAATATCTTTATAAATAACCTAAATTAAATTATTATAATTCCCCAATATTAACCTTAATGATGCAGAACGTGATTTTCATAAAGGTAAATAAGTCATTAAAAATTGCAGAAATATCGATACTGTAAGCGCACTTTCCATTTTGTAGAACTGGTGGCTTACTGCTTAAGGCAGCTTCCGAAACTAATAAAGCAAACTCCAAACTCCAACGTAAAATTTATTGATACATACGCAAAATGGAAATATCTAACCTTGTGCTGACGAGTAGTGAAACTTTAACCTTGATTAGTGCAGCGGCGATTGTTTCGGGTCGTCAGTAGCCAGCGGACAGCCAGATTACATCATCGTAAACACCAGTCACTTAAGCTAAATAGGGCAAGTAAATTGTGATCATCTGCAAAGCGTAAATGTTATTTCCATACGAACGTAACACCAACGGTAATGAGACAAAACTAATTGGAGCACAGCTACCAGCTACATACAAGTAGTAAAATTAAGAGCGAAACGAATTATACACGGCGTATTTTCACAAGATACGGAACGGATATTCAAAGAATACTCAAAGGAGCCAAACATAAGGTAAGATAGGTATAGGCAATTTATTCATATAACGTTGTTTACTCTTTCGATCGACGGCGAGCTCTAGGTGCTGGTTCAACACGATCTGGTCAAATTGTAATTTTTGAGAAGAGCAGTATTGGATTATTGTATTTCAATCCTGAAAGAGAGGTTGAAGAAGTCGAGTATCGCAATCAATAGCGATTATATAACTTCACCCAAATAATCACATTACAAGGTAAAGAAATATTTTATATGAAAATTCTCCTATAAAGATGATGTTAAACATCGAAAAAACTGCGAATTTTGTTCTAAAAAGGCTTGTTCTTCACAAAAATGGCCGCTCGAAAAAGAAGGCACACCTCAGGAAGAAATGTTTCAGCCCAATTTTCTTATCAAACTCATGGTTGCTAAAATCAAAACCAATTTTAGTGTGGTAATACACCACCATTGAGCTACATTCTAAAAATATTTAGGTATATACAGGGTGATTGACAAAAATATGCCAACCCAAACTTGTGTTTTTTAATGGAACACCCTGTATATTTTGTCATTTTTGCATTCACTGTTACATTTAGAATAAAAGTATAGAACTTTGTACCTGTATCACTAACCGTTTTGCAGATATCGTCATTTTAGTACCAAAATTAACTTCCAAAGTTAACTTTGGAACTACTATGCGAGCGTTGTCGCCAAGATTTTGTAAATCTGTTTATACCACCTACTATTAATAATAGTCTGCTAACAAACAAAATTTTTGGAAGAGATGTAAAAACTATACAAAATGATTAACTTACGAAACATATTTTTTCTCAATTTTTTCAAATGCAACACCTGGTATATTTTTTCACATTTCGACTCCTCGTGAAAAGTAGATACTAATTGATGATAGGTTTCATAGCCATAAGATGGACCTTACTTGAGATATTGACGCTTTATTTGAAAATATTGACATATAGAAGAACAAATAAAACAAAATCCGGAGCGAATAGAAGATGCGAATGGCAAATAAATTCTTTAACTGATAGGAAAACTTAATTAATAACTAAACAATAAACTAATTCTCTACACCTAAAAATATGTTGAACAAGTACCAGAAGTCACTGTATCAGTTCAACTGAGACCGCACGATTCGAGGTGCGGCGGGGATGAGGGTTTATTAGAATCAATTTCTAGTTATTATGAAATCATTCTGAAACAGCTGGAAATTTCAGATATATAAAAAATAACGACATAAACTCTTTAAAATCATAAATTAATTGTTATATATAATTTTTTGATATAATTGGTAATTAAGCAGGAAAAAATTCCTATGCTAAAAATTTAGTTTAGCTTTTTGTCAATTTTCTTGATATAAAGCAAAATAAGTCTAAAAA
Organism: Vesta saturnalis; assembly: GCA_036346205.1. Lineage (NCBI taxonomy): Eukaryota > Metazoa > Arthropoda > Insecta > Coleoptera > Lampyridae > Vesta > Vesta saturnalis. The sequence goes on from JARFJB010000390.1 coordinate 2,251,413, forward strand.
TTAATTAAATAGAGTTGAAAAAATGTTTAAACGATATTTTAAGAATCGAATGGTCTTGTAATTTCTTTTCAAGTTAGAATCTAAATGTTTATAACCACTATCTGGCATAAAACTTTAAACGTCCATCTGATATAAATTATCGTTGCTGCGAAATGCATTATTTCGTTTCTTTTGATTACCACCTTATGGTTTGTAAGGTATTATGCTGTTCTATGCCAGTTATTCATATTATATTTTGTCCACATAAGCAAAAAAAAAGTTTCATGCTCCACGTCACGACCATTCTCGGCAGTATGTGGGATTATTGGATATCCTTAGATTTTACATATTGCTGATGTTTTATAAACGTGTGTTTGTACGGGAGATTTTTTTTGTGTACCTATTGTGCCACTGATATTTTCTATAAGGCGATGAGTATTATTTTCAAGCATGCATGTTTAAACTATTAAGAACGGCTGGCGTGATCGAATTTGTGGTATTTCAACGTGATAAAATATGGAATGAATGTGTATGTATTTTATTCATATAAATGGGTTAGGATTTTATAATGGAAAATTTGACTTGTATTTCAGGGGCAAATAGCTTGGAAATATATTCAATTTTGCAGAATGAGTTTTTGCACATACGTGAAGTTAAGATTAAAAGTTTAGTTTGGTTTTGAATACTTTACTCAGTGGATTTGAATATCGAATTTGGACATTTCAGAAAGCTATTTACGTTTGTATCACAAATTTCAAGATGCCACAGATGGACGACTTATCATCTGCATTGATGCCGTTTCAGATTTTCTGCCGGCAAAGTTATGTGACATTCAAACCTCTTAAGAGGGGTTGCTTCTCATTTAGCAGGTTAATATTTGATGAAGTTTTCAAGATGAACGCGGGTGTCTATAAACGGGCAAGTTTATAGTTTCAGCCAACCTTCAGTTGAACCGCTCAAGCATAATTACAGAAAGGAGAGTAAATTACGGTCTGTGCTAATTTATCATGTAAAATCTAGTAGTGCATATGAAACATTGTTGTTGACTGCCATAACCTATTGTAGGGATTAAACATTAAAAACGTGTACAAGTAGCGTTTATCTGAAATAAGCAGTAAGAGTATAAAAAGAATCCGGGCAATAGGAAAAGAAACATTAAAGTAGTATTAAGTATTATTGGTGCGTGAATACATGTGCGTTTGTCAAAAACATTAAACCAATTAAGTGACAATAAGCATTTAGACATAAAGTGAATTAAAGTGTTTTGTGAGGAGGACGTATTTTTGATAATATATGAACGTTTGTACGAAAATTGTGTGTGTGTGTGTGTGTGTGTGTGTGTGTGTATGTGTGCGCAAGCGTATGTGTGTACATAATGTAAGTCGGAATAAATGTTACACCACTGTAATTTTTAGTAAATCTTTGAGTATTGTACAAAAGTATATTTAAACGTTGTATAAATAGTTATGAGTTGCAGGTATTAAATTTGAATAAGACATAATATTTTAGTAAGACCCCTGTTGAGACGATAGTGAATATTACTGCACTTGGCTACTGTATTTTAGGGAATGCAGAGTTTAAAACTGATGTAAATTCATAGCGTGTGAATTTATGATATGTTGATGTATTAAAGCGTAGAGGAAGAATGTATATGTATATTTTTGCTTTCATAAATGACATAATATTGCTCATTGAAGAATTTTATGTATGCTCAAGGACAAATGGTATTGAAATTTACTGAATTTTGTGTGTAAATTGTTAGTTTAAACTATTTCTTTGTAATTGTGACATGCAATGAAATTCAGATAACAATCAGTTTGAAACCAGTTAGTGTAGAAATAATATAATAATATTGAAAATTCCACATAGTCAATTTGAAGATATGTGTCTTTCTGCGTAAGACGATTAAATAAAAGATCTTTGTGTAATACGTAAATTATTTCGACTGTATAGGGTTGTGGGAATATTTAATTATTCACAGAACTAATAAACAAAGTAGTAAACTAGTATCAGCTTTCTAGGATTATTTTCAGTTTGAGTGCAGAAAAACAAACAATATTAAATATTAAACTAATTCGTACATGTGAGATAGGTTCTACGAAAATGCTACATTTTATATTGTAGTTGTCAAGATTTCAATTTTAATGTTAAAATTTAGCGTACTTTCATAAAATTAAATTTTGCGAGAATCACTAATATTGCACGTACCCAATAATTTTTGCCTTTTCGGTTACAATAACGTGTTGTTTATGTTCGATTAACTTTAGCAATCAAGACCACACATAAATAGTTACTACTGGCTGAATTTTAATAAAAAATCTCTTATTCACGAACATTAGATATTATTGTAACACCTGTGTAGGTATGACATGTAGAACTATCTACCACATATCACTATTTTTGTTGTTGAAGGTTACAAATTTAAAAGTATTTGCACTAATTTCAACGCTACATTTCAATTAATGGTATCCGCGGCTTCGTCAACTACTTGGCCTGGGATTGTTAACGCAGAGTTTATTTAAAATTGCGTTAAATAGTATTACAGCTTAAACATAAACATTTACCCAATTTACAGTGTCTAAAAATCGCCCTTTCAATTTAAATGTGAAAAACATTTTTCTCGCCCATAATGTCTTACGTCGGCCTTGTATGTTTATATTTAAAATATTCTTGTTACGGTTCTACACGGGTACTTGTAAATTTATATTTTGTTTCAACCTCTTGGTATATTCTAAAACATTTCTAAATTTTTATAAAACATTTAAGTGCAGTCCTGGTTTTAAAATAGTTTTTAAAAATTTAAATGCATTGGATTATATAAGCACCTATGCGTCGATTTGTCGAATATGAAGTCTCCACTCGTAGTAGATCAGATAGTATTGGATGTCACCCCTAACCAAGCCGACCCTGTATTTTATCCCTACAAATACTAAAATTGTAAAAAAAGTGGGCTCCATATTTCTACAAGAAATTTTGAGCTCGTATGGTTAAAAACGGCAGATACGTTCCATATATATATATATATATATATATATATATATATATATATATATATATATATATGTTGTGCGCCAAAAACTCATTTTGGGGATGAAGTATTTAAAAGTTTACGAGTAAAAGAGTGTAATGTGAATTTTAAATTGCTATTAAGCCTTTCCAAAATTTGAGAAGTGTTTAAACATATTTGTAATAAACAGCAATCGTTGAGGTAAACAGTATTTTGTATAAAACGTGCGATCGAAAAGTTTTTAGAGTGATTCTTTATGTAACTAAATAAAGGTGTGTTAAACTTCATGAATTAAATTAGACAGTACTGGACATTAATCATGCTGAGTTAAACATATGTGTGTTTATTAACAGTACTTTATACGTGTATACCGTTTATACGCAATTAAGAATTTAATGATCAAGTCATATTTTGTGACAAGCATTTAGAGGGGCCCTCATTAAATCAAGTTTCTCAATTTTTACACCCGTTTAAATGCGTGAATGAAAACGGACATTTAGGCTAGCGTACATTGCTACGGCCAGTAGTAACTCTTTTAAAGCCCGATTATTAGTAGTGTTAGTGTACATACATAATCAGGATTAATTAAAGCTAATCAGTCTGATTGGATAGGACATTACACCGGATATGTAAGAATAATTTTTGGCGCTTGAAAGGTGAAAGTTTGATTATATCTAGAGGAGTCGTTGTACATATTGTAAATTTCATTCCAGGCATTAAGGATAATCAATCTCCATTACCTGTTATTATATGCTAAAGTATAGGTAGTAGGGCCTTTAATTTCTGAAAATTGTTTTTTGCACGTGTTGCTTTTGGTCAATAGAGTTCGACCGGTTAACTTATTCTGTTTAAACTATGTTAAACCTCCCAACAGTTTAATTGTAAGACTTTATTAAAGTGATGGTTCATTCTACAGTTTAAAGAGAACCAATATAATAATTACAAGATTTCATTGTGTTCTTTGTTGTGTGAAGTTGTAAAGAACCAGCGTCCTGTACGTATGTGTTTTAGAATAAATTAGGTGCGGACCATCCTGTATGTAAGATTTCATAAGTTTACGCGATATTGCACAACGAATAATTTATTCATCACCGCTGACGTGTATTTCTAAGAAACCGTAAGTTTCTGCACGTCAGAACGACTTTAACCAATCACATAACGGCCTTCCCCGCACGGTAGCCGCGAAGCCGCCCACAGATGCACCTTTATAAACTCACGACGCGCATAAGAATGAAGGAATCTCCGTAGATTCAAGTCAAGCCGTTCCAGAAACCAGTAGCCGCAGCCGCTCCGTTTGCTTAGTGTAAGCACCGACCTGTTGTTCACCGACGAAGAGTCCTTCGCGATCTGGCGATAATGCGCACCACGACGCACCGGGCAACCTAAAGTTCAATTCTGTACTGCTATTGATAGACACGTAAGTTGTAAAGTTATACAATCTAACAATTTACACTCAAACACTACAGACCGTAAATAATTCCGGGCTGAGCCTCCAGGAGTTATACCAAATACACCTAGAGTCACGCAGGGTAGATCCCGTCGTCACTCGCCACTACAAAGTACACTAGCACCTAGAGTAGCACGCAGGGGTAACCCCCGACGTAATACCAAGTACACTAGCACCTGGAGTGCCACGAAGGGTAGATCCCTTCGTCACTCGCCACTACAAAGTACACCTAGAGTCACGCAGGGGTAGCCCCCGCCGTATCTCGCAAAGACTTGAGGGTGAAGGGTTGTTACAGGGCTGTAAAGACCTACGACCTTTCTCTTAGTATATCCAGTAAAGACATGCCGTCGCCTACGTCTTCTGGGCATTACTGAAATCCCGCTCGAAACTCATACACTACCTACAGACAAACACAATAACCATACACAGTGTCTGTGAATCGCAGAAGAGTACCTCCATAATCTATAGTATAATAAATTTGTCGTCCACCGAACCATCGTAAATACCTGGTGCACGAACGTTTGTAAATAAATTAGAGAGTACGTAGATTTTTCTATCTTTACGTAAACCGATTAGAGTAGTTTTAATATTAAGTAGTTTTGATCCCTTGATTAATTATAAATAATTAAACTTAGTATAGAGATCAGTAATTAATTTAGTTAGATAAATAATCTAATTACCTACATTAAACCGGTTATAATTAGAGAAAGACCGCCCCGAGATCTCGCGTTTGCCTACGCGCCTTTCGCGTGTATTATTTCCCGAGAGGAGGACATCCTTGCTTCAGCGCTCCAGAGTTACTAAAGTCTAAGTACGATATCGATTTTCTCAATCCCCACACCGACTCGAGTTCATTGCGCTGGCGCCCCGACCAACAACGGTATCAAGGGTAACGCTCTCGCTACTGTACATGCAGGACCGTAATCTAAATTTGACCTCTTAGGTAAGGAATAGATTAAAAAGACTATCTTTGCTCACAGAAGCGACTTCGCACACAGTGACGGGCCGCCAACCAGGAGAACCATCCGCCAGACCCGGACAAAGAAGTTCCCCCATACATTTTGTTAATTACCTTTTTATTTTATTTATTGTTGATATTTCTTTAATATACATTTTAAAAATGCTTTACGGTTTTTATTTAAGGTTACAGTGTTAAGCCCATCCAGTACTTACTACGAACCACACCCCGTTTATAAAATAAACCCGATTGAGCAAAGCCGAGGCAAAGTAAAACCGCGTTGGGTTACCAAACCAGAAGGGCGCAATATAAATATAGCACCCAAAAGTAGGGGAGCATTATAAAGTGACGTAAAGGATTGCACCGTTTAAAATCAAAGTTTTGACTTTTGGGCTAAGTGATTAAACTGTAAATTATTTATTTTGATTCAAATCGATTACAAAATCTAATTGCTTGCATTTATTGTCAGTCATTTTTTATGCAATATTGGTCACGATTTATTTATTTAGTAGAAGTTTGAGATTTAAACCACAGCGATTCATTGCGAATCTTAAAATACATCTTAGTGATAAAAGTTCACAATATTAGAGAAGATATATGTTCCATACAGGACGCACTGATCGTTACGTTTTTCAATTTTCAAGATACGACTTATGTATTTGTGATTAAAAATTAATAGACCGAATCATTATTTTTCCAAAGTGCGTGATATACTTACTTTAAAATTATTATGACAGGTATCAATAGTATTTTATATTTATATGAGGGTAAATTTGATAAGATCTAGATAACGTCTCACTACCCTGGTTTTAAGAATATACAGGGTGTGATCAATAAGTTTACGATAGTATATGTTTCAAAACTTTCTTGAGGTTTGAATAAATTTATTTTAATGCTAATTCAACTTAAAGATTTTCCAAATTGAATTAATTTATTATAAGTTTTTGTTATGAACGAATAAGTTCAAAGTTCGTTCATAACAAAAACTTATAATAATTTAATATTAGTCAAGTTGCTTTGGAACGTGTGAATCCTTGCGATATTTCAGGCTCACATTCCATTAATATAAGTAATTTGATTGTAATCTCATTATATTTAGAATTTACATCAGTTCTACATACATAAAGACAAAATTTACATCGATTGGGGCTTGAACCTTGGTGGCGCAGTTGGTAGCGCGGTACTCTAGCAAAGTACAGGTCGTAGGTTCAAATCCTACTCGAGGTAAACTTTTTATTTATGTATTTAATAAAATTAATAATAATTTTTAAATTGAATTAATGTATATGTGTTTGTTGTTTTGGAATGAAGATTACTGTGACAAAATTTAAAGTACTCTTTTAAAGTAGTGTGTATGATTTTACTGAGTAGGCTACAATTGTATCAACCATGGTGAGGTAGGATTAACTTAACAACCCGCCTAGGATTATTTATTTCAGAAAAACTTCAGATTATGGTAGCGCCCGGATTGAATTTTGTTATTTGTTCTTTTATGGTAAGTGTATGGTAAGTGTAAGGTAAGGAACCTAAATGTCAACCGTTATATCAGACACGCCCATTTCCACTACAGTTAGGTTAGCAACCCGCTTACCTTGGTAAGCATTCACGATTCCTAGTGCGGTTTTATCGTGTAACATGCTAAAATGTAATGTTAGTGCAGCCACAAGGACTTGCTTCATTGCGGTAGTCATTGCACATTTATTTTGATATTGAAAACTTGTTTTATTTTTTTTATTTGGATTGTAGATAAACTTCCCCAACAATTTTACCGTGAAGCTTAATTAAAGCAAAAAGTCAAAGTGTTACATTACGTTTCTTTGGTTTGAACCAAGATGAACCATGTTTGTAAATGTTTAATATATTAATGCTAAATTTCTAACAGAATTTGAACGAATGTATTTACTGAATTACTCACAGATCATTATTTTTGTTTTATTTTAAGGTAAGAGACAGTGAATTTATATTGAACAATTAATATAGGTAACCAATTTTTCCTATAGAGTGTAACATTTATTTTGAATTGTTGTAGTAATCATAAATATTAGGTCGTATTTTTACGAGGGTGATACAAACAGTTCAGTTTGAAGTGATAGTGTTTTGGACTTGTGTTTTCAAAGATTACTTAAAGGAAGCGGTTACATTAAAAGTGAATTATACAAGATTTGTAGTTTTATGTACCGAGTAAGGGATTGTCTTGCAGTTCACGATCTCCCAAGATCAATATCTCAGCTTAAGACAATTTTCCAGGTAAGCTTGGGTCCTGGTGGCGTTTATAGGACATGTATTCCCGATTTTAATCTTTGTAGAAGTGTAAGGTGTTTGAAGTCAAATTTCAACCATTTTATATAGTAAGACTGAAAAGGTCCAATTTTTGAATTTCAAAAATTGGTCTAAAATTTCTATCATGGTTAGTAGGCCAGTTACCGTTCATACTACATCAGCGTGATCCATTTAAGAGAAAACTAAAGTCTAGCATAAAACAGCCTTCACAGCAGAATCGAAATAACTTAACATTCACGCCATTCCCTTGCGGGGTAGGCAAAACAATCCCTACCTCTTATTTATTTTTCATTCACAATCTTTCTCCATGCTTTCCTGTATTCGCATACCTCCCTAGCCCTTTTATTTTTAAAACTCCTTACTTTTCTTTCCTTTATCATGTATACTACTACATTCAGCCAAGTTTTACACGGCCCACCAGGGAACACCTTACCTCTAACCTCACCCACATATATTTTCATCGTTAACCTTGCGTTGTTCATTCTCACAATGTGACCAAACCAACGTAATGTACTACTTCTGTATCTATCCATCATCGTCTTTTCCTCGCCACACTTTGTCAGTATGCATTCATTCGTTATCTAGTCCCTTCTCGTTTTACCACATGCGCTTCTCAGGAATCTCATACCCAAGGCATTTATAATCCGTTGGTGCTTTTTTTGACATACCTATATCTCACTTCCACACAGTACTGACGGGACAAACACGCCATTATAGATTGCTCGTTTTACAGCTAGACTTATGTTTTCGTTTCTTATTATCGTTCACATATTTTCAATCAATTTCCTTCCCTGCCTTGACCCTTCGTCCAATCTCGCCCTCCATTGCACCATCTGCAGTAAATACAACCAAAATGTGGTCCTATCTACACTCCGATCCGCGCATTATTTTTGTCTTTCACTAGGTTTGTAAGCCGTTCAACATACACTATGAAGTCTATCATACTTTTAGATCACCTCTTTGTCATGTATACATGTTCACATTTTTATGTTTAAACGACGTATTGGATACAAACAGGCTTCTCTCCACACAACCAGGCGCTCACCATTCTCATTGACTCTTTGATCTCCGAACTTTCCTAGAACGCGTTCAGTATGTTCTCTCTGTACACCCACCCATATCCGTTCATATCCCCCACTATAATCACTCTTTCGTTTGGCTTACATACGTTCAACACGTTCTCTACTTCATTCCAGAAGTTCTCACGCTCCTGGTCTCTTTTTCCATTCACTGGTGCATAGCATAAAATAAGAAAAATTACTCGAAACTCCACTTTGATTCTAACCCACATTACCTCGGAAGATACCAATTCGTAATTTTTAACATATCTTCTCGCTCTTTCACTTACAATCGCTCCAACTCCTTTTGCGCGTGCACTCTAGTCTCAACTCCTAACCATAGTGGTAGGCTGCCATCCCCCATCTCCACAGCAGCTTTCGTTTGCGCTTTGTCTCCGATACACACCGAATATCAAGGTGTCTTTCGTACATTACATTCGCAATTTCAAATCCTTTACCATGTATACCTCTAACATTCCACGGACCGACTCGCCATTCATTCCTTGCATAGTCGTCTGCAACGGGGTTTGTCTGTTTAGACCTTCACCGTCCTTTGTGCGCAGGTCGATCCGGTCCAACTGTATTGTTCTCTTGAGTAATACCATAACGAGCAGACCGGTTACTACCCAAATCGTGTCCCGGGCGATGTAGCATTCCCTACTAACGGCATCGTCCGACTACCGGACAGTTCTTTGGCTACTGCCTCGACACGTAAGGAGGTCGAAAGCAAAAATATAGACATAATTAAGAAAAATATAAATAGTAGGGCGTATACTTACTGTATGAGTATGTAATGTACATATCTACATATACATTTTTTTCACTTACATACCCTTCATTCACATCACGTTTCAACTAGATTGTTCCCTACACGATTCCTGGCTCTTGCGCCACTCAACGGATTTGCCGTTATTTATTGGCGACCACATGCTACAATTATTTTTAATTTAGATTTCCGAGTTATAGTTAGTTCTTTGTTATTTAATTTAATATTTATTTATCAAATCTGTTCTATTATTGTCGCCAACCGTGACAACCTAAACGTATCCATCCTCTAAATTTCATTTTTATTTAATTGAAGGGTAACAATAAATAACGATAATGGCCTTGTTAGCTCTCCCGATATAAATTATCTACTTTTAGGATTAATTAATTACAATTAAGATCAAACATAGTAACAACGGTAAAAGTTAGCTTAAATTTTGAATTTGCAGTCAAGGAAAAATATAGTATAAGACAATATGCAAGACAATGCTATAATTAAACTTAAAATTTAGTGTAGTACCAAAAATAAAAGTTAGATCAACCTTCAAATTAAAAAACAAAGAAAAAATGTTAAAAAAATTACCACTTATATACGGATCTGTCATGCATAGCCACATCTTTTGTGAGCATAGTCACATCTCTTGTGAAATAGTCACGATACGCAAAAATAGCTTTCAAATTCAAGTAACCCTTTTGTAAATGTTTAGACGCATGTTACAGAAATCTTATATCCGAATCTATACAGAAACCTAGACTCCTTACCTTACCAGAAAATATAATATCGGATTGATTAATATGTAACTCAATCTTGTTAATACATGGTATCTGATCAAGCTTCTTACTAAATAAGATGTCAGACGACTTAATTGGATTTTTTAGCTGCAAGGTGAAGAGTAAGAAGTGTTAATGCCATTTTATGCCGTGTGCAGTAACACAAAAGTTTAAATAGCGATGTGTTGAAATTTTATATAAATGTGTAAATATCATAGGAGAGAGGTAGAGTTTAATTTCTTTCAATCGCAATAACTGAAATCTTGAAAAGCTACTGCATTCGAATTTGATTAAGTCGACTCTAATAATAGATGGTGGGTTTACTCAAATTATGTTTTTAGGAGAAGCATTGGAATAAGTGTGTGGATGTTGACAAATAGTATGCTGGGCAATGTTTGTTTCATTTCTCTGAGCGTGGTTAGGTATATTTTTACCTCACAATACGAAAGTATTGGGATGTACTGTAATCGGTCGGCGAAATTTCGAGTGCAGCACTTTAGTTTTTGTGAATTATCGCAAAATAGAAAATAGATAGAAAGTAGATCCCAGAGTATTATTAAGAGTTATTATAAGTTTTTGTTATGAACGAATAAGTTCAAAGGTAAATATCTAATTAAAAATTATTATTAATTTTATTAAATACATAAAGACAAAATTTATATCGACTGGGGCTTGAACCTTGATGGCGCAGTTGGTTAGCGCGGTACTCTAGCAAAGTACAGGTCGTAGGGTCAAATCCTACTCGAGGTGAACTGTTTATTTATGTATGTAATAAAATTAATAATAATTTTTAATTATTATTAATGAGAATTAAATTTCCTTTAAGGCGAGCTACCACACTTAAAAATTGCTTTACTGTAAGTTGTAAAAAAATGAAAGTTTCAAAATGTATGTCTGTCTGTATGTGTTCCAGCGCGATAGCGTCAACAAAGATAATCCGATTGTGATGAAATTTGGCAACCAGGTTCGGATCCATGAGTAGACGGAATGATGAGCGAAATCTATCCAGTCAAAATGGCGGAATTCCAGATTTCGACTATTATAGAGTGTATAAATACGAAGGACTATTCGTAGCAAACCGGCACGTATTTAGTGAACCATCCTAGAATTGAATATCTACCAAGTTTTTCTTTTGTTTGTGAACTCCTCCGGTAGCGCAGTGGCAGCGCGTTTGATTGATATCCCGGCGTCTCGGGTTCAAGACGCATAATGTACGAGGTCTTTTTTGTCCTATGTTATTAGACATATTAAGGCATTTGAAAGATTTTTGAAGGAAAAAGTTTTGGCCTTTTGGTCAAAAATTTTTGGATTTCTTTTTTCTTTTTTACGTTTTGAGCCATTTCTGACCATTTGAGATGACTTCTGGAAAAAAAAATTTTTTTGCTCTTAGGTCAAAAATTTTCGTAATTTTTTGTGAATTTTTACATGGTTTGAGCCCTTACTGACCAATTGAGATGATTTTCGGGAAAAACAATTTTTTTGATCCTTTGGACAAAATTTTTCGAATTTTTGTTTTGCATTTTTAATTGTTTTGGACCATTTCAGATGATTTTTGGAAAAAAAAGGTTATTTTGCCCCTTTGGTCAAAAATTTTCCCATTTTTTTTGCATTTTTACAGGTTATAATAAATCTTAAAAAGTCAGAATTCTAATAATTACTACTGTTTTTATTACTAAGTTAGAATTTATGTCATTTAGGAATTATATTCTAACATCTTAAAATTTATACTTAAATAAATATATTTAAATACAAGGAAATATAAATCTTTTATTTTGAAGCCCATCTGTGAAACAATAAATATTCAAAAAATGATTGTAGAAAAGGCACAATCTTATAAAAAAATTAAAATTAATAATAAATAATTATGATGGAAATTGTTCTAATATACCAGTTCGTAGAATTTTTTGTAGATGTGGTCTCAATAATTTAGATTGAAACATTTACCTTGATGGTTTATCTAAATATTTCCACCAATTCCTACATACACTTCAAAAACACTCCCTCTAGAACTCCACCAGCAACAACTCCTCAAAAGTCGCCCTTAAATATAGTTACCAACTATTGTTTTCGCAACAACGAAAGTTAACTATGAAATAAATGTATAGAAACATATGGGTAACAAGTGGATTTATGTGTTTATAAAAATTGTACTTTTATGCACATATTTACAAGTTTTCAATTTAAGAACTAAATAACTGTACACTGGGTGGTTATGATTATTTACTTTCTCTGATGAACTTTTTCGATCGTGATGATTTTTGTTTAGTACGACAAGGTTTATAGGTATTATTTAAATAATAACTTAAATTTTAGATAATGTGTCCTGGGGCCTGTTGCACAATGATACTAATAATACTAGCGAAATTCTACAAGTTACAAACTACAAATTACAAGTACTAGTAGTTTCTGTTGCATAATGTAATTTCTGTTGCACAAAAAAAAACTGTACACTAATAATATTAGTTGATTGACATAACCTAACTTAATACAACCACAAACTTAACCCTCCGGCAGGCGCAACTCATCTGACAGATTTATGGCTCAAAAGTTTGGAAATATCTCTGGATTTTCTCAGACTTTGCGTCTGCGCTTTCTTGTATCTTCCGCTTAGAACTTGCTTTATATGCAGTCATAATTGTGGTGCTGTGGGATACAGATATCCGTTGCTGCAACCTATATAATCTCACAGATTAGTTGCACCCGTTTGTAGTAACTTTGGTGAGTTAGCAGCTAAATAATATTATTAATTTGTAGTTTATTGTGCAACAGCCCCCTGTGAAATACTTATAACTTGTAGAATTGTATTGCCAATAAGAATTCACAAATGTACAAGTTATTAGTTGTAGATTGAAAAATATTAGTGAAATCTACAAGTGTTTGTTGCATAATTGACAGTGTTACTACAAGTTAGCAAAAAATATGAGCATCCACTAATATATTTTCTACAAGTTTAAGTTAGCTTATAATTTCATATTACAAGTGAGGTTATGAAGTTGTTGATGTTGCTTGTGTGTAAAATATAAGAATGCAAAATTTGTGGTTAGACTCATCCAGTGACGAAGAACATGACTGAATGCCAAATGAACAGAGAGAAGTGCAAATTTTTCAGAGAAGGAAGATTTTCAAGGCAAGAGTGCATTTTGACTTTCCAAATGATTTTGATTTTAATGAGAGATACCGAATGAAGTCGGATAAGATGGAAGTTTTGTTGCAAAAAATTGGTTTGAAGTTACAACACCCTACAAACAAGAGTGGTGCTTTATCTCCTAAGCAACAGATGTGTATAGCTTTGCATTGGCTTGGCAGTGGAGCTCAATTTCACACTGTCGCAGACATGCATGGGGTTCATAAAGCTACAGTTTGTAGAACTGTTACTAGCTTCGTGCGCACTGTAAACAGCGAGTTATTTACTACAGTGGTTTCACGGCCTGAAGATATTGCTAAAGAAATTAATAGTTTCTACATAATTGCCAACTTTCCACATGTTTGTGGTGTAATTGATGGTACCCTTATTCGCATAGATGCCCCCACAGTTAATGAAGAAGCTTATGTTGACAGATATGGTGAGCACTCTTTGAACTGTATGTTTGTGTGCGGTTTCTCATGCTTTTTTTATTATGTTAGTGCAAAATGGCCTGGAAGTGTACACGATGCACGTGTTTTACGAAACAGCACGCTGCATAGAAGAATGGAAGAAAATCCCCTATTCCCCAATGCATTACAGTTGGGAAACTCAGCTTATCCATTGAAACAATGGCTAATGACACCACTGCACCATGATCCTAATGATATGTCAGAAAGGAGGTACAATCGCAGGTTAAAGGCAACAAGACAAGTGGTTGAACGTTCACTCGGTATCTTGAAAGAGAAATTTCCATGTCTCAACCACCTTCGTCTGAATCCAACATATGCTGCTTCACTTGTGAAGTGTTGTGCCACTCTTTGTAATTTTGCAAGGGATGAAGGCGAAGCCAATGTTATTCCTATACATGAAGACGCAGATGAGCTGGGTAACGTCAATGTAAAACAACAAGAAGTTGAAGAGGCAGTCAACGTAGGAGGTCGTCTAAGACAGCAGCAGATATTACAATTAATGATATAGGCCTAAGAGCCTATCATAAACAATATGTAACATTCACATGTCAAGTTAATTGTGCAAAATAGATTGCCTTTATTACTCTCCGTTGTATACTCTTATCTACTGTGTCGTGTAATTTACACAGGAACAGTTAATAACGTGCAATACACTCATTAAAGGTAATATTATGCAATTATGTGCTTTATTTATACTTTGGTCGGTACATAATTCTTAGACCTCTTCATTTATATCAGAACTTTCTTGAATTACATATAAATGTCCTATTTGAGGAAAAGCTTCTGTAAATTTAGATGGGCACAAGCACAGTTCCTTCTCTAGCTGCAGTATCTGTAATGATCGGTAATAACTTTCTTTTTCCATTATTTCCACTGACAGTTCCAGTTTCCTTGTTCCTAAGAAAGCTTCTTTTGCTGACTCAGCTGAAGAGGGCACATTCATAGCTGCCTGCTCTATAACAAACATAGGAAATTCATATAATTCACCATTACTATCTTAGGGGGATTAGTGCTTAAGTTCATAATTTTGAATAAATTTCACTTACCGACATTTTTACGTTTACTGTTCTTTGATTTGATAGAACTAGATTGACTTGGAATCATAATATCATTCAGAATAGAGGGCTCAGCAACTGCTGCTGGTAGTTCTTCAATTTCTTCTACATTCAACTGAATGTCTGGATTAGCATCTAAATATTCCGAGATGTTTAAGCCAACCACAGCCGGCGAGTCATTGCCAACTATCTCAAGAACTTCACAATCCACTTCTGTAAGTTTAGCATTTGGCCCTCCACCCATGCCAGTTTTCCTTGCATTGTCTTGCTTTTCCTGAAACACAAGATAGGCCTAGTGAACTAAAATAATGTTATTGTTATTAACAGTATACTAATAATTTACGTTTAAAGTTACCGTGATAACTGAAAATTAAAGTGAAAGTAAATAAATAAAAAGTCAACATAATAGTTTATAAAGAGGTATAAATGAATTGTTAAATAAATCCGCATAACTTCTCGTAACTACCTCATGCTTAAAACCCTCCGACAGGTGCAATAGTATAAGTAACGAGTTCGGGATGACTTACTGTTCTTACAAGTTCATTCTGAATAGACTGTGTGATGTAAAATATCCAGCTGCTAACTCACCAAAATTACTACAAAGGGGCGCAACTAATCTGTGAGATTGTATAGGTCGCAGCAACGGATATCTGTATTCCACAGCACCACAATTATGACTGCATATAAAGCAAGTTCCAAGGGGAAGATACAAGAAAGCGCAGACGCAAATCCCGAGAAAATCCAGAGATATTTCCAAACTTTTGAGCCATAAATCTGTCAGATTAGTTGCGCCTGCCGGAGGATTAAGTTTGTGGTTGAATTAAGTTAGGTTATGTTTGTATTGAGTATATCATTCGCTTTATGAACGTGGCACAATAGATTGACAGCTAACCTACATGTTTATACTAGGTAATTGGAATAGCACTTACCATGGTCAACTTCCTCACGTTCGGCCACCAAACATCTTTCAAATATGTAACTTCTTTTCCGTCCGAAATGACACCAAGTACCTGCGCATATGCACTTATTTCTTTCCACGCCAGCATTTTATCTTTCTTTGTAAGTGTCTTGCTGAATTCTCCAAAAAGGATCTTTTTATTTTCTTTGATTTTTTGATGGATGTATAGTTTAACTTTCCGCTGCTCATCCCGTTTACCCATTATTACAGGTACTTTAAAATTCTAACTAACTTCAATTGCTATTTTTTAAAAACAAAACAACAACTCAACTGTCATAGACAATTAAAACACAGTTTTTGTCAGCAGTTTTGCCAACCGTTAATCCACTAGGCTAATTAAACTATACGACAATTAATACATTTTATAAATCGGTTGACTTGTAGTTTTGTAATATTTTCTTGTAGAAATCAACTAAAATTATTAGTGTACAGTTTTTTTTTGTGCAACAGAAATTACTAGTAATTTGTAACTTGTAACTTGTAGAATTTCATTAGTATTATTAGTATCATTGTGCAACAGGCCCGTGGTTGTCATATTTAATTGTTTCTGTCGAAGTATTACGATTTTTTTAATAAAACAATTTAACAGTTTAATAATATGAATATTTACTACCAAAAAAAAAACACATCAAATTCTTTCAATTTTACTTATGCTTGTTTAAATTATCAATTACATTGTATTGTGAGGTCATGTGTTCCACACATCAGTTTTTTTAAATTTTGTCAGAATATGTACAGCTTAGACAAAAGAATACTAATGTGTAATTTTTTTCCAGATTTAACTACCCCATTCATCACTGTCTTTGGTAAGTTTTAATTCATTTAGCATTTTGTATACAATTCATTATTCACTTGCTAAAAATCCTAGAAATTCTACGTTTGTAGTACTAGTGTGTTAAGTTATGATGTTTTGTTATAAATTTGAAAGAAATTTTATTTATAAAACCAGTCTACAGCTTTATAGTGTATCCCACTAAAGAGCTTAGTTTAGGAAAATAAATTTTTGTTCCCAGTTTTCAACTCTGCGCCATAAATAAAACTTATTTGCTCGGAAACTTAAAACTGTACGATTTAAAGTTGTTTCTACTAACTCTTCCTTTGTAAATTAAAGTTAGAATCACATCGAATCGTTGTTTTCAAGCTAATAAAATTTATTCAGTAAATAAAACAAAAAAAATCTATCTTAGTATTTTCTTTTAAGATAACAGATATGATTTGTGTTTTCACAAGAGTGGATTCTTGCTTGACATGTTGCTTATTTTGTGATATGGCTGCGATATCCTCGGGGTTCTTTTATATTTGATATATAAAATAACAAATTACCCAAACACACTTTATTCATTTATTACTTTATAAAATTTAACGTTCTCTTGTATTAAAAAGTGTACATTATTAAATTTTCAAAGTTAAATTGTAGAATTAAGTTTACAAGGCATTAAATCAGTTAATAAAAAATATGTCAAGTAAGTAACTATATAAACCGAATGAAAAAGATGATCCTTATTTGTTCTTGCCTAAGGGTCATGCACTTAGAGCTAGAAGCAGACCGTAATTTTATTAGCTTTGTTAAATCGATAACAAAATTTTTCGACAAATATGTTGTGTACGCGATATCTAATTCTGCTTCTATTTTTGTCTTAATTTGGAAATAAATTAGAAAGAAATTGATCAAGACATCTCCATTCTGATCTTATTTTATTCTTAATGTAGACCGAAATGCTTTTGATTCAAAATGGTTTTACCGAAAAAAGATCTACAAGGATTGTAATTAAACGCTATTAATAAAGAATTACTGCTAAACGAGGGAAACACTGGAAAGTTTTTTAAGTCGAATTATTAAGGACGTTCTATTTTTAGACAATTAAGTAATAGAGCTTTTTGATTTAATTTTGGATCGATGGCGTGCTTTCCAGCACTGCAATAAATGTAGATGTTTCTAGAAGCATCCTGTTTACCTAGTGTTAGGGTTTCCTTGTAAAGGTTAAATTATATTTTGTGGTTTTCATCAGTTCATGCATGTTGGGGTATCATTTATTAAAGCGCTCCGTATTCTCCCAATTATTCAAATAAATGTACGATAATTTCTGATCTCTCAGTTTTATCAACCGCAAAGTGCGGGCACAAATAGAGTCAATTATTAAATATTTAAAGAAGTTCAAAGAATAAATAAACATCAAGTAGAAGTAATGTACATAAAAAGTTGTCAAATATAAATTTTAAGAGGTGATTAAACACTACAACTCTGTTCCATTTTATTTTGCATTAGAAAGTTACGTTTTTTTTCCTTCCTTCCATCGGGTCGCTCTACCTAGCTGGTTCTCGAGACATTGCAGCCTTTATCGCTTATTGTGTACTCCCTAGTGGTTTCTTATCTTAATGCCCTGTAGCAGGACGCACAGGTCTCTCTCGGAATGTGTGTTTAAGTCTTCCGGTTCTATTTGTGAGTACCCGAAAATCCGCTGTCTTTTAGCAGCCAGCGAGTCACAATCACATATAATATGTGCAGCTGTTTCTGTTTCTTCACCGCAGAATCTACACTTGGAGTCTCCATCTAATTTCTTGATCTTCCTTAAATGGTCCTTAATAGACGCATGTCCTGTCAGAAGGCCGGTAAGTATCCTAAGCTGTGTCCTGCTTAGCGTGAGCAGTTCTGTGGTTCTTTTTACGCAATCCGTTTGTAAATGCGTTGCCATGCATTAACTCTGGTCTGTTTATCCAGTCTGCTTGATGTTTATCGCCTAGATGTCAGATATGATATAGATACGCCTTTCAATGTAAGCCCTTCTATTGTTTTCCCGCGCACATTGAAGTATCGCGTGTATTTCCGTTTGGAACACGGTGCCCTACCTGCCAAGAGGGATAGTGATATCCTGGCTAGGCTTTACACCGTGTATTGCCCGCTTCAGCACCTGTCTCGGTTTTTGAGCCGCCCGTGGAGCAAATTAGACAGCCAGGTGGGAATTTGTGTCTCTGTTAATTCCACTCCGTTGGATCCTGAATTATTACCCCGAAGAATGTAGCAACGAGATGTTTTGGCGTCATATGGTCCGTTCTCCTATCGAGTACGGGGTCCCCCAATGCTGTAAATTAACATCGTATGCTCTGTGTCTGTACATATATTGTAATGTGAATTCTGCAATCTTTATAGCCCCAATATGGCCTCCCCCAAGTGGAGGGAGGTTCAATAGGAGTCTCCATTGCAGCGGTACGCGTGGTTCTCATTGCCCCCGTAATGCCCAAACAGGCAAGTCTTTTGTATCTTGTCTAGTTTGTTGGCTGTTTCCTGATTAACCTTTGGTCATCACACCAAAGTCGCATAAGTTATTGCCAGTCTGAATACCCTTGTATATAGCCAGTGCACCATACGTGGTCTCAAACCCCATGTTCTGTGATAAGTGCGCCTAATTACCACAAAAATAATTTCCGCTTTTCTGATCATTCTCTTAATGTGTTGGCACCACGTAAGTTTGGAATATAAAATAAATCCCAAATACTTTACCTCTCTCGACATATTGATTACTTCGCCGCCAAGAACGAGAGGTCCTAGGTCCTCTAGGTTCGCCCCTTGCGTGAAAGAAACTATGGAGATTTTTTGGGGATTAATTTTTACTCCTTAACTCTATCCATCTAGTTGTTACATTTAGGGCCCTTTACATGCGCTCTCTGACTGCACTAGCAATATCCCTTCTACTAGGATGACTTAAGTCATCCGCGTATCCTACAAGTGAGAAACCTTCATTGCTGAAGTCTACAAGCAGCCTGTCCATGAAACAGTTATAGTGTAGGAGAGATAAAACCCTACCCTGTGAGCATCCCCGTGCCACCCGGACTGCCAGAGTCTCGTTCAGCAGCAGTATTAGCATGCAGTATAACCACCTACAGCACGTTTCCTCCAGACCTAGATTACTCTTGGCTATGGAAATAGAATTGAATGATGTATTATCGAAGGATCCTTCTGTGTCCAGGAATGCCACCCTTGTTTTACAACGTTTTGTCCACTCTCCTGATCAGGTGGTAGAGCGCTGTTTCTGTTGATGGGCCTGTTTTGAAGGTCTCTGTGGAGTGGTCTGGTTACCAGACACCGTCCCTGATATGCGTAGCGAGTAGTTTTTCCAATGGTTTGGAGGGAATCAAGCAACCATCACGATGACTGCTATTTTTGTCTCGTAAATATCAAAGGCATCAATCGGAACAATAGACAGAAATGGAAATATCCTGATCTAGACTCAGCTAAGAGGCCTGTACCGGATAGTGATGAAATACCTATTCCATCATTCAGCAGTCTGCCTACGCTCCCGGAAGATATAGAATCATCAAACTTTGATGAAGTGCAATGTATAGAATCAGAAAACGACAGTGATTTTGAAGCGAATTTAGGAAGTCCCCAACGTTTCGGTTAACAAGTCAACTCTCGGTTGTAACATGAGCATAAAAATTCACTACCTCCACAGCCACTTAGATCGGTTTCCAGAAAACCTAGGGGATGTGAGTGAAGAACAGGGGGAAAGATTCCATCAGGACATTAAAACTATGGAAGATCGATATCAAGGAAGATGGGGTAGCCCCATGATGGCCGACTACTGTTGGAGTTTTCAGCGAGACTGTCCTGGTAAACACCATGCTAAAAAGTCCTATAAAAGAAAATTTTTAAGTGATATGTAAATATATATTTATTTATTTCATGAAATAAATACCTTACTTTGGATTGTTTGTGTTTTTTTTTAACCGGCAGTTCGAGAATATAATAGTAATAATGTAAAATGTATAAAGTTAAAAAATTAGATGATTTCTTTCTAAAAAAAGGTCAATATAGCATATCTCAAAAACTAGATCTCATAGAAAAAATCTGACGGCAGTTTTGGATTCTGCACCCAAACATTACATAAAAACAGTTACAAAAACCCCTGCACCAAAATATGTGTTGGGCTGTGTTATTATTTGTAGCAGGATATTTTGTGTATATGGTCTATTTTATTTTCATACAGCTGGCTGCACTAAATATCGGAAGTCGTATACAGCATGGTCCAAAACGAGAATAATAGATTTTCTCGAAATTTTCAAATGGAAATCCCTATATGTTACATCGGCATGGGATAGCTTCTTTGCTACTCTAACAATTTTACCAAAGAACGTAATATAAAATACGTTCTTTGATTTTACTAAGAATTCCCTATACCCAAACTCACTCGTTTTTAGTTAAATTCGTCTTTATACGAAACGACCCGTTATTAATCAAAAGGAGGCGTAAAAGTTACATATTTTAAAAAAATTGTTATTAGATATAGATTTCTAATACTAATAATACCATTTACAACAAATTTTAATATTTAAACGATGTTTTTTATAATCGGGCTAGTATCTTTTTTTTAATGCGCTCTTTTACTACATTAAAATACGTTCGACGTGAAGCATAAAAAACTACCGTTATCACACTTTCTTGGGAAAAACAAAATAAGGTATCTAATAGCTGGCCGTGGAAAAAAATACGTGGTAACTGTCAAATAAATAAACATTATCGTTTCAATTGACGTATTAACTATAAATTTTGTATATTGTTAGTTAGGTGTTGCTAAATATTATTATTTATTTGTGTTACAACTATTTTTAAGCAGTAATTATTCATTTGTGTGGTTTTTGCTGATAAAAGTACTTCTTGTGATGGAGTACCAAAATATGAGCTCGTAGATATGATTCTTATACTAGGGGAATGCCAAAAAAACTCTTTTTTGGCAAGTCGAGTATATGCAGACAAAATCCAGGCAAGCGAAACCTGGAAAATTTATTACAAAGATTTATACAAACGGGGCATGTAGACTATAGAAAACCAGTTAAGAGTAGGCCCGTTGGAAGTAAAGAAAATGAATTATATGTTACCGAAGATCCTTCAATTAGTCAAAAAGCAATTATTTCTGCGGTAGGTGTCAATGAACGAAGCGTTCAAAGGATTAGGGGGATAACCGTTTTATGCGTATCATATCCTGTTTCATCAACAATTACATGACATGGAATTGGAGCGACGTGCATTTTTCAATTGGGCTCAACATAAAATTGATATAACTTTTTTGATAAGGTTTTGGTCTCGGATGAAGCCACATTCCACACAAATGAATTTGTCAATCGCCATAACTTCTACTACTATTCAGATCAGAATCCGAGGATTTTCAGGCAGGTTAACTATCAACGCAAATGGTCAATAAATATTTCGGGCGGAATTGTTGGTGAACACGTTATTGGACCATATTTTTTTAACGGGCATTTGAATGGAGCTATGTGGCTTGATTTTTTGAAAAATCATTTGCAAAATCTATGTGCAAATTTGCCAATAGCTGTGAGGAATGAAATATGGCTGCAACACGATGGAGGCTCAGCCCAGTATTCTTTTCACGTCAGGGACCATCTTAATACATTCTTTCCAAATCGTTGGATTGGCAGAGAAGGGCCGTGTAACTAGCCACTCCGATCCCCCGATTTAATGGATTTCTTATGTGGGGATATGTTAAGGAAATCGTTTACCAGGAGTCGCCAACTAAACAAGAAAATATGTAACAAATGATAAGGAACGCCTTTGAAAGTATCACACCCCACAAGAAGAGTAACAAGGTCTTTTCAAAGTCGTCTTCAGTTGTGCGTCCAAGAAAATAGACCCATATACGTAAAATATACTACTACAAATAATAATTGATGATTAACACATCTCCATTCAGACAAAGAAATTTTCATATCGCGAGGAGTGTTCCAATCTGGAATAATATGTAGGATGTTCCATTAAAAAATGTTTGTGTGTTCATTGACTTACGGGTCACCCTATATTTGGGAAAATATTTTTAAAATGAGCTGTCTTGCAAGGACTTTATTGCTCAATTTTAATATTTTTTGTAATATATATCATTCAGATGTACTAGAAGATGGGAACTAAAATGCAGGAACCTGTATAAACCAATCTTAGCTGAAAACAAACTATATCGCCATCTTCATATAATAAGAATCTCGGAATTATAGTTAGCCTAGATATAGTCCCTGCACATATATGTATATATGCACATCTTAGTTAAGAAACTAATCTTTTAGCGAGGTAGAAACAAATCGGGCTAGGAGGTAAACTCTCTTTATCTATGTATAAACTAACCTCTTGTTGGAAACACATTTATATGTGGTATAAACCTTGCTCAGTACAAATGTGAGCCCTCCTATAATCGAGCCCTTCTCTTAGATATAAATCCTACGTCTCTTGATACGAATTCTCTACCTTAGTTTATACCTACATATGTATTTATAGCTTGGAAGGTAAAATTCGACCTAGAGTTTTTAACGAATCTGCACGATACTTTAAAAGCAAAACCATTTTTAGCGTTATGGAGACATTTAAAGACATTTTTAGAAAGGCATAAAAGTACATTTCGAAAATATCGGACAACTATAAGACTTAGATATGTAATATGTAAAAATACTTTTTTAAAAGAATTAAAATTTGTGGAAATTTTTCATATGGGGACGAATAAGCCCAAAAAATACTCCCTAGATGTCTGTTAAGTTATATCTGACATGAAGGTTTCAACGTCCATCTGACTAAATTATTGTTTATGTTTTTACAATATTGCCTATTTTCGTTATATACATATTAAAAAAGAGGTTGTAGAATTACCTTTAAGAAATTATTATTATTAAAATGATTTAATTTCTTTTAATTTGCACTTTGTAGGTTGGAAAGTCGTTCCACGCGATACATTGTCACGTGTGGTTAAAGTGTACCGTAAATTCTTTTCTTCCCAAACTTTAAAATGTTATATGTAGGAATTACAGGATGAAATCATGTGTTCTGACATATTGAAAACTTAGATATACCTGAACATACATTTGGTTATAAATATTACTTAATTTGGAGATGTTTGGGTTTATTGCAAATTAGAGTGAAAGGTAGTGTCCAGTTTTGTGGGAATGGCATAGATTTTTCGGTTTGTTTGTTTGTAAATAGATTGAAGTTGAATTACGATTAGGTTTCACGTGTTGACTAGAATAAAGTAGTAAATTGATTTAAGAAGACAAAGAGTTCTGTTTGTATAATACGTTGCTGTAGAGTCGATTTTTCAAATTTTTGGGGGCGACGAAAACAGATCATGTTACACTATTTTTTTCGAAGCAGCTTAATTGCTAGTGACGTATTTCTCCACTTGCTTTCCAAAACTCATCTCGTTTTTACCATGCTTACAATTTAAAGGAATTGCCATTTGACGTAAAATGTAGTATGGTGAAATCTGATAAATTCGTAAGAGATTGTATATCTAGCTGTAAACGAGAGGAGTTGGACGCTAAACGCTGGATGTGATCTTGGGATGTACTTAATTTGCTTAACTTCTACCGGGGTTGAAATTATCGTGGGGAGAGCGCTTAAGGCGATTGAGATTAAAGGGTATTCACCTGTGACTCATTTCATTACCTTCTGTGCGCAATTTTCTCTTATATTCTGATTACTGTATACTAAAATTTCGTACTACGAAGTTAGTCAAATTTATGTTTTCAACCATATTATTATTCTTTTAATTTGTTTATTAAGATTAAGGTACTAAAGTATATGATTTGGGGAATTTGAAGCTTGTAAGAGTCAACCCTATTTAGCTATTAGATTTTACAAAAGTGAATGTGGTTTAGCATCTGCATCAATACTTTGGTTGTTTAATCTGTTTTTTTATTATTGTCATAATATACGAATAGCGTTGGTGAATTGAGGTATTATTTCGTACTGGGTGCAAAAATATATGTTATCGCGTATTATTGTTTATTTAGTACCAAATTTAAAAGATTAGATATTTTTATTTCGTTCAAGTTACCGAGAGGTTTATTTATTTTATGGGAATTTTGATTTGTACAACTTTACAGCGACGACGTTCAATTATTTTTTTATACTCTTAATGAAAGCTTTAACGTAACGATTGGTGGGAGCTTTCCTTGTTAGATTATTTGCTATTTTGTAACGTAACTATAGAATAAATAAGATTGTTGACCGATCAGCTAATCTATTAGCACGTCATTTTATTGCGATTGCGTAGGAGACATCGTACCGAAGCTTCTCCTGCTTTCCGACAAAAGCAAGTTGTTTTGTTTATTTAGAACGTAGCTGTGAAACATTCGCATTTAGGTATTACGACCCCTATATTGACATTTATAAAATTCTAGTGCCCATATCATTTATAACTTACCCTTATTGTGTTTTATGTATTACGAGCTATCCTTAACGCAAAATTATTCTACTAAGCTACCGGCCCCTTCCTTGTATGTTCCCTCCGATCTGTTACCATTTTCGCCCGTAACAACATTATCTCTCCCTAGTTTTGAAAAGTAAAACAACACTTGTGCAGGATGTCATTTCCTGACTACTGACTGATAAACTCTTAAGACACTTCATTTTCATTAACACTTGCCCCTTTTAAATCCGAAACACAAAATAAAGAGTGCAAAAGTTAAATGTACAAAATAAAGATTGTTAAAATAGGAACTACGTAAGAAATACTCACATATGTGGAAAACTGTAGCTAAAATGTATGCATACGAAAATAAACTAATAATAAGAATTATAAAGCAGTAGATATAAAGTGTATATTGACAGCTACATTTTTATGTGTTGCATTTAGTAACAAGTATTTTCCAAAAGGGCTGAAAATTATACCAAAACAAGGTACAAAAAAGACGGTCTTAAGGCATATCGAAGACATATACGTTTGTTTTGACACATTGCATATTTTGATTAATCAGCAATAATTGTTTAATAGGGTTATAAACAGAGCATACATGGAATATACTGACTCCCATAAAAATTGCAACACCTAGAATTTATTGAACGATTTTATTGAAATTTTCGTCAACGGTGTCTTTCATTAGAACAAACAAACGATTAAAATTTGAAAACAAAAGAACAAAAACTAAAAATGTTTTTTTCGATAATGAGTTGCTCCGCCACGATTTGTAATGTACTCATTTAGACGGCGTGGCATGCTATCAATCAAGTGATCTATAGCTGCATGTGATATATCAACTCAAGCTTCTTTAATGCGTAGCCGGAGATCGTGTAAGTTATCTAGAGGGTGTGGTAAATTACCCAGTCGCCTACCGACCTCAACCCATACATGTTCAATGGGCGACAAATCAGGCGACCGAGCAGGTCATGGGAGGACGGCAATGTTAGCTTCTTCCAAAAAAGTGTTGTAGCCCTTGCCGTATGAGGGCGCGCATTATCCTGTTAGAAAATGGGATTTTCCAGCTCCTGAAGATATGGAATCGCAACGGCAATATAACCAGCGGCGTTTAAGTTGCCATCAATGAAGACCAATGGTGATCTGCTACCGTAACATATTGTACGCTATATCATCACTCCTTGTATGAGGGCTGTGTTGCGTTCCACAAAAAATGTTGGATTTTTACGTTCTCCGCGCATCCGTCTGACCCTCCTACAACCATCGTGGGCCCACAAGCAAAATCGGGACTCGTCACTATACACTATTCGATCCCATTCTTGCGCCCAATTCGTTGCTCCATTCTAACCTGCGTAGACGGTGAAGTGGTGTAAGAGGGAGACATAAAAATGGACGATATGAATGCAGCCCATAAGACCTTATCCGACGATAAACATATCTGGGTCCTACACCTCTCATCCAATCATTTGCAATCGATCGAGTTGTTGACAATATGTCTCTTGTGGCCAAAAGTCTTAAGCGACGTTCTTCGCGATCTGTAGTCCAGCGGGGACGTCCAGATCCAAGGCGACGTTGTTGCACCCCTTCCTCGGACCATTTGGACCAACATATTAATACCGTTGTAACATTTCGGTTTACACGACGAGCAATTTCTCTTAGCGAAGGTCCGAACTCTCTCATGCCAATAATACGGCCACGTTCAAAATCAGTCAATTGGGAAAAATGTTGAAGTTGGCGTACTCTTGGCATTGTTACAAAGTTCAGAACGAAATTGTGAACAAATAATTTCCCAAATTGACAGTTAATTACACACTGATGGGTTTATTTCGTTAAAGTTATTGTTACTAAGCCCAAAGGAAAAAAACAAAAAAAAACTACTAGCTAGATTTTATTCAAATTTTAATCGTTTGTTCTAATGAAAGACATCGTTGACGAAAATTTCAATAAAATCGTTCAACAAATTTTAGGTGTTGCAATTTTTATGGAAGTCAGTATATTATCAGAAGTGACAGATTCTATAACAGCTCGTTATTCTTAATAAGGCCTAATATTTAGTGGCTTGTTACACAGTCAGATTGCGCTGATATGATTCATATTTTACTATTCTCAATACTGCTTTCAATCTACGAAAAAGCTAGTATTCAAAACCACAACATAAGGTTTTATATCGAAAACAAATTCATTCAGGCGTTAGAACTCAGAAACGTAGTGTCGCTCAGATATATATTTTAGGACAAACCTTATTCCATAATAAATGTGATTTTTTCCACATTTTGATTATCGAAGTCTTTACTTTGTAGTTGCATGGGTCAAACAAACATTGCTTAATTGTTATTCAGTTGCGCGATTCAAAAGAAATGCTTTAAATTACGGTTGGATACATTTTAGAACATGTATTTAATTTTCCAGAAACTGTTCTTTGTTATATACGCTTGATTTGTTTTACTGTATTGAGTGTTTTTTATTTTCTATTGATTGTTCAGTTTTATTTGGTTTTTAAAGGGCAATAAAATTACATTATAGAAAATGTATTAAAATAGTAACTGAAGTATTCAAGTAGGTCTTTGAATAATGACTTTTTCCTTGCAATTTTCAGCTTGATTAACTTATGAGGAACTTAAATTATTTCCATAATTGAAAATCGTAGTAACCAAGTGTAATTTACGTCAGTTTAGTGTATACCTTTGATTTATCATTTGAATTATGTTTAGATATGATAGTTGTGTTGTTTTCCAAAAGATTCAGTGAGTTATTACACAGTAGGAATCTTGTACTATACAACGTGCCCAAGATAAGAATGAACAGCATGGGGATTTTGAAAACGGTAAGAGATGCGAAGGCGGTTAAATTAGTGAAAAGTTGTATAATTTAGGGCATGTTCACATGTAGTTCGCAAAAGTTCAATAAAAGTGCAATAGTTTCCGAGATTTCAAACAAAATGCGATTTTTGAATTTTTCTTTTTTCGTAATTCCTTAATTTAACTTAAAGGATTTTTAAAAACCAAAGGTACTTCTTCATTGTCACTCTTTGAATTCTGTTAGATGGCTTTTCAAATTTTTTTATTCGACGTTTCGTCTCCGAGAAACCATCGCCAATTTTATTTCTTTATGTCGCCCAACCAACGAAACACCCTGTATTTGACAGTATTTTTTATTAGGACTTTAACCATGTATTTACACATTATGGTTTTGAAGCTGAAAAGTTTGGATTTTTATTTTTACATTTTTCATATGACATCAGTTAATATTAGAAGGCTCATAAAATAACACTTGTTTAACAATTTTTTGAAAACTGTTTAACCTAGTTTTACTGCGTTGAGATTGTTGTTGTTATTTGATTCGTACTATTTTAAGTTATTATTATTACCATCACTTCGTAGGTCGTTTTTCTGGTTTTGTTTAGTTAATTTATAGTTATAATTAATCAACAAGTGTTTCTATGGAGAGACGAAATTTTACAAACGAAGACAAGTTCGATATGTTGACATGCTACATCTTGTCCCACAGAAATTGTGTAGTTACTGAGCTGATGTATTTGGATAAATATCCTGAACAAAGGTAACCTGGTAAATCCACTTTTAGACGTTTGGAATTTGGAATTTGGTTCATTTACAGAACCTGTTATATCCCGTCAAAAACAATCTGATGACGAAAAAGCTAATACCGTTTTGCAAGCCGTTGCTGAAAACCTAGAAATATCGACAAGACAAATGGAGCATCGTGCTGATTTTTTTTTTACTTATAGTATTCCCGAACAGGTTAAGATTTGCCTAACGTGCTAAAGCACTCAGTAACACTGATATGGTTTAGGGATATTGTTAGGCTGACGAGAAATGTTTATGAATGGCTACCTTAAATTGACTTAAGTCGAAGTTTGGAGCAGTGCATTCCACAATTTGGTCGCCGTGTAGAAAAATGTAGATTGAGCTCGTTTAGTGTGACACGATGGAATTTTGAGTGATTTATTATGGTGTGAATGGGCAAACCGAGTGTGCCTAGCGAAGATGGCCTGCGACGATATTAAGGAGTGTATTTAGAAGGTACACTTGCCATGGTAATAGCGATGGAACAAGGAAAGAACCGAAACTATTCTTCTATGCTCACGAGGCTGTAGGTCAGAAGTTAGAGACGGGTCATTTATAAGCCTTACAGCTCATTTTTGGATGCGGTTTACCATATCAAAGGCGTATTGGGAATCACTGACCCAGAGGTGGGAATTGTATTCCAGATGAGGTCGAATTTGAGCGTTATACAGCAAAAAGGAGTTGTTGCGATGTGAGGTACTGTTTAGATCTATGTAGAAAGCCCAGTTTTGTGGGTAGCTGTTTTGCTGACTGGCAATAGATAGTCAACCCAGGAAGGGTTCGATGATACGGACATCCCTAACATAGAAATAGAGTTTGAAAACTTGAGTTCTAAGCCATTCATATTTACTGCAGGAAATGGCCGGTCTTTCTTATCGGACACAAGGCAACACTGCGTTTTGTCGGCGGTGAACGTGAGTAGATTATTCCTTTCTCATTCAAGGACACGTTCTAAGTCACTGTTGGTTGAGGCTCCCATTTTCACCTTAACGTCCTGACTAGACTTATTGTTGTGGGAAAATTGAGAAGAACCACATTGTAGGGTGCTGTCGTCTGCAAAGCAATGGATCGGGTTAGTTGTTGAGAAAATGAGGTCATTTATGTATAGCAGGAAAAGTGTAGGAGCTATCACTGATCCTTGGGGTATGCCCGCGTTAATAATAGTTTCTTTCGAAAAGAAGCCATTGACGACAACGCGTATACGTCTTTTGTCAAGAAAGCTGGAGATCCAATTGAAGCGCGTAAAGGATAAGCCCATCAAGTTTAGCTTCGAAAGTAGGCACTTGTTTCAAACCTGGTCAAACGTATTTGAAATATATAAAGCTATTACGACTGTTTCACCCGACCTCTCTAATGTGTTATTACAAAGCTGGGTGACATATGAAAGAAGATCACCCGTTCAATGACTGTTTGAACCCATACTGGTGGTCTTTTAGGAGTTTAGGAGAAATGATAGCTGTTGGTGAATAGTTTGAGGGATCGGTTTTGTCGCCCTTTTTAGGAATAGGTTGGTCATTTGCTTCCACGATGAGGGAAACTCTCCAGATGACATGGTGATCGAAAAGAGTTTGGACAATACAGGTACTAGCTCGGGGTAACATTTTTTAAGGACGATAGCTGGAATATTGTCAGGGATAGTCACCTTGTTTGAGTCTAGTTTATTGATAATTGATTCTAGGAGCTTGTAACGAAAGTGGATTGGTTTAATAGCGTATGGGATAAATTTGGGCGACGGCACAGTTTTACTAGAATCATTGAGACATGAATTTGCTGCAAAGTAATCGACAAAGAGGTTGACTTTTTCAGCAGGATCAGCTACTACAGCTCCACCGCGAGATGTCATGGGAGGAAAGGAAGTTGTACTAAAGTTTAATTCTTTGCATTTACGTTCTTCAAACATCTTTTTGGCCATGGATTTATTTGATTTCCATTTGGTATAGAGTTTATGCTTTTGCCATAATGTATGAGTGCAAGCTCTATTAAGCCAGGGTTGGGAACGGGCATGACCTACACGATTATATTTTTTGGGAATGTATAACTCCATACCCATCAAGATAACTTCATTTATTGAAACAGCAATGTTGGAAAAGGAGGACCGTTTAAAGAAATACGCCAGGGGAAGGTTGCAAAAAATCTCGCAGTTCGCTCCAGGTAGCTGATTTAAAACACTACATAGTTCTATCTGTTTTTTAAGTAACAGTGGAATTATTTCGATTAGGCAGTCGTCTGATTGAGCAAATGGGGAAGGACTCTTGTTTTATAGACAAGTGGGTTAGTTGTAAGGAATAGGTCCAAGACATGCGGAGTATGGTTAAGGTTGTCAGGGATTCTGGTTGGTTCGGAAATGATTTGTGTGAGATCGCAGGATTCAGCAAATGCTTCTGCACTATGACCTGCGGGATTAGTAGTAGACGAAAATTGAAGCCAATTAGAGTTGTGGGCATTAAAATTTCCCAAAATTGAAATATCGCAAGATGGAAACTCTAATAAGACGTGATCTATTTTCAGACTAAGGTAATCAAAAAAATATTGGAAGTTGTTATCATTGGAAGACCTATACAAACAACGGTAGAATTGAGGCCCAGAATGTTTGAACCAAATCGCGTGAAATTTGTTGTTTTCCAAAGTGGGCATCCTCTTACAACCTACGTTTTCCTTGGTATACGCACATACTCCGCCTTTAAGGCGAAAGTTAGAGTAAAATTTGTATCTGGGAAATTGCAGGTCAGGCGAATCAGTGCTTAGAGGAGAGACTTGTGTTTCTGATAGAAACAGAATGTCCGGTTGCACTTGTACAAGGTGTTGGTGAACAGCATTAAGATTCGGCCTAATACCACGTATGTTTCAGTAATGAACCCGGTTTTGGTACTTTCGATGACAGAGGGCGCTTGAGTCCTGCCCTCCCGGGCATCCGAATGGGGCAGAATTTTATTTCTGGAAGATCTTGCTCTTCTTAGTCTTGATTCTGGCATTGACGAATTTTTGTCCCCCCCCCAGGATCCTTGGGACGCATCGACGAATATATGTGACAGTGTGGACGTCTCGCCCTACTCACCTGGGGTATAGCGTCTGTTTTAGAACTCGTCACTCTAAGGGTGTAGCCGTTAGAAAGTCACGCTTGGCTAGTGCGTGTTGGCGAGTACACAAGGAATAATGTAGAAAGTGACCGGCAGTCCTTACCGAGCTCAAAAAATTGGAGCACCAATATTAAGGAACACATGGTAAAGGTGGTGGTATTTTAACCTAATTGAAACATCATGAATAAACTGTATAGTACCCCAATCTGTTTACGGTTAGTTTTGTAGGTGTTGACAGCATTAAGATTGAAATCAATTATTTACTTTGGTTTATTATTTACGTTCCAACTTGCATATTATTGCCAGTTTAAACTAATCAAATCTGTTTACTATTGTTGGGAAACCTAACTTTTCAATTTTTTCTTACTTCCTTTATATTCAATTGAAGGGTAATAATAAATAACGATAATGAGCCTGTTAGCCATCCCGGCTTTAATTACCTACTTTTAGGAACAATTAATGACAATTAAAATTAAATATAGTAACAATGGCAATAGTTAGATTAAATTTTAAGTTTGCTGTCAAAGAAAAATACAATATAAAATAATATGAAACATAATGTTATAATTAAACTTAAAATTTAATATAGTACCAAAAATAAAATTGGATTAACTTTTAAATTTGAAAATACTACCAGGTATTCTATTTTATGGGCTTCAACGGTCGTCTGGCATAGGTTTGAAGGAAACGTATTTTTTCGTAGAAATGTAATGCTATAGCAACCTTAGATATTATTTACGCGCCTTTTTTATTCATTTAAAGAACCACTTCACACATTACAAAAATTCTACTGTTTTGATTATTATTATTTCGTTTATTATTAATATTCTAACCGACAAAAATCTATTCAAAAGCATCGTACTTTGCATTTAAATTAGATTGTTCCCTATGCGACTTGCTTTCCTTTATTTGAGAAAAGAAAAAGTATTTAATTTAGAATTACGATTACAACTTAGAGCTAGTTATATGCTTGTTTTATCTATTTGTTTGTTTTTTCTATACTTTGGATTACGGATTCGATTTAGTTATTTCTTTTTATCATTTAAGCCAATAAAATGATTTTTATGACAATGTGTTACTTACAGAAAGGAGTTTATTAAATACAAAGCTGTACATTTTTATGAATCATATCCGGTCTATTTTATCAGTTCTCCATAATTCATTGTTATTGCAAAAATGTTTATCTGTTTGAGTTCAAGACAAAAGGGTGGTATTTGCACTTGAAGTTTACTTTACAATTCTACAAGTTTTAACAATCACATCTGGTATGGGTTTAAAAAAACCGTATTTTTCGTAGAAATCCAATGCTATAGCAGTCCCGAATGTTATTTACGCGCCTTTTTGACACGTTACAAAAGTACTACTGGTTAGTTTATTATTGTTTTTATCCATTATTAATATTCAACAGCTGGGTATAAAAATCTGTTCAAAAACTCACCCCTACCGTACAGTAACTTTATTGATTTAGAACATGTCATTTTAATCCGGATTTGTTTCACTAAGCGAAGGTAGAGGCTGGAGCCACCCCAAACACGTCCTATCGCTTTGACGACCCGACGCAATTAGCAATTGCAAATTCTAGACCACAATTCATTTTAAATAAGAATAAGTTTCATCCATATAAATTTCGAGTTTGCCAGGGTCTTAGACCAGCTGATGAGGAGCAGGGAGTAGGTTTTTACGAATGGTATACTACACTATGTTACGAAGATCAAGATTTTCCTGTTAAAACAATTTGGTCTGATGAAAGCGCGATAACTAACAATGGAATTTTTAGCTGACGTAACAAACATTATTGGGCGAAACAAAATCCTTATTTTAAAAAAAAATCAAGACATCAACATAGATTTGGATTTAGTGTGTGGATGGGCATTTTGGCACCAATAATAGTATTCACCACAACAATTTAAATGCCAAACGATGTCTGAACTTGCTAAGGACTGATTAGGAAAATTCCTTGGATGAATTACCTCTAGCACTTGCTAACAATTGTTGGTTTCAACGAGATGGTGCCCCAGCACATAACTCAAGAGATGTACAGGACTATCTATCATTGCGGTTTACAGGAATATGGATTGGAACTTACAGTGCAGTAGCTTACCAGCCCGATCACCCGATTTAAGCCCGTCGGATTTTTTCTGTGGTGTTACCTGAAAAACTAAGCGTATGATGGGAGTTTTGAAAATGAAGAGCAGGTGTTAGTATCGGTTATGGGAGCAGTTAATACTATTTCGCCAGAAATACTAAACCGTGTTTTAAATTCTTCAGTAAAGAGAGCTTACCTGTGTCTAGAAAATAATGGCAACCTATTTGAACAGTTATTGTAATTATTTAACTTAATTTGCTTAAATTTGCAAGTAAAAGAATATTATCAAATACTAATATTAATCCGAATTTTTCGTAAAAATTAGCTTCAAAACCATAATGTGTAATACATAGTTAAATTCGTAATAAAAAATACTGTCGAATACAGGGCGTTTGGTTGGTTGCTGCGATATAAAAAAATAAAGTTGATGATGATTTCTCGGAGACGAAACGTCGAATAAAAAATTTGAAAACGCTATCTAATCGAATTCAGAACGTTACCTGTGGTTTAAAAACCCTTTTAATATAAATGAAGGAATTACGAAAAAGAAAAACTCAAAAATCGCATTTTGTTTTAAATCTCGGAAACGATAAACAATAATGAACTTTTGCAAACTACATGTGAACATGTCCTAAATTATACAACTTTTCTCTAATTTAACCGTTTTGGTATTTTTTGCCATTTTCAAGATCCCATGCTGTCCATCCTTATTTTTGAAAAACAAATTTTGCATTTTTTTAAACACTTGTTTGCAAAAAGTCATCCATAAAAAACACTACAACAAATGTTTAGTTATCATGTTCGTGAAAAAATATTTAAATACACACATGCACGTTTTATAAGTTCAACACGAAAAGCATTGACCATGCTTAAGGAAGACGCCTTGGGTTCATAGTGTAACGATGTAAACAAGAAGAATAAGCAAGGTCAACCGCCAGAACCCAAACCCACTTAATTTACTGGCGGTTTGTTTACCTGCTTTAAATGTGTTTAACCCCTTTCTATTGATGCAGTTTTTTGAAAAAAGTGAGGTGTACCATAAATGGCACACTAAGCTGTGTTATATGTGGTACGCTATACAATAAGAGAACTTGTAACTAACAATATTTATTTACTCAGAATGAAATTTTAAAAAACAGTTTCTGTCCTTGTTCAAACATAAATAATTTTTACATTTTCTGCGCATGATTAATTATTTCCCAGTACATTCGGGAAACTTACATTTTTGCCTTGTGTCCATATAAACTGGAAGATTATCCATTTCATCAAGTCTTATTTCCTCGAAAGGAATATCTGCTGCTGGAGTTTTAGATTTTTTTCAGAAAAACGTATTTTAGAGACATCTGCCAGGGCTTCCACGTGAACGCGGGGTACTTGTATGTACTTCACATAAAGCTTCAATGACTGAAAATTTGAAGGTCACCAATGCCAGTTGCTCATTGTCCACATTGCGTCTATATAAAATCCATCCGTTTATGTACCATTTTTTTGATCTTATGGATATTTTATAATATGCTAGCATAGAGTCCAGTAGGTCCATCCCACCCATAAATCTGTTATAAACCTTCACGGATTGTGGACAGTAAATTTTAATTTGACCTTTTTTTGAAAATCTTTCAACTTCAACTATAGGTTGGGTTTCTACAAATGTTGACATCAAAGTGACGAGCTTGTTATCAAACCATTATGCAACGGAAACTTCTACCCCGTCAATTTTAACTGCTTTTTCCACCATATAGCCACGTCCATCTTTTTTCATTTCGTTTTATTTTGGCATTTACACATTCGTTATTCTCTTGATTCTTAGTTTGATTTTGTTCGTTTTCACTTACATTTCAATTGTCTTTTTAAAAAATCTTCTTGTTTAGGACTGGGGTTGCTAGTTTCGTTTGACAAAAACGGTATGTAATCTTTTTTAAAATATTTTGTTCAAACTTAACATCAAAATCGTTGTCATTTACATTTTCTATGTTTTTAGCTACAAATTTTAGCTACTTCACAGTTTGGGTAATAACCAGAAGATGTGCCCTTTGCTCAGTCGTAGATTAAAGTAGGCCGGGTTTATAAAATTATCGATTTGCCTTACTAACCAAAAAATATTTAGATGTACCTATACATGTTCGCTTTAAAATCGGGGTTGCCTCTTCCTGAAACTAATAATTAAATACTCGAACGCCAACTTGTTTTTAAATATGGAATAAAACAACTAAACCATTATACAATAAATTTAAAAGAAAATTTCGACAATAGCAAAGTTTATTTGCACGACCTATATCTAATTATAAACAGAAATATGTTATTGCTAATGTTAGTAACGTTATGACGTAATGAATAATAATTAATTAATATTGTGAGAAATTAATTGAATCAGAATACCTTAGTCTTGGTCACACTGTAGATAACGAAATGGGTGCATACTGTGTCAGCGATTTTGGAAATTGTTGCGTAATATTACTTCAGGTTGAAGTAAATCTGGATTTGTATGCTTCATAATTCCCAAATGAATATACTTCACTCTTGATCAATCGTACTAAATCCGTAACATAGATTAACGGTAAAATATTTAATGGCGTAAATGTGTTTAAACGTGGAAAGGTGAAGTTAGAGTAAAAAATAAAACGTAAACATGAAAGTAAAAATAAAAAAGTGCCTGAAAAAAAAACGTTTCAAACTTTAATATAACAGTTTTTTTACAACTCACCATAAAATTTATAGCACTCTTTTTAAAAAAACAAGCAATAATGGATGCAACATCCACCTTCTTAACTCAAACAAAAACTACGCCAATGTGGTCTATTGCGTATGAACATATCTGAAACGCGAATGTGCGAACGATATACGTACGAATTCTTATTAAAATAATTAAATGCATGTTTTTATGCAACTAGATATGCAACACATGCTGCACGAAATGCACGTTAAGTTGGCTACATAGAGGTGAATCATTAACAACACGTTCGAAGTTTGTTACAATGTCGAAGAAAACTGCATTTAGAAGCAGAAGCGATTTCTTATTATGGTAACTCGATTTTAATGATTACTGATACTGTAGTTGAATTCTTACTTACTTATTGCTGTGTTAGTAAAAACAAACTGTTCTGTATTTAACAATTAGGATCTGAATTTATTATTATTATATTATTATTATTAATGTAGCCCATAGGGATTTAAATTTACCGCCAAAATTCGTTTACCATTGAATGTACCAGAATGTAGTCAGCGCCATTATCCCCACATCCCATTTTCATGTTTGCTTAGAAGCACTGTATTAAAAAAGGGGTTGCATAATTATCCTAAAAAATTTATTACTAAAATTATTTCATTTCTTTTAATTTCCACGTTGTAGGTTGGATGATCGTGTGTTGTTCCATACCAGATATTTATTTATGGGGATATGCCAAAGAAGAGGTGTATGAATATTCTCCGCCTGAGAATTACGAAGAATTGGAAGACATGCGATGTTTTAACGAATATCAAAAAAATCACTTGAAGAACTTTTTCAAAAAATGCAAAAATCCTATACGCAAGGAAATAAAAAGTTCATGTAAATATCGAAAACAAACACTTTCCTGATCTAACCAACCTTGTAGCTAAATTGGTTTCCTAGATAGCAATGCATATAGGCCAAATTTTGGACACACTGTATAGAGTATCATAATCTTAAGGTGACGGATTCATTTAATCTTTACTTACGATTAGAAAAATTACTAAAATAAATACTACTTTTCACCATCTCAGCAATTCACTCATTCGCTAATGAGGTTGTCTCTTGTTTAGATAACCATGCATACCCTGCTGGGTTTTTTGTGACCTTAGCAAGGCATTCGATTGTGTTGATCCTAATATTCTGGTTGCAAAATTAAATTTTTACGGTATTGGAGGTGGTTTACATCGTTTTTTTGGGAGAGATATCAATTTCTCAAAATTAACTATCATGGTTGTTCACGTTCATCGTCACTTCTTCTTATAAAGTGGGCGTGCCGCTGGGCTCGGTTATAGGACCGATCGTTTTATTATTTTGATTAGTGATATCTAATCTTTCTTAAATCAGTAGTAATGTACGCGGGCGATACTTCGGTATTAGTCTTTGCGAAATCTTTCAAAGATGTAGAGGTACGGGCAGGTGACATTGTTAAACAATTAAAGGATAGGTTTAATCAAAATAAATTATTTTTGAGTAAAAAAAGAAACAAAATTATTACCATTTAGGATACACTGTCAAAATGAAAACAATGAACAAGTCCCTTCCCAAAACGATATCGGCATGGTCCACTAGGTACCGTAAAATTTCACCAGAATTTGAACTGGAAACATCACTGTTCTGAATTCATAAAAAATTTTAATATTTGTTGTTTTTAAATACGTAATCTAAAGAAGATTATTGGAGTCCAATACATTATTTCATTTTATTATGCTCCAATTCACTCACGACTGTTATATGGCGGTTGTTATTGGGGAATATCTGGTGTGGCAAAAGATGTGTTTATTGCGAGTAGAACACCGGCACCTTAACTTTTACTTTTTTACGTCACAAGCATCGGTCACTGGAGCACTTTCCCCTCCACTAATTATATGCCCACGTGGGGATAGTATTTTTTTCACCTGAGAATAAGAAAGATGTGTTAATCACAAAAGAGATTGCATAATTATTATTACATTTCTTTTAATCCCATCTACAGATTGTAATCTAATTTATTTATGCATTAGGGGTTGTATTCTATTAAGGGGCCGTAGTCTTTTAAGATGGGAATCTGTTCGCGGGTTTCTTAATATGTGTTTATTATTATTAAACAGTTATACAACTTCATTTATATTATTTGGAAAGTAGCAATCAGTCGTCGACATTGCGTTAATTAATGAGTTTACAATGATTTTAAAAATTTGCAGTTGCAACAAAACCTTAAGGTCTTAAATTAAATATTAGATGAAATAATAATAATCATTTCTACCCTGATTAAATAGCGCGTTTTTTATATGTCCACGTGGGGATCGTATTTTGCTCTATTTTGTAAAGCTCATAAACAACTGGATTATTTTTTGATATTAAAGAAGCTAATCAATATAAATATAACATACACAATTGATTTTTAAATACGCTGTTAAATTCTATGTAATGATAAGAAAACAGTTAATGGGTATTTCGTAATCTGTTAATTAACTTAATAACAATCTTCTTTAAACTAGATTTCGCCTCTATATTATTTTACATACATAAAAGTTCTGTCTCATAAGAAATACCTCTATCAAAAAAAAACGGCTTTAGATTTTATAATCAGGTTAAACATGCATGCTGACCGCTTATTAGTGCTACTTTTAAATTTTCGGGTTTTACCGATGATGGGGTTGTCATACCATCACATAAGCCTATTCTACATATAAGCTCTACCTTAGCAGAAATACCACTGTCGAAAAGGAACTTAGATTTATAAACAGACCCCTAGGTAAAATATTAGAGAGCAGTTACAGAAACAAGTAGCGTACACTTTACATAAACCTGTAGTAAGAAATTTACTCGAAATAGGTACATTGTAGGTAACTTTTTTTTTTGAGTTATGACAGGAGCGTTCTTTGCGGTATGAGAAATATAAGTAAATATAATGACGAGTATAATTATATACTGACGGTTGTCGATGTATTTAGCAAGATGGCGTGAACACGAGGTCTGAAGCTGAAAAACCACATGTTCTATAATCGACGTATTTTCGGTTATTTTTCAAAGATGCAAAAAGATACCTCAAAGTATACAGATGGACGAGGGCAAGGACTTTATTGCGAAAAGTGTCCAACGATTCTTTAAAAAACATCAAACCTTATCATACAGGCAAAATTTAGTGATGCGGTACTTACATATAGGTAATAATCGCACTAACGGGGTTACAGTTAATGCGAAAGTACCTTTACACATTATCTCTCTCATGGCTTTATTTGCGGTAAAACCTACGATGCATCGATTAGGTAACTGACCCAGGAGGACATTATCCAATGATTTTTGCTGTATGCCCACAGGAATAGTTAACACTTTTACGTCGGTCCTTGTAACAGAGTATTTTGCTGCAGTTGTTTATAACGCTTTAGCGCGTGCAATTAGAATGGTGAGATTGATTCGCATACGTCTCACCAGTAAACTAGCGTGCATAATTCGCGTCTTGTAATTTGAACGGTGCGCCGCTTTTAACTCAACAACACTTATAAGAAACTTTTTCTGATTAAATAAAATCCTAGTGCACCTGACCAATCATCTCAACCTATTTGCTGATCGCTGCAAGTACTTGACGTTTCGAGAAACCGTTATTTGCTTGTCTCATATAGGTAAAAATTTACGACGAGAGGCTTTCGACGAAGGCTGTTTCGGCTACCCACTCAAACCCTCCCCGAACATAACCGAGATAGTAAGACAGGTATAGGACGTCGCAACTTGTTCTCGTGTCTTCGCCCCTGAACTAGTTCGGTGGCCATCGTGTATTGTCGTGGTACCCTTGGCGGAAAATTTGAATTTGTATTATAATAAGGAGACTAATGCGAACTTGTAAGACAGATGTAGGGCGGCGCAACTTGCTCTCGGGGCTTTGCCCCTTGTCGAGGTCCCATTGGCGGAAGATTTGAATTCGTATTTAAGTCTCTGCAGGTTATGGTTGGAAATATGAATTTGTATTACAATAAGGGGTATACTGCTAACCTGTAATACAGATGTAGGGCTTAACAACTTACTCTCAGTCTCACGCCCCTCGACCAAAAATTTGAATTTGTTTATGCTGCCATCTATGAGGGGAAATTTGAACTTGTATTAGAATAAGTAGGCCTAATGCTAACGTATAAGACAGACATAGGGCTTCGCAATTTGTTTTGTGATCTTAGTCCTTGGTCCATTGGCGGGAAATTTGAATTTGTATTTGAGTGTTTATATTCTGATTACTTATTGAGAGAAATTTGAACTTGTGTTCTAATAAGAGCCCTCTATTGCTAACTTATAAGGTAGGCATAGGGCTTTGCA
Organism: Vesta saturnalis; assembly: GCA_036346205.1. Taxonomy (NCBI): domain Eukaryota; kingdom Metazoa; phylum Arthropoda; class Insecta; order Coleoptera; family Lampyridae; genus Vesta; species Vesta saturnalis. The sequence goes on from JARFJB010000390.1 coordinate 2,292,208, forward strand.
ACTTGAATTTGTGTAGCCATCTAGTTGTGTATGGACTAATGAATATTTTTTATAATAAAGGTGGCACCACCTAGCGTTACATTTCTAGAGCTTATTAGGGTTTCGCTTGTGGCACCATTTAGTGGTATATTTTTAAACTAGCGAATGTTTTCTGTAATCGAGACGGCGGCGCCTACCGGTATATTTCTAGAACTAATTAGGGTTGTTTGTGGCACCATCTAGCGGTGTAAAGACTAATGAATGTTTTCTGCCATAAAGGTTGATCGTATTCACCTCTCCCTCGTCTCTTTCTCAAACATACAAGTCAATTAAACAAAACAATCCCAAGCAAATCACGTTCGATCAAATCAATCAACCAAATCCATCTCAATCAGTCAAATCATAATTTACAGCCTGCGAAAACTAGTTTACAGCTCAAAAATACTGATTGTACTAACTTACACTTTGCTAAAACCAACCGACCTCAATTCAAACATACCAAACTGATTTAACTTGATCATACAAAATCAGCTCTCAACTCAAAAAATAGCAGTGTGGTTTAACTTGCAGATTGTAAAAGAAATCCAATCTCACACTTATTGTAGTTACCCATTTAACCGCCCTCTTGTATTAACTGCAGCATTGTCAGTACAGGTTCAAACACTGTTAGGAAAAACAAGTTTATTAATAAAAATTGAAGGTAAGCTTAGCGTTTGAAAATATATTATTATTATAAACAATACATCATTTATTTAATCACATTCTTTATCGGCCGGCTTCTTCTTCTTGAACCGTGATTCGTAGCTATTATCATCATGGTTTTGAGACTCGCCCTTCTCCTCTAACTCATCATTTTCCTCGTCTTCTGTAAATCATCACCATCACCTTGGATGTGAGATACATACATCTCAGCCACGTCATCGTTTCCATCATCATCCTGAACGGTTATGTTGTAATAGTTTATTAAAAAGTCAGTAAAATCTCTAATGTACGCTGATGTTTGCTATAAACAGGAAAATACATTATAATAATGCTCACTCGATGACGTCAATATTCGGGTAGAATCGGTTATCTTCGGGGAAGTGAGAAAATACCTCAGCCAAAAAGGGAGTTTAAATTTATAAACATGCCCCTAGGGAAGATATTAGAGTGTGGTTAGGGCAATACTCGCGCGCGTCCTTGCCCTTATCCGTCTATATACTTTGAGGTGTCTTTTCGCATCTTTGAAAAATAACCGAATACACGTCGATTATAGAACATGTGGTTTTTCAGCTTCAGACCTCGTGTCCACTCCATCTTACAAACCGTCAGTATATAATTATACTCATCATTTTATTTACTTAGGTTTGTCATATCTCAAAGATCCACTTGCCACAGCTCGTAAATGTTGCTCACAATGTATTTATTTCGAGTAAATTCCTCACTACCCATTAACTGTTTTATTATCATTATATAGAATTTAACAGCGTATTTAAAAATCAATTGCATATGTTAATCTTGATTAGCCTGTTTATTACCAAAAATAATCCAGTTGTTTATTAGCTTTACAAAATAAAGCAAAATGCGGTCCCCACGTGGACATATAAAAAAAGCGATATTGAATCAGGGTAGAAATGATTATTATTATTTCATCTAATATTTAATTTAGACCTTAAGGTTTTGTTGCAACAGCAAATTTTTTAAATCTTTGTAAACTCATTAATTAACGCGATGTCGGCGACTGATTGCTACTTTCCAAATAATATAAATGAAGTTGTATAACTGTTTAATAATAATAAACACATATTAAGAAGCCCTCGAACAGATTCCCGTCTTAAAAGACTACGGCCCCTTATTAGAATGCAACCCCCAATGCATAAATAAACTAGATCACAATGTATGTAGATGGGATTAAAAGAAATGTAATAATAATTATGCAATCTCCTTTGATAAAAACGGATCCTAATCACATCTTTTTTGTTCTCAGCTGAAAAAATTACTATCCCCACGTGGGCATATAAAAAGTGTGGGGGGGGAGGTGCTCCAGTGAGCGATGCTTGTGACGTAAAAAAGTGAAAGTTAAAGTGCCGGTGATCTACTATCGCGCAGAATGGTAATCCGTTGTATCGTAGGTATTGCACGTTTTGAATCTTGCCGACCGTATTTCCATTCTCTTCAAATTCTACCACTTCCCTCTATTTATGTTCTTGAAATCTTATATACTTATCAAAAGCGGAACTCATTAACGCATAATGCAGATTTTCATAACTATAACACCAGGAAAAAATCTAACTTTTCTATTCCTTTGAATAAATCATAAAAAAATCTACATATCCAGTCTTTTGTTAAATGATTGCATTTTAGTCATTATACAGGATTAATTGAAATATTGTTATAGAGCCCGAATTTTAAAACACCCTGTGAAATAATTTCTTAAACGAATTCTTTCAAAATATCCATCTCTGTTAAGAACCATTCTTTCCTACATTGTTTTTTTTATTTATGTCTTTAAGTGCATTGGTTCATTTTTATTATATAAGAATTTACTTTAAAAAATGTTATTTTTTGACGAGGTGGCTTCGCTCGTTGTTTTGCTAATATCAGTGTTTACGCAAGACCTATAATCACTACTGTGGTTTTATGTACTGAAAATTGCGCAAAGCTGCTGCTCTTGTTGAAGATGATCGTAATTATGCATATGTTGCAAGAATCCTTGGTGTTAATCGCTCTAACATAAAAAAAGTGGTCAAACGTTTTAGACAAACTGGCAGAAATAAGCGTAGGGCAGGTAGTGGCAGAAAACGAAAAACTACTGCTATTGATGACAGATTTCTTCAAGTTGCAACTTTACGGAATCGTCATTTAGCATCATGACAGTCAAGTAATCAACTCCAAGAGGTCCGAAATACAAATATTAGTGTGTGGACAGTTCACCGAAGATTGAAAGAGTTCGATTTGTACACTTGCAGACCAGCAAGTGGACCCAAATTACTTCCGAGTCACCGAGTAGATAGAATACAATTGAACATTTACACTGGAACTTAGGGCAATGGAAGAATGTTCTTTTTACTGATGAATCCAGATTCTGTTTACATTCTCCAGATGGACGGAGAAGAGTATGGAGAAGGAATGGAGAAAGATTTACAGAGTGCACGTTCAGCCCTCGTCTGAGCTATGGAGGAGGTTCAGTAATGGTGTGGCCAGGAATACCCAGGGACTTAGTGGTTGTTGATGGATCATTGACTGCCCACAGATATATTGAAGAGATATTAATCGATTACGTTGTACCTTTTAGTTAATTTATCGGCGATGGCTTTATCCCAATGCAGGATAATGCGCGGCCTCATACTGCAATGTGTGTTAGGCAACACCTCGTGGATGTAGGTATTAATAAAATGAACTGACCAGCATGTTTGCCTGATCTTAACCCCATAGAGCATGTGAGGGACATGCTTCGTAAGCAAGTCAGAGATCGCGAAGTAGCTACAGCTACGTTAAATGATCTTCGTTTAGCCCTTCTCGAGGAATGGCAAAATATTCCTCAAGCTGCTATTTGTAACATTACCGACAATACGAACCGTCGCCTGCAGGCAGTTATAAGAGCAAGAGGAGGTAATACAAAATATTGAGATAAATTTGTGGTTGTTTCTTTAGGTTAGTTTAGTTAACTGCAATAAATAAATTTTCCATTTTTTTTTATGTAAATTGTGTTTGTTAAAACTTAACCATACAGGATATGGCGCTAAGAGCTTTGATTAAAAGTAATGGCGGATACAGTTATGTTAAAAATCTGAAATTACGAAGCTATAGGTTTTGGGATGACGCTGAATTCAAATATAATATTGTCGTGAATGTGGCACTTCCGGTTATACTGGGAGTAGACGTCAACTTTGTTATTTTAAACGGAACCTAATATTTTTTATTTCATTTTAGAATTCTACATGAAATTCTAGATAAAATTTGTGCACAATGTCCTATACCAAAAATGAAGTATTTTCGAGATATTTCGATTTTTTTTAAATTTTGCAAAATCCTAGTCCACATTGAACACTTATTATAAAACTTTATTTGTTTAATATTACATTTAGTTATTTTTGTTTGTAAGTTGTCTAATTAAATTAATACAAAATACCTAGTCAACTTTTTTAATGATGTCCACAATTAATAGTCCTTTCAGGCTATTGGTTACTTTTCAGAATTAATAGCTTATGAAAAAATAACAAAATATCACCTGAAATAATGGAAATCATAGCCTACCCTTTACTAATGTTGAAATAACTAAGTGTTGTTATGTTTTAACTAAGATAATGAAATATCTCAAAAGTGGTTGGATTTAGGTATAGGGAATACTGATACCAAACGAATTGGCTTAAAAAAAATACAGCGGAAATTGTCATAAAATACAAGGTGTTCTATTTATAGTAAGCAACTTATAAATGATTCAAATTGTGCATGTTGCCGGCTAAGTTTAAAACACCTTGTATGAAATATCAATGAGATGGATATATGGAGTTAACGGGCAAGCGCTTGTTGTTTATTGGTTACAATTTCACGTCACTAGCTTCGTTATTAATGGAGATATCGTTATTCAATGTGCACTAGGATTTTTTCAAAATTAAAAAAAAATCGAAATATCTCGAACATACTTCATTGTGCACAAATGTTATCTAGAATTTCATTTAGAATTGGAAAACAAAATAAAAAATAGTAGGTTCCATTTAAAATAACAAAGTTGACGTCTACTTCCGGTAAAACCGGAAGTGCCACATTCAGGACAATATTATATTTGAACTCAGCGTCATTCAAAACCTACAGTTTCGTAATTTCAGATTTTTAACATAACTGTATCCGCCATTACTTTCAATCAAAACTCTTCGCGCCACACCCTGTATATTGTTGCCTTTTTATTACACTTAAAGGCATAAATCAAAAAAGCAGAATGTAGGAAAGGAATGGTTCTTAACAGAGATGCGTATTTTGAAAGAATTTGTTTACGAAATTATTCCACAGGGTGTTTTAAAACTAGGGCTGTATAACAACCTTTCAATTAACCCTGTATAATGACTAAAATGCTAGCATTTAATAAATGAATGGATATGCAAATTGAAATTAGTCCTTTTATCTCCAGTTTACAAAAAAATATGAAATTTGGATTAGAAATTAAAAAACTATAAGACTTTGAATTTACCAACATGTTAACTAGTTGCATCTCTTTTTGCGCCTGAGTGTATATTATATTATTTATACCATTTCCTATTATTGTATTCAGCTATTGACATGTCCCATATACGAGGGGTCGTTTTTATATTCTCGGACTAGGCATGATAAGAGTAGATTGGAACAACAACAAATTTATTTTTCAATTTAGGCGCCTTGCTTTTCAATAGAAGTATTACATCGTTTCAATAACATCTTTAACCCATTATAAAAATATTCTTTTGGTTTCCTCGCAAAATGGCCGCTATAAGTTCATGATCGTCCCTAAATTTTCTTCCCCTTAGTGTTCTTTTGAGATTTGGAAACAAAAAATAGTCACTGGGGGCTATAAGGTGGATGATCAATTTCTACAAAGCCACATTTAGCAACGGCAGCTTTTGAAAGTCTTGACTTATGATCATGAAACAGCAGGACACTTCGCGTTAGTTTTCCGCGTCTTATCACTTTAATAACATCTCTGAGGCGATGCATTAAGCTTGCATAATCCTCTGCTGTCATTGTATTTAGATAATCAACCATTAAAATTCCTTGGCAATCCCACAAAATAGTTGCCATTATTTTTCCTGCAAAAGGGGTGACTTTAAACTTTTAGTCAGGACTGAAACCCCTAATATGCCACTGCATCGACTCTTGTTTCGACTCAGGATCAAAATGATGGACCCAAGTTTCATCTCCGGTGATGGGTCGATTGATAGTTAAATCTGGTTCGTCCTCACAAAGCGCCAAAAATTCTTCACACTTCCCCATTCGAGTAAGAATTTGAAAAGGCGTAAGCATTCGTGGAAACCATCTCGCACTGACCTTTGCCATGTCAAGGTAATCGTATAACATTCTGAAAACTGTGGTTTCTGAAACTCCTAATAAAGACGCTTATTGTCGATTCTTTAATCTTGCATCTTCCTATACCAAACACATGGTTATTTCTATAACATCCGAAGTGATCATTACCATTCACAAATAGTCGACTTGGAAGGGCAATTATCCCCGTATACAATCAACATTTCGTCACGAATAACTTTTGGAGATTTTCCTTGTTTTGTAAGAAACTTTATAACAGCTCGATATTCAAGTTTGTCCATTTTGAGACGTTACAACACAAACTGACAGATAGAACTAATAATGCTGCAATTATTTTGTAAATTGTCAAACACGTTCCATGGCAAATGTGATTTAAAATCAATAAAATGAAAAATTACATTAACATTGTAAATCGTCTAGTCCGGGAATATAAAAACGACCCCTCGTATATGTATCAAATTGGGAATTAATAAAGATTTAAAGTATATTATATACTGTACATATACTAATTTTTATCTTACACAAAATATTGAGTTCATTCAATTATTATACAAATATTTTCTACTTTACAGCTTCTTAATATGCAAAATAAGAAAAAACAATTCATTTACAAAGTTAACTGTTTAAAAACAAGTACTTACTTATTTACTTAAATAAATACACACATTTAAGAACATAAACATATTTGTGCGCAACTTTATTTATTGCAAAGAAATTATTTTGAATGTGAAAGATTTTTTTACACGAAATCATATTTTACTGTGTCTATGGAGGTGGCATTTATGTTACACTTAAAAAAATAAATTTTATCATTACCTACATCATCTTGTGTTGCATCGGACTTTAACTACCTTGCTTTACACACTTTTCATAATTTTAAAATAAAACTGACTTAGTTCATTCACGTATTACCGTATCCTTATTAGTTAAGGCAAGACGATCCTATATTGTATTATAATCTGCAAACAAGCTCATGATCCACTTCATCATAATTATCTGATACGTATAACTATGAATAACGTATCTAGGTGATACAGATAACAGAGCATTTTCTCATAATATTTGAATGGCACATTTACCCAAGTTATATATTTTAATAGGAAGTGATGCACTATTTATTTTTTATTCACAAAACACAAGCGAATATTTTTCAAGTTTCGATTGTATTTTAAAGAATCGAAAAACATCAAATTGTACTTACTTTTTATTTAATTTTACTGTGAGTATTGCATTAACTTACATATGCACTTAACAACAGTTTTTATTTACACTTTCTCATTGAACTCAAGAGATTTATGAATACATAACTAAACATGTATTTATGCTTCCTTTATGAAGTAAATATTATTATGAATAACACACACAATTAAAGATGTCAGAGCAATATCCGCCTACATGTCCATACGATCGACAAATTTCAAAGCATTCATTTTGATTTTCTAATTTCCTTGGATCACATTGTGGGGTTGGCCTTGTTACTAAAAAATAAAAGCTTTGAGCTTAAAGTTCAATACATGTTCAAATAAAAGTTTTAATATCAAGCAAACTTTTATCGTCTTACCTGCAAATGATCCAAAAATTGTCAGAATGAAAAATATAATGAAAATAAATAATTTTATATTAATCATTCTATTATTTAAAAAAATCTTATAATTAACAATAGAGCTAAGCTAAATGTGAAAAGCCATCTTTCATATATATTTAAATTTGTTTTAGTTATCTATCATTTTATAGATTAATTTATTTGCACAAACATGTACTAGAAGATATTAAAACGTAAACCACAAATACATCATAAGCTAAACCTACCAAAACTATGCTTAAGAAACCGTGTTATTGTTTAAACGCCATATTTTTCTGCATTCACCTCAATGTTTGGTCTAGCAAAAATTTTTCAAGTTTAACTGTAGACTTTGAGCCGAGAAGCATCGTTATTTGATTACAAGATTGAATTAAATTGAATACAAAATAGCAAAATTTGGCAAAAAAAGTGATACAATATGTATTTAAGCATTTTGTGTTGTTTACTAGATAAGTGAATCAAAGTTGGAAATGTGATTCCGTGTTACACATTTTTACATTTGTCTAATAGTAAAGCCGTACTGTACTTGTACGAAACACAAAATGTATAATCTAGATATTTGAAAGTTGCATTTTGTTGTTGTTCCAGCGGAGTTTATAAAATTCATCCTGGTAGCGTCCCTCGTTGTAACCTTTTAAAAGCTCAACACTCAACCCTGCCCATAAATTTTGTGTACCTGGTTATCACCATGCATCCAAGGGTTGTTACACGATCAAACAGCACTAGGCGTCATGCAGGCTTACCAAAGTAGCGGGTTGCTAAGCTAACTGTGGTGGAAATAGGCGGGTTCGATATAAAACACCTCACACTTACCATAGAACAAAAATACCAACATGCAATCTGGAAAATTATCTCTAGGCGCCACCACAATCTAAAATTTCTCTGAAATAGATAGTCTTATGCAAGATATTCAGTTAAACCTACGTGACTGGAAGATTGTAGCCTACTCCGTAAAATCATACGCCCTTCAAACACTCAATTCGTACAACGCCCTTTCACTTTAAAAGAGTACGTTAAATTTCGCCACAGTAATCGTAATAAATCCATCTTAATCCCAAACAACAAACACATACATGTCAATTCAATTTTGAAAATCTTCAAGTTCAATTACCATTAAAACAAATTTATCCAATAAAATCTTTAAGCATACACACTCGTAATCTGTATATTTATAAAATCTGGATACTTTTTAATTTACCCTCGTATACGCATAGACTAACATTTATCTGTCATAAAAATTCTGAAATAAATAAGTATTACCAAAACTGAAAAAAGAATAATTCTGTTTATTGAATCATAAATTTTGTCAGGCACTATTTGCAATTCTTTATCTTAAACTGTATTTAAACGTTGCAAGTGTGAATCGTTGTGATTTAAATCTAAAACTTGTCTTAATAAATAAATCGTGACCAGTGTAGTGTACTCAATGACTTAACGAATGTAAAATAATTAAATCCGGTAATCTATCTGACTCAAAATAATGAATTTTTAGATCAATTATTTATCCAAATGTCAAAACTTTGATTATTTTTAAACGATGCAATTCTTTATGTAGCTTCACACGCAATCTAATAACATAATATTGATTTTCTTTAAAACTTTAAACTTGTTCATCACAATTTAAACAAAAGACTACGTTAACTAATCGGACCAATTTTACAAAATTTACATATATTGCTTCGGAGAACCATCACATACAAAACATCAATTCTTATCAATTAAAGTCACTAAGTCTTATATTCTAAACATATAATAGGTAATGGAGATTGATTCTCCTTAGTACCTGAGTGCAACATAAAATATAAGCAATCTAATCATGATAAAACTTTCATTATTCAAATATGTAAAATTAGTCTTACATATTTATAAATTCTGTTGTCCGTTATCCAGTGTAATGACCTTTCCATTCGGATTGATTTGCTTTAATCTGTTAATAAACCTCAGTAATATTGATGTTCAATACTGCCTAATTAGATTCGTAAATCTTAACACAAAGGGTCGCTTAAGGGTCCTTTCCATCGCACGGATTTAATATACTACTTTCTTTTAATACATGTATTGCTGTTTATTACAAATCTGTTTAAATATTTCTTCAACTTTGGAAGAAATTTATAGCAATTTCCAATTCACAGTAATTCCTTCATTTCCAAACGTTTAAATACTTCAAAGTGAGCTTAGCAGTGAATTAATATACACGGCGGCACTAATTATTTACAAATAAAAACTCGGCATATATCATTACAAAATACTCGTGCGCGACCTCCCTCTTAAGTATAACTCTCAGCCCGTGTCCTACCATGTCACTGTTCCTTATATATATCCAGGTATGGACCATGCAAAACGTCATCAAATTTATCCCGCTCAAACCACAACAGCCTATCCCAGAGGAGTTTCTAGCGCGTGTCTTTGTCGCGCACCGAAGCGGGAAACGGTATCTGGATTCAATCTATCCTCCATCCTGAAATTTGTATAAAAATCTTAATAATTGATTGAAAGATCCCAATATCGCATTCATATTTACTCCACGCAACATTCAGACTTGGACTCAACTTTTTATGAATATCCCATGTGCGCGAACTTGTCTTCCGCAAAATTTAGTAAATTCAACACCATCTGCCCTTGAGCATACACAAAATTTTCCATTGTACAATATTGTGTCATTTATACAAGCAAAAATATAGATGTATATTCTTTCTCTACACTTTAATACAACCCCAACATATAATTTCACACACTATGAATTTACAACGATTTTAAACTCACATTCCTTAAAATACAGCAGCCAAATACAGTAGTATTTATTCATTATTGTCTCAATAGGGATGTTACTAAAGCATTATTTCTCATTCAAATTTGATACTTCCAACTCATACATATTTATGCCAAATTTAAACATGCCTTATTGAAATTGAAATAATATTCAACACTTTGCTAAAAATTCTAGTGGCGTAGCATTAATACCAACTTACATTATGTACACACAAAAAAATTTTCGTGCAACCTCACGTTCGTATATTACCCAAAATACATCCTACTCACAAGACAAATATCCAGTGCGCCAAAATAATCACTCAGGGTCGCATAGTAGCAATAAGATTAATGTACAGTGAGTGCAAACATCAAGTGCCCAAATTCTATTATTGTTTAAATTAAATTTACGCATTCACCTTTTTACACTCAGAAACGCTTCCGAAAATGGAGGGAAGGTTGGTTACAAGCCAATTTTATATAGCTGTAACCCTAAATTAATTTATTGTACTCGTCAAAGTCTAATAGAACATTATACTTTTTACTAAACTTCTACTCCAGCCGTTTAAAAACTCAACCCTTTAATAATAGTTAACGTATCTAGAGTAGTAATTTAGTCTTAACGTTTGAGCATTTGTATATGGCGCGAGCGAACGTAGAGAAGAGAGCGCTGTAATATATGCGAAAAATGTTAAGTCTTGTTACCACTGGAGATGCGTTCATTACTTTATCGTTCATTGACGCATTAATTTACAAAAACAGGTAATGAAGCCGTCTATTAATATATAATTTCCAAAAATATTTTATCTTTCAAGGCTGGGTATTCAATATTAATCGTAATAAATAGCCATGATCATTTGAAACGCGAAACTATTTGTTTGTGTGCTAAAAGTGCCTTAACATCCATACATGCATGTAAGTATTGCTAATTTGCCAATTTCAAACATTAACTGAAGGGCTGTCAAGAAGCTAATTAACTCATTCCAAGCAGGCAAAAATGTACAAATATACGATAAAGCATTACAAATATACAAACTATTACCTTACTCTGATTCCATCCACAGCAAACTGCTCACGGCCCACTTTAACGAGGGTAATGCCAGACAACCTCAAAACTACCTTTAATATAAGTAATATAATATAAGTAATTTGACTGTAATCTCATTATATTTAGAATTTACATCAATTCTATATACATAAAGACAAAACTTATATCGATTTGGGCTTGAACCTTGATGGCGCAGTTGGTTAGCGCGGTACTCTAGCAAAGTACAAGTCGTAGGTTCAAATCCTACTCGAGGTAAACTTTTTATTTATGTATTTAATAAAATTAATAATAATTTTTAATTACATATTTACCTTTGAACTTATTCGTTCATAACAAAAACTTATAATATTTTTTTTTTAATTTAGAAAAAAATCCTACCTTTTGATCGAAAAGGTCCAGATGCACCTATATTGTTGATTGGGTTTTTTGCAGCTCTCTTTACCATACTTATGTCTTGAAAATCGATGTTCCGTAAACTAGACAACTCTTCCCGAACAAAATAAGCCCTCGTTGGTCACTGCTCGCAGGGGAACAAATTAATTTTAGAAACTATATTCCTTTAATGAAGCAACTGTGTGCATATTTTATTACTGTTTTTGCATTTGTTACTTCACCAAGCGTTACTTAAATTTTTTTGTAATTTATGTGTTTTTAACCTTTTTGGTCCCACAGGGATATACAAACCCCAGCGACTGTTTGTAAATCCTTCCTGTGCTATAATGTCCCATTTTACATGTATTTATGCTTTATAGGGTTTGTTAAGCATCTCTGATATATTTCCCGCTATGTTGAAGGAAAAGTGGCAACATGAAGTGCGCAGTATACTAGTAGACTTTGTACCGGTCACACGTGTGCTGCAGTTTTTGTGATTTTTGCTATAAAAATTGTATTTTATTGTGAAAGAAATTAAGTAATCTTGTATATTATTAGTATTGCTAAATCTTATTGTAAAATTTTCACATAATATGCCATTTATGGCTTTGAACCATGAACTGGGATCTATGCGTCCTGTTGGTTTTTTTTTGTTGGAGGGTATTTTATGTCCCCTTGGTTTTTAGTAGCATCTTAGGAAAAAACTGACGCAGGCTGAATGGCAAGATTTGGCTGACAACTTGGACGATATCTTGGACAATGACATGGAGGTAGGAGCAAGACTCTTTTCACAATAGTGATTGAGTCGGATAAGTCGTATATACCATCAAATGTTTCTTATGAGGAGAGCCAAAATACTAAAGAAACTGAGTTAGAGGAAGAAATAAACTATTTACTCGTAGATTATTCATTTTTATAACAAACTGCACCAACATGAGATTATAAAAATGTAATCTAGATACAAATAAATCTTCAACACTGATGAGGGACAAATAATGGTAACCATTGGTTGTTCTCTGGTAATGTGCTACAATGCGGTTCCTAAACTCAGACATTGTTGGTCCAATCACCCATCCTTAGGAAATCCATGTCTATCCAAAATACAGGTGTCTGTTTCTTTTATCTAAACTCTATTTCAATAATCCTCAGAAACCAGATGACTGCAGTAAGATATATTATGTAGAGTAACCTGTTTCAAGTACACGTTTTAAAAACATCTAACCGACAGTCAAATTCAAGGGCCGATCTGCTTTGAAACAGTATATACTTCAAAAACCGATAAAAAGGTATCAAATTGTGGTGCAGATGAGATGCTAAAACATAATCTACCTACGATGCAAATGTTTACTGTGGCAAATATAATGTTGAGAGACATGGCACACTTGGAGAGACAGTAGTAAAAATACTGTGCAAAACGATAAAAATTCCGACTTTTGACAGGTTTTTTCTTCAGTAGATCTATTTGACAATATTTCTTATGCAGCTGTTGGAATAGCAATTCTTACTAGAAAAATATGCCTAAAAAGTTTAGTCAAAAGCAAAAAATGGATAGGGGTGAATGCGAATTATTATTTTCGTTATCACAAGATCTTATTGATAAAGGAAAATGAAACTACGGCGTAGAAGTAGGGGTAGGCCTTCTAAAAAGGCTAAGCTTATGTAGAATGTAGGGGAACATATGCTTGTTGAAGCTTCAAAAAGAAGCTGTGTTAGATGTTCAACAATGGTAAAGGAGCGTAGAACCACTACCATTTGTCAGATATGTGATGTAGGCTTGCGCAAACAATGTTTTACTGTACACCACACATTACACAATTAAGTTTGCTAGTATTTTTCAACGCCAGTTTGTGAATTTTACAGAAATAAAAAGTGAATTTAGAAGTATTATTTGGAGTTTTTTTTACTCAATGGGACCCATATGTCCCACTAAAAATGCCTTTTGGGATACTTATATATGATCCAATTTTGTATTTTTTTTATAAACAGCAAATTATCACTTATTACTGCCTAAAAAGTTTATGTTACAAAAAATAATCCAAGTGTTTAAACAAACACTTTTGCTTTTTTTTCATAAACCTGGGTTTTTTTTACAAATAAAAGTTTAAGACTAAAAACAATTACTTTTATTTTAAATAATTATTATAGAGATTGAATCCACAATTTTTATTATTATACCATGCATATGTAAAGTGAACAAGATAAAAACAATCTAATATGTAACTATTGTTTTTACAGTATGAAAAAATATGTTTTTTACTTCATATCATACATAACAACCACTCTGTATATGGAATTATAACAACAGACAACAGCCTTAGATTTATCATTACTGTTTCGTGTTTTATAATTTCAAAAATAGCATTACATTTTTTTCTGGTAAAGTGTACTCAATGCCTAAAAAAGTAAAAATGGTAAAGTGGTTTTATGCTGGAGCTCTCGTCAGATAAGTGCTTTGTTTAACGTAAAACATATGGATCGGTCAATCAGTAATTCAACAATTGTGGGCCATTTAAAACCGAAAATTTATTCTGCTCGGTCATGTTAAACGTTGGAATAAATTAAAAATGGGATTCAAGCTGAATGTGATAACATACGTCTATACCAACCCTCAAATGTTACACAGCAGTTTTACGATCATCTAGGTCATTATTTATTAGTGAACCCATTAATACCCACCAATCTTGTGAAAGATTGTGATAATTATTTATGATTGAATCTAGTCGAGTACAGTATATATTTGTCATATATGCTTCATTTGCCTAAAATGTAAGAGAAAAAAAAGGTGTACTCAAATGAGTACATCGGGCACATATAGAATATATAAATTAACAAAAAACACAAAAAATATTTATTTAAAAATAGTTAGTCGATGTGTCAAAAATTAATTCTGAATGTGAAATATCTTGAAACAGTCTCTCTCAATACAAAGAGTAACATTTCACTTCTCACAAGCCCACCTAATTCTGCTGAGACAGATCCCGTATCGTAGTTGATTCGACAATTTCTTCGGAAAGTGACCTGTTGGATTTTTCAGTAAACTCCTAGGCAATGAACCGGATGGTTGTGCTAAAGTTGATCTTCATGTTATAAGACCGTAAGTAATGACGGATGACATTTCGTTGAAATAATAGCAAATCCATAGGGTCGTGTGGCAAAGCGACTTGGTATAGTCTCCATGCGTTTACAATAGTGACGTTTATCATGTGGGTGAAAAGAACCCACCACTATTTTTTGCCATGCATCACAACTCGGTAACTGTTGACCGATTAATCTAAAAGATCCACCCCTCCCATGTACACATTGTAGGTATTGAAAAGCTTCGGTTGGAGTATTGATATTTTTTCCTTTTTCTTTGACGACGATCTCTTTACTTGTGACATTGGTTCAATGCCGTCGTGATTGGTAGTCATTGTAACGACACTATTGTCATGCCATCTCACTAAAAGGAGAGAATTTTCTTTATCGTAACGGTAATCGAAATTACCACGGTCTTTTTTTTCATCTGACCGAAAGGAAAAATTGGACATTTTTTAGTACGGTTGTCTCGCACATTATCGGTATCTCTTATACCTTTCTCTCTCAAAGTAGTCTTTATTGCCGAAGCGTACTGGCTTACCTTTGGTGAACTGTTTCTCAGAATCATGTCCAAAATATCGTACCATCGTTTCATCAATGGACAAACATTCGTGAAGA
The DNA here is from genome assembly GCA_036346205.1 of Vesta saturnalis. Lineage (NCBI taxonomy): Eukaryota > Metazoa > Arthropoda > Insecta > Coleoptera > Lampyridae > Vesta > Vesta saturnalis. The sequence goes on from JARFJB010000390.1 coordinate 2,307,624, forward strand.
ATTACGAACTGTTGGAGCTTTTTATTCAGTAAGTTCCTCAATGGCCGCACTTTGAACAATTTTATCATTTCTGATTATGTGTTATCCGCCAAGTGTATATATTTTTATCTCCCCGAACCTAGTTCGACTAATACAGTTCGAGATAAATGGAGCATTCACGTCTTCGTCGAAATACCAATATGATCACACACGAGGTAATTTATGATAACTACTAAAAAGAAGAACACCTACGAAAATCTTGATTTAATCACTAGTAACCCGAAAACTGTGATTATTGTTGGTTTTAGCATATTTATTCGTTTGTTCTACTATAAGGTTGACAACTTGTGCGTCAAATAGTTTTTCAAAAATTTGAATAACATTATAGCTAGACAATTTTTCTTGTACTTTACTCAAACGAATGAAGTTGCCATTAGGGGATGTTATTTTCATATCCACTGGTTCTCTACTCCACTTGGTCTGACTTATTTTTGCTTTTTCTGATAGTGTAGTACAAATCTTAGATAGTGGCATGTTGTATTCTTCATCGCTATCATCCTCCATCGTTACCTCAACATCACGGGGAAGATGGGCTGTAAACATATCATCTTCATCAGTTTGGTAATCGTGTTCTGGCGGAATAATTACCACATCAATTTCTGAGTTTGAGAATCTTACATTTGCTATGGTATCTTCTGCAGATGCTAGTGTAGTGAATCGTTTTCCATAAAAAGATGAAGCGGAAATTTCGTAGAGATTTTCCATTTTGAAAGAATGCCTGAAAGTATAGAAACTTTTTAGAGCAAGAAAATATCCGAAAATATGTCCTGCATCTGCCCATTGTACTCAATCGAGCATGTTCATGCTTACCTTAACACGAAATAAGGTGTAATAAAGTTTTTGCTTACCTAACAAAAGAATCTTGTTTTTGCACCTTTGTTTGTTATATTCAAAGACAATAAATTTCCAAATTTGAAAAAAAACTAAAAATTTGAAAACTACAGGGATTACGATTCTGCAATTATACTTTACATTGTTAACACATAGATCCCGCCCCAGGACTAATTTGAATGTACTCAAGCGAGTACAATGGGTTAATGGTAGTTTGTTTGAATATTTCTGTGATTAATTTACGCTTTTTTTTGCTGTAATGTGTGCAAGTTTTGTGGCTTTTGTTGATTCAAATAATTAGCTCCGTCTATTATACTACTCATAGTTTGATTTTGAGTCATACTTAATGACGGTTGCAGAACATAAATGAAATCGCCTTTGCTGTTTGATTTTATGATTAAACAAAAAAGTGCAAATCAGAGGTACTGTGACGTGCGTAATTTGATTTTGTAATTTTAATCCACATTCGCAATTTGTTCAGTAAATTAATTAAATTGTCATTTTCTCATTTGTTTGTAATTACTTAACTCATCGTTGTGTATTTTCATTTTCTATTGCTACATTGAAATTAACGTAAAGCATGTAAGTTTTATAAAAATTTATGACATCTAGTGGTAAAACAGATATTGAATTGATAAACACATGCTTAATTTTAATGAGGCAACACAAGTTAAGTAAGTACAGATCAAACCTATACCTGGAATCGCTGTACGACTTTTTCTTTACCGTTTCAGTACTACTGATGATATCAGCATTATGATTATGTTCGAAAAATAACCTCTAAGATTGTCGCTAAAATTACATAGTCATCTTTTTGTCTACATTAAAGATCATTTATTGTAAATGTAAGGTCCATAATATACACACTACCGGTACACCTTTGAGTGTTGTATCTCTCATTGAAAGCATCGAAACCGGTTAGTCTACAATTACAATGATAGCGCCTGGTTCTCGAATTAATCAATTTATGATAACTAATTATATATTGTTCACTAATCTACTGCTTGTTTGCACGAGTGGAAATTGTGTAGCTATTATGTTGAACATAGTGATTTCAATTAAACTATTTAGTTGTACCAGATGTACGGTTATCTCCAATACTGAGTTGATTAAAGGAACCAATTCTAGCGCTGATCTTGTATATGTCCGTTGGTCTCTCGTCAGTTGGAATTATATATAAAAAACCTTAATTTAAATAATAGTTTATTTGTAGTTATCTTTCATTTAGTGTAAAGACTTTGTCCCACGAGTATTTACTTTTCTTTATTATTAACTTGAAATACAGGCGGCTTCACATAAAGATCGGTTTGTTTAAAGTAAAAATACTGGCATTTTACATAGCGCATATACCTTTGGGCTCTACGATGTACGCTTCTTTTAGTTTTATTTATAATTTTTGCGTTGAGTAAACGACCATGTTTGGAAAGTACTCGTTTTGCTTTCACAAAGTAAGGACACAAGTAAACAAGTAAATTAATGTTTAATATTTAATATTTAACACTGAACTCCAAATATGCAGTTATACTGTGGCATGTAATTAACTTAAATAATAATGTTCCCTATTAGCAATCGGAATAGTTTTCCATCATCAAGTGACACCAAGATGTATCAACAATATGGTTACACACCCTCCGATCATCAACAACAATATATTGTAAGTAATAACATACAACCAACAACACCAGCCTACGGGCAAATACCATTTACGCAGTATGCAGGGGGACACTAATCCCACCAGAGCAATCCTCTCCTGCAGCGAAATACTTGATATCGTCGCAAAATAATCAAACAGAAGATGACCAGTAAAAAATTTAAGTAATACTGATGAAGAGAAAACATGGCTGATAATAACAATACTTGGCAAGTGGTTCCAGGTTATAATAGGAAAAGGCGGAAATATAGTCCAACACTAACTCAATCATTTAACTTATCACAAACAAATCAATTCTCTGCGTTAACAGAGGGAGCAAATGTAGCAAGCATTAACGGCAACACTAACACGACGGATTAAACTGTTCAACTACCAAGACCACCACCAATATTTGTTCAAAGAGTCGAAAATTATCAACAAATGATATCAAGCATTACGCACATGTATGGCCAATGATGTCGTTAAAATCAATGTTCACATGCACCAAGAATAGGGATACTCCTGCAACGTGTCCCTTATGCAACGGACTACATCTTACCAACTATAAAGGATGTACGGTCTACAGAGAACTGCCAAACAAGTTCTACCTAAATACACAACAACCAAAGAAACAGCCTGCACAGCACAAGCCAGATATAATAAATTTTCCTCCTCTACCAACAGCAAATGTTTACGCTAAAACACCGATGCCTACGTATAGCCATATCACATCAAATAAGCCAGAAACGGTCAATGATCTTACCCTTACACAATTCCTTGCTGAGTTTAAAGGAATGTTCAACCAACTGCTACAACAAAATAGCATGATCCGCAATATATAATAATATTGCCAAATTAGCTTAATAATGGTCAAATTCCTACGTATTTCATTGTGGAATGCCAACGGCCTTCAGTCAAAAAAATTGGAGGTGGAGGTTTTCCTTAAAATGAATAACATTGATGTACTACTCATAAGTGAAACACACTTTACAACAAAAATACCCCAGTACTGCATCTACCACATCGTATACACAGATAACACAGCCCATGGTGGAGCGGCTATTATTATACGCGACTCAATCGTTCACCACGAATTACCAAAGTATGAAGAACCGTTCCTGCAAGCTGCCGTTATCGAAATCAATAGACTTTCTAGCCCAATCACGCCAGCCGCTGTATATTGTCCTCAAGACATAGATTAACCGAGGAGATACTGCAACCGTTCTTCAACACCCTCGGTGTGAGATTTCTAATTGGTGACTTCAACTGCAAACATACAAGGTGGGGATCTCAACTAATAACTACAAGGGGTAGAGAACTCGAAAAAATCCTCACTGACAACAATTACATACACTTATCAACTGGTACTCCAACATACTGGCCGACCGATGTGAACAAGATTTCAGATTTATTAGATTTTTACAGCCTGTGTATATCTGATATTCACTGCAGATATACCGACTACCCCAACCATAACATTGGGAGCATTTACAGATGACACGGTCATCCTCGTATGTCATGAAGATTGACAAACTACAACAAACAGCTTGCAAGAGGCACTAAGTACAATAGAGGGCTGGTTTACGTTTACAACAAGACGATCTCAGTGCCCACCTGTAAGCTTAAATAACGTTAACATACCGCAAACAGACGAAGCTAAATACTTGGGCCTTCATATGGACAAAAGATTAACGTTGAAACCACATATATTAAAAGAACGTAAAGAAATGGACATCAGACTTAAAAAAATGCGTTGGCTTGTAGAAAGAAATTCTCAACTGTCAGTAGAATATAAATTACTGGTTTACAAATCCATCATACGACCAAATGGACATATGGCCGTGAACTATGGGGATGCGCCAGCTACCCAAATACTGACATAATACAGCGCTTTCAGTAAAATACGCTGAGAAACATATTCGATGCTCCCTGGTACGTGTCAAACCATGCACGCCGACTCCAACACACAATACGTGAGGGACATAGTTAGACAGCGGGCTACAAGCCACTATTCTCGACTAATAAGGCATGCTAATAACGTGATTACAGCACTAACGCAGCAACCAGTGATGAGACGATTAAAACGCAATTGGCCGTGGGACCTGACAAAATAAAGAAATCCATTACACTATCTCCAAAGCCTTAAAATGGAGATAACGAGACGCACCGCTCGGTGCTCCTCTCTTCAAGTCTTTCACAATATGTCATAAAATTAGCTCATAGAATTTATTGTAATTAATTCTGATTGCTAATGTATATAAAACCAATAAAAAAAATGACTGATGTGTTACTGTTTTCTACAGAATTAAAATTTCGGTAATCTAATTTTCGATGTCTCGTTTTCTAAATTAATATTCATGATATAAATCTACAGCTTACATTAATTTGTGTATTATTGAACAAAACAATAATTCGAGTGAGATTTTTGTTTTTATTGTATTTTTAAATACTTAATACTTAATTTCTGGTTTTGCCTTATCTGTGTTTTTATATACGTGCTAATTTAAATTTTCTCTTTCAGTTCTCTTCTCTCCTTATTCCATTTTTGAATTTTTAGGTATTTTTGAAAATTCATGGCGCCTATTGATACTATTAAGAGGCTTACTCTCACCAATGTAATTACTAGCTCAATCTTCTAACCACGCATTCAAAGTTCTCTAGTTACTTCGCTAGCTGGTATGTTATACTTTCTACATTGTGCCGGATTGAATCTTCCCAGTTACAATCGTTCTACGACATTGTAAAAGAGCATAGCCAATAGACAAAGTTTTGGTGCTCGTACAATACATGCACGGATGAATAATTTTATTTTCTACAAAAAAGCTAAATAGACTTTTCCTCTAAAATAATTTGAGGGGCCAACAATCGCATATTAAGAGTTTTGCACTGAAATCCCTATACTGCGTTGTCCAGGTCACCACCTTGTATATAAAGTTATCATGTTTGTTTGAACACGAACACAACGTAAGCTTTCGGTAATTTGAAGTTGCTAAACAAACAATAACTGTTATTACTCAGTAAATATCTTAAGTAACATCGTCTTAAATACAACTTACATTGCCTTGTTTGTTCACACCGGAAACTACGCGATAGTTTATGACAAAGTAGCATGTACTATTTTGGACATAAGTAATGTCCCGACATGTGGTAGGCAACACACATTCCACTTTTCCGATTCCACCCGAAAATATTTAGATGGAGAAGGGATACAGTCATTCAATAATGTGTACAGGTAGCGTGTTAACTGCAAAGATTGCCGCAGATCGCGGTTTTTACGTATTACCTGTTCAGCTTATATAAGTGGTAACCTCTTTTAGTAGGTATACAAATATTGGAAAAACATAATTACAATTTGTTTGAATTCAAACACGCAAATAACAAATACGATTTTAAACTTGCTTTTCTACCAAAATCATATTCAAATACTCCAAATTGTTAACTTTCATTTGTAAAACCTCCATATCGTTAAGAAATCACGAGATGGTGTATTTGAAAATTTTTTTCATGTTCAGGTTTTTGACATATTATCAAATTCGTTAACAATCACAAACTAATAAAAATATATCTCTCGTACCATTATATTGTGTATAATTTTTGCAATTTACAATCCATAGTAGCTCCGCAAAATATAACTTAATGAAAAGAAATTCGATGAGTGACAAAAATTCCTATTTACATAATTTAAACCAATAACAAAAATTCCTATTTATGTAGATATGTTTTATTGATCTAATCTCATGATGACCACATCCTCTGTGTATTGTTTCCTAAATCCTACTATTTTGGTGTTTAAGGTTATATTACGTTATGATTTAGATATATTGCCATGGTGCTGTTTGTATTTTGTAGACATTTCTGATTGGTATTTTTTTACATCATGTGGTTAAGGGGATTAATCATGATTATCTGCTTTAATTTAATTTTTGCATTATTACACGTAAGAAATTCAATCACAACTTTCTACAAGACGAAGTATAATGGTCCAATGGTCGATGCGGAATATTTACATAGACGTAGATTCCTTACGCACAATAAATCGCTGTTCGACTTTGTAACTTGCGAGGTACAATTAGCCAAATATTTAATTGAATCAATGCAGCGACATTATTTTGATTGCAGTAGCGAACCGCTGTAACCGTAAGATTTGTCGAGGAGCTTAGTCTAGTGAGACAGCATTATGCAAGTATCCTACATGTTAGATCGAGACAGACAATATGAGAAGGCCGTGTATTTCAATCCCTCCCCAAGGGGGAGGTCGGACTGCTCGAGCTTTCCGAGCTCCTTCAGTCACAATCATGGATTTCCAGCATTCGTACATACATTACGTATATATGCGTGGTGGGATTAAGGATGGGTGTGGTTAGGATTGGATCGGAAGGAATGGAGTTAAGGTTCTGAGAGGGAAAGTACTACCCCAGCATTCGCCTAAGCAGCCGCACAGGGTGTGCATATACACAGTGACCATGCCGCTGCATGTGTATGCGGAAAACCCCCTGAAAAAACCTTATACAAGGTAGACTGTAACGGGAATCGAACCGATTACCTCCCGAATGCTAAGCAGGTCGTGTCACCACTACGCTACCAGCTCGGTTCAAGTCAGTGGTAAAGTGATAGACGCACATAATTAATATGTGGTGTCTTCAATGTAATCTTGCTTTCACAGGTGGTTTTTGTATTCAAAACAAAAGAGGGCGAGAGCAATTATCTGTAGGGCAGAACTAATCTTTTACCATTATTGTTTTAAAAAAGTTTATTGAACCAACTGGTAAATATGGATAATTCAACATTAAATAAATTATCTACGGTTTGTAAACACCAACTAAATACATAGGTAGGTCAAATCAGATTTACAGCTTAAGAATTTCATTCCTGTGTGTTATTTCTATCCAAGCTATACAACACTTTTATTCGCCAAAAAAGGAGAATTTCACCTAAAATAGTTTGGAAGGTAAAAGGGAATTTTGTATTTTGGCGATACTTCAATTTCAAATATTAAGCAATTTTTAAAGGTCAACTTTCAATTGCCATTTAATCACTACTTGAATTACATATATCCTATAAATAAAAAAATTAGTGTGTTATCACTGGTGTCCCAAGATATTTGGACACATTTTGATCATGAATGCTGCCTAAACGGAAAACGATAGAAACGTGTAGTTTTCACTGGTGTACTTGATTTAGCCCAAAGTTTTATTTTAGCTATAAAATAATTGTTTCCCACGAATACAAGGTGTTTTAAAAAAAATGCCATTTTTTAAAGCGAAAATAATGAAGTTTTTTAAATACAACACCCTGTATGTTTTGCTGTCATCTTGAAGATGTAATCTTCTACTTTATAAAAATGTATAATATGGTACCATTTACTCCAAAAACAAAAGTTATATAAGTTTATATAGGTACACCTACTGTATACACGTAGGTTAGATATACGTTTTGCTGATTAATGCTTCTAAAGCAAAAATTATAAAAATATGCCCTTGCTCGGATTCAAAGGGCTCTGGAAGAGGTCAATGACGTCACTGTAAAAAAAAGTATTATGTAAGGTACTATTGTCTAAATGTACTGGGTTGTTCATTTAAAAAACCTAAAACTTTTGGCAAATTGTATCTGACTGCTGATTAAAATGTATGCAGTCGGTGCATAAAAACTTACATAACTCTTTTGTTTTTGGAGTAAATAGTACCATATTATACATTTTTAGAAAGTAGAAGATTACATCTTCAAGATGACAGCAAAATATACAGGGTGTTATGTTTAAAAAACTTCATTATTTTCGCTTAAAAAATGGAATTTTTTTTAAAACACCTTGTATTCGTGGGAAACAATTATTTTATAGCTAAAATAAAACTTTGGGCTAAATCAAGTACACCAGTGAAAACTACACGTTTCTATCGTTTTCCGTTTAGGCAGCATTCATGATCAAAATGTGTCCAAATATCTTGGGACACCCTGTATATAAAAATAATCAGTTTTGATTATAATGGTCAATGAATGCTGAATGTTCGTTATTGCCATAGGAATTTTCGCCGAAATAAAAGATTTCCAGTCTTCTGTATCCTTCATGGTCATATGGTATAATTCCCATCTTTTAGATGCTACCTATATTAGTACCTAAAATTAAATTACATAAAATAACTATATTTAGTAAATTCCATAATTTACCATGTGCCAGTTGTTGCTTCGGAAAAAATTTAGACATTTTTTCTTTAGTAAAAATTCCAGTTTCTCAAATAAATGTATATGAGAAGGGAATGAACCAAAAACAATAAAAAAATGTAGTAATAGTTCATTCCTAATTTACTTCAAATACTTACGGAATAAACAGTTAACTGCTATCGTTATGATGCTTTATGCTTAAGCCTAATAAAATTTTGTTAATTAGTGCAACATTCAGGTAGATTACAAAGATCACATAAATTGAATTTAACAGTACTTTTGTCAAATACAATAATCTTGCACAGTACTTCCTAATAAGAAAAATGTGACCACTTTTTAATTACTATTATTAGATAAGATAAGTGACAAAAGAGCACAAATATCAAATTTGAAAAATGCCTTACTCTAATGATGGAGTAACTAATTTTCACATGTATCTGTTCGGCAATAAAAAATGTTTGTACAAGGTGGTCCAGAATTATATACCGTAAATGCTAGAGCTGATGGTACGTTAAAAAATAAGGGTACCTCTTTATATACACTTTGTTCCTTAACCTAATAATAAGGAAGATCCATATCCCTGTAAAGGGGAGAAATGAAAACCATTTTTTTTAATATCTTCCAGGCGCATATTTTAGGGGTGAGTGTGTGACATTAGGATAATTAAATTTATATTAACAGTTATTCCATCCATTACGATTGAGTTATTAAAGGACTTGGTTACGATTACGTAAAAATGCACTTTTACTTTTACTTTAAATTATTCGAAAATGGTAGTGTAGCAAGAGTACCTCTTTTTGCGTAGAATAATTTGGAGAATCCTTTTTTAAAGAATTTTGTTTAAATAATTGCAAAATAATTGCAAAACTATCCCTTAATCGTAAATGATGGAATAACTATTAACGTATATTTAATTATCCTAATATCATACACTCGCCCCTTAAATATGAACCCGTTATTCAAAAGCATCTGGAAGATATTAAAAAAAATGGTTTTCATTTCACCCCTTTACAGGGTTATATCTCCCTATTATTAAGTTAAGGAACAAAGTGTATATAAAGAGGAGGTTCCCCTATTCTTTATCTTACTATCAGCTCTAGCAATTACGATATATAATTCTGAAATTACTCAAGGTGTATGTAAATGCAAGAGTTCCAATTTTAATAATGGCAAATGTTTGTTTACAAGTGACACAAAATGGATATATGTTTGAAAGTTTTACTGCTCTTCAAGACAGTCACCAGAATTGCATATAACACGTTTCCAACAATCTATAAATTGTAGCAATTCATGTTGTGTTGACAGCGCCATCGGAATAGTTTCTTGTCTAAAGAATCCCTGGAACAATTCTAAAGCAAATACCAGAAACTGGTTCCCTTAATTCAGTAATTAAGTCGAAGTCACAAGGATTTAAAAGCTCGGGAAGTATGGTGAACGGTATAACACTTTCTAGCCAGATCGATCTTACAGACCAGTCACAACTTAGGGTATATGTCGTTGGCTTTTACCTATCTCGCCACTGTTTAGTAAGGCGATGCAGATTCTCCACAAGCCTCTCGAAAACCTTGAAAACACTGTCGTGCTTTACGGGCTCTCGCGTATACAATTTTTATTCAACTCTGTTAATCTTTATTCGAAAACATCGTGTAAACACTACACTAGATCACCTGCTATACGAGGCTCTCTTCTTCTCGTAACTGAGCATGCGTGTGATGTGAGAAGTAAGAGTTGATTAGCGTTAAAGTCAGGTAGTTACGAGTGTCTCACTATATATTTTGAGAACTAGAGAAGTTAAAGCTGGCAACATTGCATTTCTAAATACCATCATCGTTAAGTTGTAAGCTCTGACTGTCAGTGAAGTCGCTGTTGTCATAGAGGAAACGTGGTACTACGTACAATTTGTCATCGAGGTATGGAATTGTCATGAGAACATGTGTGCGCAATGATCTACTACGATTTTAAGATCGGTTTAAGTGAATCACAAAATCTTGAACGAATGCAACTCGCATTTTTTGAGGAAATTCCTTCATGCGCAACTGTGTTTCGCTGGTATAGCGAATTTAAAAGTGGATGTATATCGCTTGTTGATTATGCACGTGCTGGTAGGCCTCGCTCTTCAATTACCGCTGGAAACATTGAGAAAGTAACATGTACGACGGACGAAGATACAAGATGCACTACAGTCGCAACAAACTGGTACACCACAAAATGTTTACCTGCAGTTTTTGTCAGTCAACATTCAGGGGTTAGTGTTGGATCACGACAATGCATCGTCACGAAATGCACATCAGATAGTTGAATTTTCAACTGAAAATATGTAAAAGTCATTGATTTCTGGATGTCGTTTATCCTAAAGAGACATTTACATGGACGACGTTTCACGTCGAGGATGAGAAGCAGTTCATCAATTTTTTGAGAGTATTCTATAAGATGACTGACTTTAGGCTTTTACGATGTGGAAGCTTCGGTTACATTTTGATTATTTTGAACATAGTTAGTAAGATAAAATTTAAGACCAAACACAACACTAGATTTTTAACGTTTCGGTTTATTTAGTTCGTAAACCATTTTCAAAATAAATGTACACAAGGTGACATGCCAGTTAACTGTGACAATGAGACAAATTGTACGTTATACATTTATGTTTATGAAAAAATATAATATGTTTACCCTAAAATGACATCCGTGTTATTGAAGCAATTTTTAGGTTGCCATATCCATCTGCGTATTTAAAGGTGGTTTTAAATCGTAGATATACAATGCTTCCTTTATACTAAGATCATTGGTATTCTCAACTCTATACAATATAGTGAAGTCAGTGCTGGTGACTTTATGATCTTGCTTATGACGATGTTGAAACACTGCTGAACTGGGTATGGTTAAAGATCTTTTTCCTAGAAGAGGAGTTAAACCTAAATCTACGGGTTTTCCCGACGTACATAGTATTGCAGCTATTACATTTAAACTTATAAATGATCGACAAAATGTCATCCGGGAGTACATCCTTAACTAGAATATGAGAACCAAGTCTGCTCAATGTGGTAAATGCAAAATGTAATTTAATTGTTGGAAAAGGTAACGGCGAACATAAAGACTATGAAAACCTGTAAAGGGAAGTTTAATATATATATATATGTATATATATATATATATATATATATATATATATACTTTGTTTGTCTTCTTCAGGTTTTGTCGACTACCACCAGCAAATTTAAACAAAGAGGAATTTTCCGCATTGCATAACCTAAAAAAGAATAAAGATCTAATATTCATTAGACCAGATAAAGCTAAGATAAATGGAATAGTATTAATGGACCGTTTAGATTATATAAAGAAAATGTTATCTATCTATAATTTTAAATTATTCCTTACAATGATTTATTTAAAACTATCTTGTCAATAGAAGACAAATTTCAGAAAACTCTTAAAATCATTAACAAGAAAATGGCAGAAACAGTTTTACCTATTGGATCACAACCTGGTAGACTATATGGCTTTCCAAAAATTCATAAACCCTCTGTACCTTTAAGATCAATCCTTAGTTCGATCAATACACCTAATTATACTTTAGCAAAATTTCTGGTTCCCCATTTATCTCCAATTAAGGATAGTTTTCCTTTTGCTGAAGAAATTGCATCCTTTCTGATTTAAGAAATAATTTCATGGTTAGTTGTTTTGACGTTGAAAATTTATTTACGAATGTACCTTTGGACGAAACCATCGTCATTGTCACTAATTTCTTATTTTCAGCTGGCTCTTCTAAATTCTTAAATCTCTCCAAATCTAAATTTAAAGGTTTATTAGTTTTGGCTACTAAAGAAAATTATTTTATTTTCAATAAAACACTATACAAGCAAACTGACGGTATCGCTTTAGGACAAACTTTTGCTAATGCATTCCTGGTATTTTATGAAAAATAGTGGCTAGAAAGCTACCTTAATAACTTTAAACCTTTTTTCTACAGACGTTACGTAGATGATACTTTTCTTCTTTTTAAACATGAACATCAAATCAATAAATTTCTTAACTACTTAAACAGCCAACACCCTAATATAAAATTTAGTTGCGAACTAGAAAAAGATAACATATTATCATTTCTAGGAATGAATGTAATGAAATCAAATTTCGGCTTTTGCACGTCAGTATATAGAAAGCGTTTAATGGATTATACAGTAACGTTGACAGTTTCCTTCGAAATAAATACAAAACAGGATTGATTAACATTCTACTATATCGAACATATATGCTTTGTTCTTACAATTTGCTACATATAGAATTTGAAAAATTAAAAAATATTTTTGTTAGTAATGGATACAACTTAAATTTTATCAATAACTGCATAAGAAAATGTTTACAAAAGAAGTTTGTCGGACCTCCAAAACCTGAAGAAGACAAAGTATATATATATATATATATATATATATATATATATATATATATATATATATATATATATATATATATATATATATATAACTTCCCTTTACAGGTTTTCATAGTCTTCATGTTCGCCGTGTTATTAGAAGATTTCTTAAAAAACCTTTTCCAACAATTAAAATAAATTTTGCATTTACCACATTGCGCAGGCTTGGTTCTCATTTTCGAGTGAAGGATGTACTCCCGGATGACATTTCGGCGAATATCATCTATAAGTTTAAATGTAATAGCTTGGGAAAACCCGTAGGCATTTTGCTATTCGCCGCTGTGAACATTTAGGTTTAACTTCTCGTCTAGGAAAAAGATCTTTAACCATACCCAATTCAGCAATGTTTCAACATCGCCTTGAACAAGATCATGAAATCACCAGCAATGACTTCGGGATATTGGATAGAGCTGAAAATGCCAGTGATCTTAGTATAGAGGAAGCTTTATATATCTACAATCTAAAACCATCTTTAAATAAGCAGATGGATATGGCAACCTTAAAATTGCTTCAATAACACTGATGTCATTTTAGGGTTAACATATTCATTTTTTTCATAAACATGAATTTATAACGTACAATTTGTCTCATTGTCACATTTAACTGTCATGTCATCTTCTGTACATTTACTTTGAAAATGGTTTACGAACTAAATAAACCGAAACGTTAAAAATGAATCTGGTGTTGTGCTTCGTCTTAAATTTTATATTATTAATTTTTCTTATTAGGAAGAAAAACTCATTAGGCCAACCTTAACAAACAAATCTGGTAAGCGCAGTGTTTGGGTCTATTGAATATTCTTATTTTACCTCTACTTTCGTGCACTACAAGATGCAACCATTTCCTTTAAGTGTTATAAAAAAAAACGTTGTGATACCATATTCAAAATGAGACCATATCACGTCTGTTAAAGGGGTATGAGTATTCTTCCATTCGTTTTCCATTTTTGACAAAATTAGCAAGATGCCATAGCTTCTAGGAAAAACGACAAGTATATGAATAATATTGAAAGCAATGGTGAAAGGTGCCAAAATAACTCACCAAGTACAAAATGCGACAAATATTTAATCATTAACAGTAACAATCAACAATAGTATTTATTTAGTACGTAACAAAAGATTAGCAAATATTGTGAATACTACCTTCTTATGGCAGTATATCAAACTGCTTAATTTTAATTATGAGAAATCTGAACGAAATTGCAACTTCTCCAAAATTCGAAAACAAAATCCTATACACAATTATAACTATCTTGATTGTATAGAAAACAAATAATTAACTTATAACTGAAATACTGTCCAAATAACGATTGTTCACTAACCTGCACTTTAAATGTGATAATGAAATGATCCAGAAATCATTACATGTATCCGCAATTTAATTATAATCTCCAGAAACCGCTTCCTGTTAGATTATCCTGTTTGCCATCATCAAAGTCCGTAATCCAGTCAGTAATCCATACAAACACCTCTAAATCGTATCCTGAATACTTGTTAAAGTATTATAATAATAATAATAATAATAATAATAATAATAATAATAATAATAATAATAATAATAATAATAATAATAATAATAATAATAATAATAATAATTTTATTTACCACCTTTGGTCTAGGTTATAAGCGTAGGTGAGGTCATTAATATTAAATACATTTACATCAATTGTCCACAGTTAATATTCACTCGTAGTAAATTACATAAATATCACAGATAAAAATGAATTGGAAATTAGAGCTTTAACTTCCAATATTCATCAATGGTATAAATGGTATTGGCTAATAACATATTTTTGATGGTACGTTCTAATTCTAAGTGGTTATGAATGGTTTTAATACGAGAAGGTAATTTATTAAAAATTTTTATAGCGATAATGGGAAAATTATCCGCAACAAAAGAATGCTTATATCTCGGCTCTACTATGTTGTCGCCACCTCTTAAATTAGCTTTTGTAACTTCAGTTACAATACAATACAATATTATAGCAGAACACAGCTCTCTGAAAAATAATTAAAGTCCAGGAAATTCGAACATAGAAATCCCGATTTCTTACTTTCGTTCCTTTATATATATATATATATATATATATATATATATATATATATATGTATATATCGACCTAGCGCTATAAAGTCATTGTACTCAGGCAAAAGACTTAACGCGCTTTGTATAAATTCTGAAAAACGGTTGATAGCCGGAATTATACTAATTTGTCATTTTTGTTTATCTTTGTTAAGTATGTAGGTGTAGAAGGTTACGCAGTCGACTTTTTTTCACTATCGCTCATTTTAGTTTTGACCAAGTTTCGCCAAGATCGACAATGATGTCTAAATATGTATGCGTGCGTGTGAGTCTGTGCATGTGTCTGTGTCTGTGCCTGTGCCTGTGCCTGTGTCCGTGTCCGTGCCCGTGTCCGTGTCCGTGTCCGTGTCCGTGTCCGTGTCCGTGTCCGTCTCCGTGTCCGTGTCCGTGTCCGTGTCCGTGTCCGTGTCCGTGTCCGTGTCCGTGTCCGTGTCCGTGTCCGTGTCCGTGTCCGTGTCCGTGTCCGTGTCCGTGTCCGTGTCCGTGTCCGTGTCCCTGTCCGTGTCCGTGTCCGTGTCGGTGTCCGTGTCGTGTCCGTGTCCGTGTCCGTGTCCGTGTCCGCGTCCGCGTCCGCGTCCGCGTCGCGTCGGGTCCGAGTCCGAGTCCGAGTTTGAGTCCGTGTCCGTGTCCGTGTCCGTGTCCGTGTCCGTGTCCGTGTCCGTGTCCGTGTCCGTGTCCGTGTCCGTGTCCGTGTCCGTGTCCGTGTCCGTGTCCGTGTCCTTGTCTGTGTCTGTGTCCGTGTACGTGTCCGTGTCCGTGTGCGTGTGCGTGTGCGTGTGCGTGTGCGTGTGCGTGTGCGTGTGCGTGTGCGTGTGCGTGTGCGTGTGCGTGTGCGTGTGCGTGAGCGTGTGCGTGTGCGTGTGCGTGTGCGTGTAAGTGTAAGTGTAAGTGTAAGTCTAAAAAATAATTAAATATGAATGAAATTGGTTAAAATGTATTATTGATGTTTTATAGAAGCGGGCAGCTTTGGAATTTTTATTTAAGGTAATATGTATTTATGTCTATCTGAACTGAAGTTTTAAATCTCATTCTGACACAGATTACTGTTTTTGTTTTTACAATATTGCTTGTTTTCGTTATGAATGTATGAAAGAGGTTGCATAGTTACCCTAAAACATTATAATTCATTTATTTTATTTTTAAGTTAGCATCTAGATGTCTACTAGTCTCTGCCTGTCCTGAAGTTTTCAACGTCTGTTTGACACAGATTATTGTTTTTCTTTTAAAATGTTCCATATTTATGTGATGAGCTTATTATAAAAGGTATATTTTGTAAGTTGGAAGGTTGTGTGGTGTTCTACACCAGATTTTTTATATACCTGGTTATGTGAAATATCCGTCACTGTCAATCAAAAACGTAGGTTTGTCAACTTGCAAAAATATCTATTCCATACGTGTTTTCTCACCCAGATGACGTAACTACAAATGGTTATAGTTACAAGTATATATAAACGCTTTATGTTTACGACCGTTCGATAGCTTTAATGTTAGTTTTAAAATTACCAGATAACCAGTATTGATTTGTTTCAAGTAAACTTTTATTTTAAACTAATTAGTTAAAAAAATCAACCACGAGAGAGATTTGCGATGGTAAAAAACCGTTAATAAAGTAACGATTTAATTCAACCACGCCTTTCTATAAACCGCTAAAATTATAAATGTGATAAAAAATTATAAAATCATAAAAACTATAATTTTCTGCACTTACAAAAATAGCAAACTGAGAAGTCTTATACACAAATATAACAGCATTTGTATGGTGTTTGAAGAAAAAAATTAATTTATAGTTTTAATACTGTCCAAAAGACGATTATTCATTAACATGTCAAACTTTAACTTATAAATTTGTACCCAAGTGCAATTTTTTGTATTTACAAAAACGGAAATATTAAGAGTTCCATACCCTAAACTAACAGAATTGGTAGAGTAGTTAAAGGGCAGTTTTTTATACAATCGTATATCACCCTATCCCTTGTCTCTTTTTTTAAATTGGCGAACTTTGTTCGTAGCTGACCTGTACTTTTTTTTGTCAGTAACGCAACAATTAAATTTATCACGAATTGTATCCCAAATAGCTACCTATTTAACTCAAATGAAGTGAACAAATGAAAATAAAATTATGCTTAACAATAATCACATAAACTTGTTACGTTCAGTTTCCATCTAACTGCGTCAGTGTTTTTTGATTCTAGAATAGATGAATATTTTTGCACTAAATCGACCAATCTGTGCATATCTGAATCAGCAAGCGATATTCTCTTATGGGTGGACATCTGCTTTAACCAAGTATCTTATTAATCTTATGAACTACATGATAACTCAATCTTACCTGGTTGCTGTTGACGGCAGAGTTTATTAATAGAAATACTAATATTTAACGACTAACAATAATTAACGAATAACAATAATTCAGAAACAACAATAATTAACGAATAACAATAATAATAATGTTAATAAGGTTAAATAACACTAATGAACACGAGGAAGCAGTTAATAAATTACATAAGTTTTATTATGATTAGTGTTTGGTGTAGTACCCGTTGGATTATATGCAATCCTGCATTCGAACATGCAGCTAATTAATCCACTAGTCTTTCACAGATGTTAGTCAAACGGAAAACATTCCAGGTTTGCATAATATTCGCACGCAGTGCGTCTTCAGTTCAGATATTTGCGTCTGCATTCCATTGGCGTACTGCAGGGGCCCATAAATTTTCGATGGGATTGAGGTCAGGAGACCTTGGTTACCATGCTAACACATTTACTTCAGGATGCTGTACGAACCATTCGCGAACTATTCTGGTTTGATGAATGGGAGAATTATCTTGCACTAATACTATTGGGCCATCTTGATACAGAGCCCGAACGGATCTTAACATCACATCCTCTAGAATTTCCGCATATTGTTCGGAAGTCTAACGTCCATTAACTCGAACTAATTTTCCTGGACCTGCTCTGCTCATCCAACCCCAATATACGCTACTTACACAGCCGCTACGCTTTATTAGTTGGATATTTTCAAGATTGTATCGGGTGTTGTTTTCCCTTCACAACGTTTTTCTAAAATCCTCTGAAGAACAAAAGGTTTTTTCGTCACTGAATATGACGACTTCCCAATTTCGCCTTAAATTTACACGGCAAAATTCAAGTCGACGACACGCATTTTCTTCAGTTAATAATATTTTCCTTGCTCACTGTCCTGGTGCTGCACTAAAGCTCTAATTCGTCCCTAACAATGGCAGGCGTGCAAAACGTCCGTTGTTGGAAAAACTGTCTAACAGCATCGTCATTACGTTCATTTAAAATTGGACGTTTTGCGGTTCATTTTTTTTTTGTTTTTAACGAGCGATTATCTTCCGCGCCTTCTTCTTCTCTACGAATCCACCGCTTGACTTGTTTCGCCTTTGAAAAATAAAGAAATATACAAATATAGGCAAAATTAAACCTTAGCAGGGTTGCCTTAGGTAGATAAAAGGTTTCTTGCAGCATACTGTTGATTATACTGAATGATTCATTAAGCGTGGCGACCGGCCGTATCTCGGAAACTGTATGTCCTAGAATTTGGGGGAAAAATTCTTATAACGAAATCGGCCCTAGAAGTATGATTAAAAATGTTTTTGAGTACATAGTTTTCCGCTAGGTGGCGTAATTTATCACTTATAAAATATAATTGCATTTTTTACAAAATATTCCCTAATTTACATTGGTAAAAAATAAAAATAACCCTAACCAGCTTACAATAAGACATATAAGATGACTTATTGATCTGTCAAAACCGCGAACTGATCTCTTTTGTTATTCCAAAGATATTGGAATTTTAATGAGTGTTGATGATCGTTGGCTCACCCTGTAAGTTGTAGGAGAAATTATGTCTCTAAAAATGTTTTCAAAATAAAATAACAAGTAGAAACGCATCACAAAAGTATTTATTAACATAAATAATAAAACAAAACTAAGGGAGCTACTCATAACAGAAATTTACTAAACGCACCTACTACCTAATTATTTTAAATACTCAAAATGCTTGCCATCAATTGTTATGCACAAATTCAGTCTTTCTATAGTGGAATTAACACTGGTCTCAGTTTCAGCAAGGGAAATACTTCGAACTGCTTCCCGAATCCTATCTTTCATATCCTCACGTGTAGTTGGACGTGTTTTAAAAACTAAATCTTTGATTCTTCCCCATAAGTAAAAATCTAAAACCGTAAGGTCTGCTGACCTTGCCATTGAAAAATACTCCCACGTACAATCAACTTACCTGAAAATACGGTATCTAAATAAACCTGGTCATCTGCTGCAAAATGCGCTGGGCAATCATCTTGTTGGTACCACATGTCTAATCTGTTTGGAATAGTAATATCTTTCAGCAGAATTGGTAAATCCTTCGTCAAAAATTCTAAGTACCTTTCTCCAGTAATCTATCCATTTAAAATAACACACCATACGTTTAGACTCGAACGATTTTGGTAATTGACTTCCCTTTGCCAGTGAGGGTTGGTTTCTGACCAGTAGTGGCAATTGTGCAAACTGACTTTACCATTGCTGTAAAACGTAGCCTCATCCGTCCATAATATTTTATATAGGAACTCTGGATCATCGTTCAACATTTCTTTTAACCAGTTGCAATGGTCCAGTCGTCGATCAAAATTTGTTTGGTGTAAAATAACATGACATGGATACATTTTATGATCCTTTAATATTATTTGCACCAAAGAATAATTCAATCCTAGATCTCTTGCAATTTCCCGAATACTTAAATGGAATTCAGCTTTAACATACGCCAATGCGTTAGTAAAATTTTCCTCACTGCGACTTCTACGTATCCTGTTTTTTGATGCGACAGGTTGAACATTGCTGGTTTCTCGCAATCTTTGTGCTAATCTTTTGAATACTTTCCGAGAATGACGCCGTCTTTCAAAGTATCGTACATTATATTCCATTTTGGCAATTACTTCGTTTTGTACACTTGCAAATACACACTAAGCATGCATCTTCGTTTGAATAATACGGCATTATAAAAGAGTTAGTTTGCAAATATCCAAAATCAATTTGACAGCAATGAAAACTTAAAATTAAACAATAATAAAACATTAGTATAATTTCCAAAGATAACTTGATCACTTTTGATGCCTGATCTACCAACAATTTAACATCACATAAAACTATTAAAGACCTTTTAAGAGATTTAGGATTACATTTTATTGTCTCAAATTGTTCATAGCAAATGATGGCAAGCATTTTGAGTATTTAAAATAATGAGGTAGTAGGTGCTTTTTGTAAATTCCTGTTATGAGTAGTTCCCTTAGTTTTGTTTCATTATTTATGTTAATAAATATTTTTGTGATGCGTTTTTACTTGTTATTTTATTCTCAAAACAATTTTAACGACATAATTTCTCCTACAACTTATAGGGTGAGCCAACAATCATCAACACTCATCAAAAAATGCTAATACCTTTGGAATGAGAAGAGATATCAGTTCGCGGTTTTGACAGGTTAATAAGTCATCTTATTTGCCTTTTTGTAAGCTGGTTAGAGTTATAGCATTTTGTTAGAAATTTTTCAGAAAAAATCATAAATAGAGCTAGGTGTTACATACCGCCCTTTAGTAGCCTATTAAAGAATTAAAAGTGTTGTTGTTCGTTTCTGGAATCTACCTTTAATGCTCTTTGCATGGAGTCTACGTTTGTGAAAGTCGATTCAGGTATATGGAAGCTACAGTACTTTTTAGGTGAACGAAAGAATACTTCCCCGCCATTTCAGAATAGGTGGAACAGAAAAATGACTTCAACAAGAGTTGTAGAATAAGGACAGTGGTTTCTAAAATTGATATTTTTTACCAACCTAAATTAGGGAATATTTTGTAAAAAATCCAATTATATTTTGTAAGTGATAGATTACGCTACCTAGCGGAAACCTATGAACATTTTTAATCATTCTTTTAGAGCCGATTTTGTTATAAGAACGAATGTCTCCCCCAAATTCTGGGGCATTCGGTTACGGCCGGTCGCCACCTTTACTGAATCACCCTGTACAACAATAATAAGTATATTATATAAAATACAATTGTGAAAAAAAGGAAAAGGCAACGTATTTCATTCCCTCCCAAGGGGGAGTACGGGCTGCCCGAGCTCCTTCAGCCACAATCATGGATTCCCAGCATACATACATACATACATAACGTATATGTGCATGGTGGCATTAAGGATAGGTGTGGTCAGGATAGGATAGGAAGGAACGGAGTTAGTGTTCTGAGGGGGAAAATACTACCCCAGCATTCGCCTAAGTAGCCGCACATGGTGTGCATATGCGCAGTGACCATGCCGCTACATGTGTATGAGGAAAACCCCCTGAAAAAACCTCATACAAGGTAGACGGTAACGGGAATCGAACCCATTACCTCCCGGATGCTAAGCAGGTTGTGTCACCACTACACTACCAGCTCGGTGCACAATTTTGAACATCGCATCTTTTTTTACACATCATACTAGATATAAGTTTGCTGAATTTCCCATACAAATTCAAGTGGGGTTTACAGAACGTAACAGAATGGATTTCAAACTATTCTCTTTATGTTACTTATTTTACACCGAAGACAATTGTGAAAATCAAACGCTCGTGTGACCTTCCATTCCGAAAATTATCTTGTGTTACAAAATTTGTCTACCTAGCATTTACAAAAAAACAAATTTAGAGCAACAATTTACTATAAAATTTGATGCGATTTGATCTGATGGTTTTCCTTTTATTAACTTTTTAGTTATGGTGAGGTAAACCTGAAAAAATGAGCACTTATATCATTCGCGCGCAGAAACTTTCTTAACATCAAAAAAGTGTTTTTTACAACTAAACAACGTAGAATTGAACAACTTTGGTTTAAAACCAATCTGATTCAAATCCCTCCAATAGTTACTTTTAACGACACTGTGTTTATTGAAATTGACTTACCGATAAATTAACTCGTTCGGCTATTTGGGCAATGGGAACTCCAACCCCCATAATCCATTTATCATCCCCCTTGTTTCTAAAATAGAATTGATTTGCACCGGACGCCTTGGTATGTCAGAAATTGAACACATCTAAGTGATCACTCCATCGAATAATTCGCAATGAACTAATCAGTATCTGGAAATCTATCACCTATCTTGTTATATCGAAACATCTGTATCGAGATATTAATATCTCGATTAATTTTCTGAATTGTGAATGGCTCGTCATGGACGAAAACATACTTATTTAATCATATTAACGTTATGTCTTATATATTTTAAATCAAGTTTAAATAACTTTTATCTTATATTTCAACCTAAAAACACTGAAGTTAATGTTACTTAATAAATCGATCACTATCAGTTAATTATTCTAATGGATTTCTAATACATATTACATTAATTGAATATGTAGTCTATTTATTTTTATGTGATTTCAAAATACCTAATATTTAAGCAGGATCCCTTATATGATGATGAGAGGCTATTTTGTTACTAGTAGCTAAATCTCGATAAATGCGACCAATAACGCGTTTCCTTCTTTGATAATTTCGTAGTTAGGTATACTCCAGTCATTGAAGGTACAATACGGTGATACTGTATAATTTTGGCAAACACCGATTTTTATAAAAATTTGGATTTAGGTTCTATTTACCCTCTACTTCAAAGTTGACACTGTACTGAAGGTTGCTTTTACCCTGGAGGTTGATGCCACCCCTTCTTGGGGATGAAAAATGTATCATTGAAAATAAGTCCGGGAATGAATAGATTTACTAAGTCTAGGCAGCTTTTGTTCTATAAAGTTTTTTCTGAAAGTCAATACCTTTCGACTTATTCGCGAGTGAAGGTATCAATTTTTCAACAAAACAAAAATGTTTTCAGACGGTTTTTCGCAAATAACCCAAAAAGTCAGTATTTTATAAAAAAAGTGTTCTTATTAAAAATTTAACATAAAAAAACAAAAATACTGGTGGATTTATGGTGTCGGTAAACCCGATATGAATGGAGCCTGTTGAAGGTTGGTTCAAACGCCAAAATTGAAAGTTTCAACGTAAAATAACCAAAAATCAAGACATTTTTCGGGGAAAACTTAAGGAATATTTTTTAAAGTGCTTAAAATAACCTTTATATTGTTGTATAAAAGTCGATAGCATTAAAACTAGGCGAGCTATGACGAAAATAAAGTTGGTCCCTACTTTTTTCGGCGATAAAAAAATGTGAAAAAACCCCTAATTACCACCCCAATTGAAAATAATCGTTACCACTTTAAAATTTACTTTATTTATGTAACTTGTAATATGCTCTAGAAGTTTGACAGGTTTAAAGTGCTTACATACAACAAGTTACTATTTACGAATATATGCAAACTTTAAACGGTCAATTTTTATCCTACAAAAAAAAATTTTCAGAAAAGCGAAACCTACAATTTTATACTCTACAGAATGTTGTGTATCATTAATAGTTTTTGAGTTATTTTGAAGAAAACATAATCTTTGCAAAATTACAAAAATGCTCTTTTCACTTCAAATTCAATTTTTTCAAAACTAAGTACTTCTAAAGCATATTACAAGCAGAAATAAAGCGAATTTTAAAGTGGTAAAGATTATTTTCAGTTGGGGTGGCAATTAGGTGGTGATTTTCACATTTTTTTGTCGCTGAATAAAATAGGGACCAACTTTAGTTTCGCCATAACTGGCTTTGATTCTAGAGACTTTTATAAAAAAAATAAAAACAAAGGTTTTTTCAATCACTTTAAGTTTTTAAGTTTTCCCCGAGAAATGCATTGTTTTTTAGTTACTTCACGTTTCAATTTTAGCGTTTGACTAATAAGAACCAACCTTCAACAAACCATTACTCGTTTGTGTTGGGTCTATAGACACTACAAAACTACCATTCTTTTTATTTTTTATATGCTACATTTTTAATAAGGATGATTTTTTAGATAAAATACTTACTTTTTGAGTCATTGACGAAAACCGACTGAAAACATGGTTTTTTTGGTTGAAAAATCGACACCGTCACTCGTGAATAAGTCGAAAAGTATTGACTTTCATAAAAAAACTTATAGAACAAAAGTTGCTTAAAACTAGTCCATCTATCCATTATTGCCAAAATTATACGAGAAACGGTCATTGACTGGACTAGTATAAAAATGTAACATCTACGGTATAATGGGAAAAAAATATAAACAAAACTACTGTAAGTAGATTGCATAAACGAAACTACTGTAACATAGCAGAAAAAAAATTGCATGAACCATTTATTAGAACGCATCAATTCCTGTAGCTCTAATTTGCTTGCAGCAAATCTAATTCTATTACTACAGTATAAATAATTAAAACTGTTAGTATTCAAAATTAGTATTTCAAATATTCCATCTCGTGATTTATTAAGGTATGTAGATTTTAAGAATTAGTTGGATTTTAACAATTTGGAGTATTTAAATATTATTTTGGTAGAAAAGCAAGTTTAAAACCTTATTAGTAATTTGCGTATTTGAATTGAAACAAATTATGATTAGGTGTTTCCAATTTTTGTATAACTACTAAAAGGAGTTACCCTTAGAACATATAACACTATTATATGTTCTAAGGGGTTACCACTTGTTTAAGCTGAAAAGGTAATACGTGAAAACGCGCTCTGCGGCAATCTTTGCAATTATCAATTAACACGCTACCTTTACAAATAATTGAATGACTGTACCCCTTCTCCATCTAAACATTTTCGGGTGAAATCCGAAAAGTGGATTGTGTGTTGCCTACCACACGCCGGGACATTACTTCTGACCAAAATAGTAGGTATTAATTATGTAACTCATAGCTCACAAAATTATTATCGAAAATATATGACACTATCTAGAGCAAAGTCAATTTTAATTATATTAATTAACTGAATTTAAATGAAAGGCAACATAAAATAATGTTTTTTGTAAATATTTTCATACAGAAAACGTTCAATTAATGAAAATATTTAATTTAATATTGGATAGATATTCGAGTAATGTAATAATTCACGTAGTCAAAATGCTTTAACATCAAGTCGAACAGATTGTATTAAACTTAAATGAAAATTTCTTAGATCGTGCATTATTAAGGTTTAACACGATAAAGGGGTATGTGTAAGTTGAAAATGTTCTCCGAGAGTAGCGTTTCCTGTTTTCAATTATAGTTTACATATACTTGTAACTGAGCTCCATTTGAAACTTTTAACATGATTACCTTCCTAAGTTCAGTCTATTAGAAAAATTAGTTTGAATTATTCAACGATTAAAGTATTCTTGTATTTGGATAATTAATTCCACAAATTAAATAATAATAAAAGATCTAGTAATACAAAGAAATAAATGCGTTTGTGACATCAGGTCAAACTTTGTTCACACAATATCTGTAGGTTTTTGAATATTTGAAAGTTTAACCTCTTCAGAAGACCACTGTTTCTTGAGATTACATACTTTTATAATTTCGTGAATCCTTTTAATAACCACTTTTATAACAACGAACCTAAAATTGGCCAAGCTGCTGTAGCATTTAAAAACAATTGCTTTATTAAAACTATAAATTCTCTCTACATCTACGAAATTTTCACAGCCCCTTTGGATTTAATTTAATGATAACCTTTGCTTATCGATTCTTTATAGTTTGTTTATCGTTAGTTTATGGTCTGCATATCGTTTGTTCGTTGTTGGCTCATTGTTTGTTTGTCGTTTGTTTATCGTTCGTTCTATCAGTCTTTACCATCTGTTTATGGTTTGTTTGCCACTTGTTTATTGTTTGTTTGTCGCTAGATTATCGTTAGTTCCTCATGTTTATCGTTTATTTATAGTTTATTTAGTGTTTATCGTTTATATATTATCCGTTTTTGTTCGATTACCTTCCTGTGCATCATCTACTTTTAGTTTGTGTAACATTTGTCCATCGTTCAATTATCATTCATTTTACCTCTATGTATTATCTGTTTATTGTATGTTTATAATTAGTTTCTCGCTTCCTTTTTCATATTTTTGTAGTTTGCTTATCGTTTGCTTATGATTTGTTATGATTAAGCTTTTCACAGGTTGTCCTTTGTTTATCGCTTACTTGTGGTATTAATTATTCGTTGATTGCTTACTTTTTCATATTTCCTTCATTGCATCGTTATTTACTTATCTGCGTTTACCGTTTATTATTTATTGTTTATCATTATTTATGGTTCCTTTGCCGTTCAGAGTTAGTTTGTCGTTTCATATCCCTTGTTTGTCGTTATCTTTCCCTGGTTTTGTGTGTGCGCCTGCGCGTGCGCGTGCGTGTGCGTATGCGTGTGCGGGTGTATGTGCGCGTGTACGTATTCGCGTGCATGCGTGCGTGCGCGTGTGTTAATTCTTCGTTAATTGCTTGTTTAACGTTCTTTTATCGTTCCTCTATCGTTTATCGTTCGTTTATCATTTACCTACGGTTTGTTTATTATTCACTGTTTGTTGATAATTATTTTGTCTCTTTGTTTGACTGAAACAATGGCGAGCTTAGTATTTCAAGTTTGCTCTACTTAACTGTTTTTACATAGCTTTCTGGAAGTATATATATAAGCTTCAAAATAGTTTACTTTCGGTCTTACAGGCAACACCACCTTAATGTTACTATACTACGAATAAAATTTGGTCGATGGAAATTTATAACATTCTACAACCTTGCAATGTTATAAATACAAACTCATTGTTCGGTTAGTATTGAATTTATTACACAAAATTAATCCAGTTCGGTTCGGTTCGACCTTCGGCTTGTTTTTGGAACCGAATTTTGAATCGAACCTGTCTGTAACATTTTTGAACTAAATGGAACAAAGTGGTGTGTCAGTTCGATTCCTTTCAAACCTATTCGAATGTGCCACCCTCTTGTAATTTTCAATAGGGTGCTTAGGAGGTTTCCCTCATATTAATGACCATTGATCAACGTAAAGCTCACCTGTACATGTGTCTGTCGTTATGATTGTGTTAAAGTAAACAAAAAATGCATAACCAATGACTTAAAATTATAATCGCAAGTTTCTAAATAGAGAATTCTGTTTCATAATCTACAGTTCCTAAAAGTGGCAACTTGTTAAGTAAGGACCTATGAATTATATTACGGAAATTGCTTGTACAAGCTATTCATCAATATTCAAGAGTTCAATCGGATGCACGACGAAATTGAATTAATAGACGACCAGAAGTGAAGTCAAAAACTCGTATTATGTGACGGCTGTGTAACGTGAAACTAACGTTGAAAAACAAATAAAACTACTCGACGAATAAATTCGATTGATACTTATAAGCAACAGTAACAGTGAAGTAGCTTTATCATGTCACGTGACGCCACAACCAATGAAATTTCCCACATACGAAGGATAGAGTGACATTCAAACGTTTCACTATCTATGCAGTAGTTTAACCCACACGGCATCAAATAAGATTAGTGCGTTATTTTGAAGCGCCTCCAATTACAAAACTGCATAAACTCGGCTAATCGCAATAAACAGCTCATACTTAAAAATCACACAAAAGCCTTATTGCTCAACTGAAAACTCATTTAAGCAAGATAGTAAATATTGTACAAGCCTCGCAAATTCTAGAGTACCCGTTAATGGACGATATGTTTGCATATTTGACGGTATCAAAGTGAGACATTAGCACAAGGGATGAATGGGCAAAAATAACTGCCAATCTAACGGAATTTTGTTCAAGATTGATGCAAACTCTTAGAGGCACAACACAACACAACAAAAGAGGCAGGGTGCAAGGTTCACAGCCATACCTCAAAATACGTAAAGTAACGAGTGTAAATCATTCACAGTTGTCGATCAAACACGATTTCGTAAGGTTAGAAATTGAAGAATATGTATTAAAAGGTAACTTGAATCCACCATCCAAGGCAACCTTGGGAGGTCACATGGAAACAACGCCTCTTAAGGGAATCAATATACGCGGACATTTTACAATGGCTCAGAAGAAATCCCGCGTCAACTGTCATAATAGAAATAATAACGCAAAACGAAACGTCGTAAAGTTGTAGAATACTTTTAGGCAGTGGTGCTTAACTCCATTTTAAAGTGGATTCGTGGTACTTGAACTGCAAGTTAAACTCGAATAAATCATGGCTCCAATAGTGGGAATCGACAGTAACTGCGGTGCGAAAGTAAAGAATCGAATCACGGTCACAATCAGGCCAAGGACGACATCTTCTATAGCTGATTTAAAATCCCTCATAATCCCAGTAACAATACAAAGATTGCCATCTACAAATCTTTTTTCAATACCCTCAAACGTAACGCACACTGCTTCAAACGTCAACAAGCAACGCTTATTTACGTATTTTTAAGAGTAGAAGTTTTCTGGCAACTAAATTGTGTCGAAAAAATACGAATAAACACACACAATAAATTACGACTAAGAAAACCAAATTAGGATGAGTAATCTCTGGTTAATTAAACCCATTTCCGATTGCAGTTATACCTGTAATGATCGTCCATTACGCGTATTTCAATCTGCATTTAGCAATCTCAAAATTTTGGAATTAGAAGAAAAGCGCGGCCTCTTAAGTTGAGAATCATATGAAGAATCATATTGCGAACAACGCTTTACTATACACTTCAAGAAAAACCAACATGGAGGGTACCTTTGCCCTTGTTGGAGAGTGCTTAATGACTCGAACATTCGGCTGAAACAACAAAAAAAAACTTTTTCTTTCCTTAGAAAAAAAAAATAACAGCAACATCTCGATCTGTAGATACACGCTTTGTGCAAGAAAAGTATGGTCCATCATTGCATAACACGTCAATCCACTACAACAATAGAATTATGAATCGTCTTCGACCGGTTGCCAAAGACTTCAAACGGAGTCGCGTTAAGCGATATATTCGCGATGGGTCCCACCATTCAATGTGAGCTGCTTTCAGAAAAAAAGTCATTCGAAAAAATGTATTTGTGTTAACAGCAGATATCGAAAAATGTATTGACAAGCATTGATTACAGTATCGTATAGAAGGTTTTTAAAAATTTATTGGTGAAAGCATCTAATATACGAAATGTCATCGCCTCCTTACTTAGCCACTAGATGTTTAACTGAGTTAGGGAACCACGGAAAATAACTATATCCACAAGAAACTATTATTATTTGTGTGGACTTCAAATTAACATTTCACACATACTACGACATGGCGGTTTTCAATTGCTGTAAATCCTGAATTGACGACCATCTCTTGAAAAAATCGGCTATTACTCACGAAGAAGAACCCACCTTTGTTCTGGCCAGCGATGACGCAGAGAAGACAGAATTGTGGAATTCACAAGATGATTATATTGAGTACAAAATATACACGGAACGAAGTACTACAAAATAAACATTCGGCCACATCCCAATTAAGTCACCCATTAGAATTTCTGGGTTCGATTATTGGCGCTGGGAATATTATGATGCAAAAACTGTTACGTCTAATCTAGATTGGGATGAATCGGTTTCCATTGGTTTTATTTGTAGTGAATTAATTATTATAATGAACTCAAATAATTAGCAAATTTTACGCACATAGTAAAACGTAAACCGCGGGTGTTTCATATACGTTGGGACGACATCTAACGGTAGCTAATGTGCAACACAACTGCTGTGAAACGCCACTTTAGGTAATTTTGTTATCGCGGTTGGTACTCTGCTGTGTTCCTGCTGGCTGAACTGCAAGAACGGGTAACTTTATCATTGATATTGTCATTCAACAAATGTTACCTATGGAGTGATTCATCAGTAACCTTCGTATGGCTGACCAAAACTCTAAAAATGTAGAAAACATTTGGTGGAAATAAAGTTATCCAGACTCAATATCTGACTGGCGGAGAAAGCACATTTACATCAATCAACCCCTCTCATACACCTTGTGAATTCAAGACAAGAGATATACCACACTCACACTTGTAGTGGCATGTCTGTGACTTCTTAAAGCATCATTCCTCGATTTATTCTGAGAGACACTCCGAGTTGCGACTTTGAAATGAAACACCCAGCCGCAATTGTACTACTGAGTACATGAACCGTTCGCAAATTGTCTGTTCATTCATAATTGTAGATCCAGCCAAACTAAATACAAACCGGTGCCACTACAGGTTGAAGGTGTGGAAGACGCGGCAAAAGTAATTATTTGATTATGCCATCAAGAAACCTTTTGATATGAAACATTGTTTCTGTCAAAGAGAAATCCAATCAGCAATGAAAACATGTCGAAGTCCTTAACCCCTTTATGCATACTTAGGGTTTAATTTATAAGAAGCATCCTATCAATAATATACTCACAATAATGATAATAAGCTATGAAGTCCTCAAACAGATGCATGCTCACCATTAGGACACAATTTTGGTTATAGGGTGGATGCAGCACTATAAAGCCGATACTAAGAGAAAGTGTACAGTGCTCCAGGGTACAATAAAGGCTAATCGGGCACATCATGGGCAACCTGTCAAGCCCTATGGTGTAAGAGTTACGTCTTTTTTAACCTGTGTGGGCGAAACGCTTCTGTATACAAGGTATGCTGTGCAGATTTGCTAAAAGGGTCGTCCACTTGGAAGTAATCATCAATGCATTGAATCGGTTTATTTCACGTAGATTGTAGATCGGAAATTTACACTCGAACAAAGGAAGTAACTTCGTATCCGCTAAGAATGAAATGGCATTTCAAATCTTTTAAGGTCGCCTAGTTATGAAGAAATCTCAATAAAACTGAAACAGCACCTCATTTTGGCGAATTTTATTAGCCAAACATTCGAAAAGAGTCGTCAGAGAAACTACTTTATTTTAAGAAGTACACACAGTAGTTGTACAAATCGAGAAAAGTTTAAATTCCCGTTATAGCGTTTCTAATGATCTTAGTGATTGTATCGCCCTAATCCATCTTCATTATTAATCGGAAATTCGCTGAAGGCTCTCCCTAAATGTAATATATCTAAGGAGAACGTAAGTTTTCTGTCACATTGGCAAGAAAAAACAACAAATGCATCAAGGATTGTTCAATCGTTGATTGGACTACCTATCATAGTTGTAACAGCTGTCAAAATGGTACAAATGATCCACAAAAACTAATGTCGGTAAATTAATCTCAATAAAGGAGAATCGTCTCCCACCACTGCTTTGTGAACTTGGCAAAGTCATTCAAGCGCGTTTAGGAGCACATTCGGTCATCAAAATGGCATCGATCCGAACTCCACGTGAAATCCAAAATATAGCAAGCGAAGCATCAGCGTGCTACCAGTGACAACCAGCGATAGGGCGTCAGCTCGTGAAGTTGTTGGTAGTTTCCATTTGAATATTTGGAAATTAATCATGCATTTGATGACACATAATTTAACAATTTCTGGACGATGGACTCCTAAAATCACACAATATTAGTTTCTTTTTGAGTAATCCCAAGCTTTGTGCATTCATTCCAAAGCTGTTACATCAGTTAACGGCAGTTAGACTTAATAAGTACATACGTACTTTGTCAATGTATAGAACTTTTAAAACCCTTTGGATTTAGCTCTGTTGTCATTTGTTAGTTTGTAGTAATTGGCTGCTACAGTTTACGATGAAAAGAAGAACCCAATCACAAGCCAGATTCATCCCTTCCTGTCACGAAATCTTGTAAATTCGACAATAGTTGAAATGGACATAAATCGTTTACTAAAATGACACGGTTCTCGTTACTTGGGGAATGCATATACAACATCAATTTTTGGTTGAATCTAGAGTATGGTTAGGGCAATAGTTGGTATGGCAACGGAAGTTGAACGTAGTGCGAATGCTCTGAACGAAAATAGAAACACTGCTAGTTGACGAATTAAGTACAACGTATACAGAAGCTTTGAACGAAACATTGACTGTGAAGAAAATCACATGGAACCTAATGGGGTGCATCTGTAAAAAAGACATTAAATGAGACAAATAAAAAGCGGTCACATGTAGTGGTCGAGAGAGAAAGATGCGAACGAGGTAGTAAGTAGTTGAAGGTAGCAGAAGGTGAAAGAATGCAGCTCGATTTTAAGGGAAATAAGAAACTTTTACGGAAGTTGGTAGGAGTGCTATGAACCAGACAGTATGGGATGAATACGAATGGAGGAATCGTGAGCAGGAATAATTTGGAAAGTTGTACGGAAGTGGGAGCAAGTTAATTGAAGTATCAAGCAAGATGAATGTGGAGGACATAAGGAATGAAACTAAGAACGATATTGAGTTAAATGAAAGCAAGACGTGAAATGCTGAATTAATACATATGAAAGTCCTGAGGCAAGAGTGTTTGTATTATTTAATGCGTATATATCATATATGCATTGGAAAAGAGTGATTATTGTACCACCTTATAAGGGCAGAGGAAGTAAGAGTGATCGTAAAAACTGCTAGGAATGCGTTTGTTGAGCGTGTCTAGTAAGGTATTTGGAAGGGTTTTGATTGATTGCTTACTGTAATAGAGTAAGTGTTTAGATGTTGAAGGCCGTTTTATGTGAGGAATGGGATGGTGCAATCAAACAGTTGCTCTCAAAAGTGTTTAAATGTGAAGAAGGACCTATATTATGTGTTCGTAGACTTGGAGAATTGGTCTAATCGAATGAATAGGGAGACGTTCTAGGACATTTTAAGTGAGTATGGGGAGGATATGTACCTAATAAATGGAATAAGAGCAGTATACGACTGTAGCCGTACATAAGTCAGGAAGAGAGAAGGGTTAAGTGAATACTTTGAGATAGAACGCGTGATGTCAGCGAGACTGTTGTATGTATTCATTGATAAATGTATTAAGGAAGCATATACTAATGCAAACGATTTATGGTTAGTGAGGTAAATGTACGAGTTTTTTTGTTACAGGTTCACCAAGTGGAAAAGCGAGGAAGCTTTTTTAAATTTGTAACAGTACGGATCTAAAAGTGAAAATGGACAAAAAACGAAGTTGTTAATGTTGAGTCGTGAATATGAAAATGAGGGAAACGTATTTAGCCTATATGACAAGATTGCAGAAAAACTTGTTTGTGTATGTGTAGAATGTTTAATGCAGGTGGTAAGGTGAATGGTGAAATTGAGCGACGTGTCAATGGGAGTATATGAACATGCTACAAAGCGAGCTACTTACGTTAAACCTGTTTGTCCCGTCAGTACTGCACAGAAGTGAGGCTTGGGTAGGTATGTTATTTAGAGAAAAATAAGTACTGTGGGTATGAGACCTTTGCGGAGCATATGCGGTAAATCGAGAATGGGTAGAATGATAAATGAATGGGTAATGAATGATTATAGGGTAGAAAAGACCAAAATCGAGATATATGAAAAAAAATACGTTTCGATGGTTTTATCACAATTGTTAAGGCAGATGCATGTTGGTAAAGCTATCGATACGACTAAGCGTAGGAGATCTCGATAGTGATAGTCGAATACAGTAGATACCGGAATTACAAGAAAGATAAGGTGTTTTAAGATAAAAGGACTTGAAAAATCTGGAACACTGGAACGGTGGCCGGATCGGTAACAAACAAAATACACCCATGTAACACACAAAAATTGAAAAACACAAAACGCGTTCCAATAGCTAAGTTATCATCAGCGGTCGACTGGCATTCGACCGCTGATGATTATAGCTTAGTCATTGGAATGCGTTCGGTAGTTTGTAATATTTGTGTGGTACGTGGCTCTATTTTGCTTGTTAGTAAAATAACTTATCATAATCGGTGTATGAATCTTACCCAAGCGAACAAGGTATTCAAAGTTCGGAATATATGGACAAAGATTGTTTATGCTAATTAAATAGGGTTTGTGCCTTTCCCATAATAGAATGTGGTGATGGGAATGTGAAACTAATTTAATACTTAAACGATCAAAGGAGATCGTAACAATAAATAACAATATAAAAATTCTTAGTATACCTTTTTGTGTTTGCATGTGTTCAGTTATTTAATTCAAAGCATAAATTGTGGTACTCAAAATAACCACTTAAAGTAATTAAGAAGAGTGTAATAAATGTTTGTTTTAGTTTCATTAAATTTGAGGAACGCTTAATGTAATTCTTAGCACGTTACTCATCAACTGTTCGATAGTATTAGGGTAATGAACAATTCGTTTGAAAAAAAATTTTAATCGAGATCTAGTTTATAATAAAACATCTCGGTGACGATCTACGCTGTTAAACTGATGAGATATACACTAGAAAATTAATTATTAAAAATATTAATTAATACTACAAAGTTTAACTAAAACACATATACAACAAAAAATTTTTAACTGAAAGTCATCCGTAAAACTAAAAGGGGATTGTTTTTAGAACATTACTTTTTAATTTAAAACGTAAAAAAACTGTTCAAAAAATGGAATTGTTTCTCTTAGATAATTTCTTCTTAAAATGTTAAAAGTGTTATTCAAATATATCCTTAAATAATGTCACTTAATTCTCAAAACTACTCTGACATTAAAAATAGTTACAATGTTTAGCTGGCTCAGGTATACCAACTTTACACTTGCATACATATACCTCATTCAAGTCACCAGCCTTTGCACGTCGTTAATCGTATAAAGCCCTGGAAATCCTAAAAGCGTTGCACGTGACATATGACGTAAAATCAGTACCAATGTATATGTAGGATTGTCATTAAAGGTAATATTCTAGGGTAAAATAATTTTACAAGTTGGCAGCATCATAAATAAAATTACAATGTCGCAACCAAGACATCTATCATTTATTGTCGTTTATTATTTTGTTTGTTAGTTCCATTTCGTATTTTATTCTATTTCGTTTTTGTGAAACTGTTCTTTTCAGAACAAATTTGTGTTATTTACGTTGTGTGACCTCGCCTAATATGTGTCCCAAGCATTTAGGTATTCGTTGAAGCGAACTGGTTAGTTCGTTAATAGATTTCTTTGGAAAAGAACGGGATGCAGGGGGGCCTTTTATTTCATTGACTTCTGTAAGAGAGGTCATCTATTGTTTTATAATGTGTGTAGTTAATCTAATCGTAGTCTTGATGTACAGTGTAGCTGTAGCTTTAAACGTCAATATTGCTACTGTTAGTAGAATATCGCAATCTCTTAAAAAGCATGAAGTAGTTCAACCAGTCGCTGGATCTCGTGTACACCCGAAACGCATCACCAATGTTGAAAACTTCGGCCAGGATGCGATTCGAAATTAGATTTACACAATGTATGAGAATCGTAAGTGGATATCAATTTATTGACACTGTAGCCAAAGAATTTTTGTTTTGTAGGCGAACATGTTACCGTACAAATTTTATGGGGGAAATTAAAAAACGATCAACTTTTTGAAGGTTGTCGAAGGTCTGTACATACTGTATTACGAAACATAGGTTTTCAATGGAAAAAATGATCCTCGAAGAGGTTTAATGGAGCTACCCGATATTGTTTTAAAACGAATACGTTTCCTCAAATTGTATAATCGTTTGAAACACGAAGGGTTATACGAATTTGTTTTTCTAGGCGGAACCTGGATATTCCAAAATGGCACTGTTTGTCATTCTTGGCAAGATGACAATTTAAAAACGGTTAAAAGTACAAAAGTAGATGGCAAAAGGTTGGTTCGAAATAATGTTCATGGTATATTTTATTATAATTTTTGTCATTAGATATATCGTTCTTCATGCTGGAAATAAAAATGGTTTTATACCTGGTGCGGAATGGATATTTAGTTCAAAAACACCAAATTCCGATTACCACAGGGAATGAACGAAAGAAATTTTTTTACAATGGTTTGACCACCAGCTGTTACAGAATTTAAATCAACCATCCGTTATTGTAGTGTACAACGCATCACAGCATAGCACTATAGTTATCAAAATACCGAACAATTCGTGCTATTCAAGATTGGTTGACGGATTATAGTGCACCAATAATAATTCGTATAAATCAAAATGAATCAGATAGCGATTATGAAGATATTAGTGATTAAGTAGTTTAACATTGTGTGAATTATTTCTTATCATCGGCTGGTCATTCTAGTACAGGTCGCACAACTAAAGATGATTTGGAGGTCAGATGCGCATTCGTCCGTTTTCAAATATTCTACTCGCGGCAATTCGAGAGGTTCAGTAGCGTCGCAGGTACACATTTTCTTAATACTTATTGAAATTTTACATTTAAGCTAATGAAATTAGAATGTTTTTAAACAGATTAGGAATGTATATAAATCATTAAATTAATAAAATAACATAAAACTTTAAATGTGATTTTGTACATGTACCAACGATTAATTACGCCGCCCCTGGTAAGTGATTTTAAGCTGTTACACTTGACGATTGTTCCCGAACGCAATGACGTATCTGCGCGACCCGAATCATCTTTAATTGTGCGACCTGTAATTATTTAAGGAATTTACTGTGAATTATACCCAACTTGTTTCATTGCAATTTGTTTTAATTAGTTGTACAGTGTGTTAAAATGATACCTATTTGTAGTTGTTATAAGTCGGAAATGTTAAATTTACTTTTTTTTATAAATTGGACTTCTCTGGTAAATAATTAACAAATACATAAATAATTGCTCTATTTTATTTTTACATATTTAACACGTTAGCGCCATGTACACACTGATGGTCATTTTCGGACCAAATCAAGTAATATGACCATGGGGGGTCACGTAACAACCAAAATCGAAATTGCCCACCTGTAGTCTCTGCAACCTCTTTGAAAATTAAGATGTCCATTAGTGCGTGGGCAGGTGGGGCTTAAGCTTAACATGTTACAAACGCACATGAATACTTTCCCCTGATACGCTTAGTCCCTTTGTTGTAACTGTATTTGTCATTCACGATAATTTCAGATTAAACAAATAATTAAGAAACTTTTAACTGCCCAAGCTTTTTATCCCTTGGATGCATTTTGTGAGCACAACTTTAAGTAAACCAAAATTAATTTAGGAGTCACTATTTTATAGTTTATTCTGTAACTTTGACATGTGTAAATGGATTAATCCCATAATCACACAAATAAACTTAGAAAGCAATTACGCTTATCCTAAAGGAACTGTAAAGAACAATAACCTAAAATAACATAATCCATATGACAACACTGTTGACATTTTATCATAATGGTGACGTGCAACGCTTTTTACTTTGCACGAACTTTACCAATGCTATAGTCGCGGCAAACTCTTTTCCAATGTGGGGATAAACGTCAACGCTTGACATTGTTGCCAAACGTATGAAATTCGACGTCAACATAATACTTAGGTTATATTGTTTACATTTATTTTGAAAATTAGTTTTTGATGGAAATACTCGTTCTCAACTAAGTAACAATACTTTTAACAGTTCTTACAAATGACACAAGGATTTGTTATGAAAAGAACAGTTGTTTTTATAATAGAACAATGCAAGCCAAACGAATCGAAAATCTCAAAATGTGGAAAACGTCAAAATTAGAAGTTATGTGTAAACAGAAGAGCTGACAACATTGTAATTTATTCGGCAGTTCTAACAACCCAACAACGTGTATTTCACTAACATAGACATATCATTTGTAATTATCAGGGTTATTATGGAAGTTGGTATGTTAAGTTTGTCGCTCTCTAACAATTTCACCCCACAACGGAAAAGATTTTGCCGTGACTTTATAATCATAATTTACAACAAAACTTGCACTAAAGCCAAAATATCATTGTAAGTACAGTTGATATTAAAAGTCATTAATCATATACTTTATCCTTGTCGCATACTGTGCTGAACGTATTTACAACTTAAAACGTAGTGCGAATATAAACTCATAAAATATCTCGATGTTGTCACGTCGAATTTTGTTGACTTAAATTCACCGGTACGCACTTAACCTATTTGTTACGAAAAACAGTACTTTTTCATTTTACATGTTCATGTTTTTTTCTGTATTCTGATCAAAAGCTTTGTAATTCATGCATACATCACATTTAAGCAATCTTGTATTACCTCGGGTAAGATTGGTCTGGTTCTACCAATGCATAACAAAATGTATCACAGTTATTGACATTCTCCAAAGGATTTTTTACATTAGTAGGTATGCAGTGTGAAAGCAGGTCAAACGAAAACAATTTAAAAAGTACAAGAACATTGTTTCTCTAAACTAAATTGTTGTATTTTATTATTACATATTAATATGTATAATGTATGTAGGTAGCGGATCGCGAAAATTTTATTATTGTAATAAACGTTTGTCAAATCGCCATTGTTACCACGAGAGAAAAGATAATTAGTTAATTTTTAATATCTTGATAATAGTCGTAATTTGCTAATGTTTTCAAAATATTTTATTTAGATATTTTATGTAAGGAATGTGAGATCGTTTGTAACTGATATCTGTCTAGGGTTGTAAAACACATATTGGGGGGTGAGTAGCAGGCGCACGCTTAAAAATGCTTCACTGAAGGGGCGTAACAAATCATTGGAATTTCTTGTAAGCCGATTCTTCATGGAAAAGCGTCACTAGCTTAATAAGTAATTGTGGCAGTACGGACCGCGATCAAACGATATCTGTTATTTGGAAACTCGAGAGAGAAATGTAGGGTTTATTACGAACGAATTCATATTTTTAAAATTAAGATGTCGTGCAATAATAATATGAAACTGTTCCAACGGAAATTAATGTTTCTTGTTTTTTTACTTTTGAAAAACGGGGGTGGTTTGTTGAGAGTAGATATAGTTAGTTTTGAAATCGAAGGGGAAGTTACAGTTAGAGTGTCAATCGAGCCAGATCGATTTTTGGGTTAATTAAATATCTTCATTACAAACAGTTTGTCTTTAAAATAATTCTTGCGTGTACATTCTCCATTTGAATTCGCCAACACTAGGTTGTCCTTTCTTTCGGCGTTAAACCGCGTATGTTAACGATTTGTGACTGTGTAAGTGAAAATATGTATTTTTATATGAATGCAAGCTCGCTTATTATAAGAATCAAACATTGCCTTGCAAAGGTATCTTATTCGTGCATAGACTCATTAAGTTGAAATATGCTAAAATAAAAGACAGTACAGGGCCCTCTCCCTCTGGTATTTGTGTGCATTAGCATTGTTGGTTGTTGTTTATATTTGTGTAGAGGTGGGCTGATGAGCGGGTACATGATACCGCTTTGGTTACTAATTGTAAAAGGCAATTACCAAGCGTGTACACATTCTTGATATCAGATAACCATTCAACACCTCGAATTTCATTTTTATTGTTGTATAGATGCGTGTATAACCGAGGAAAGAAGTACTGTACTTTCCTAACGCCCTCAAACTTATACAGCGAACACGATGTTGTGATCCATTTATAAGTTACCCTTGTTTTAAGGAGTTCTTTTGTCAGTTCGTTTAAGTAGAATTATTTGCCTGCGAGCTGATTTGTCTTCGTATCTGCTTTATTGTGATTTAATTTATGTATTCTGTGCTTTAGTGGTCACTAAACAATTGGGTGCGTATAAATTCCTGGTCCGTTTTCTTTTGTCCTTGCCTTTACCTTATTATCACCTGTGAAATTTTACTGTTGTTGTATTTTATATGTGCTTATTTACTTAAAGACCGGCATGATTGGTTTTAAAGGGCCACATGTTTGGTATTACAATTTTTACTATGATTGTTATTGTTATAATTTTGTACTCACTTTAACCTGATTTAATCGTGTTTTGTTATACGTGTAACCCTTTCATTGTTTTTTTTTTGTTGTTTGATTTATTAATGTACTTGTGCAATTACTTATTTATGAATAATAGAACTGATTTACGTTGGCAATTCTGTCCGGTGTTGTCAATCATTTCTGACATTAAAAATTTAATAAATAACACATATTTTCTGATATTTTGTTTACTGAAATTATATTATTGTGATAAAATAAACATAAACCCTGATGCTGAAATTTGACAGTTGTCATACAGTTATTTTTCACAATCTGACAACGTCGGCGTCCTCTGACAGTATTAATATTAGTGACGCAACTGCTCTGACTCGTAAAAATTACTCACGCTATTCAAGCCACCAGCCGTTGTACGTCATAGCTTAAAACTTATTAAATCAATCAGCGTTGTCAAGTGTACGTGTTGTCAGCCTGATTGCTTATACATATTTTTAGGTTAGGAACAAATAGATACTGTATAAATATTATATGTAATAATAAAATACAACAATTTGGTTTAGACAAACGCTGTTCTTGTACTTTTCTAAATTGTTTTCGTTTGACCCGCTTTCTCACTGCATACCTAGTAATATAAAAAAAAAATTTCGAAAATATTAATAACTGTGATACGTTTTGTTATGCACTGCTAGAACCAGACCAATCTTACCCGGGGTAATACAAGATTGCTTAATTGTGCTGTATGTATGAAGTGCAAGGCGCAAGTTACTCATAAGCTTTTGATCGTAATACAGAAAAATATGAACATATAAAATAAAAAAGTACTGTTTTTAGTAAGAAAATTTAAAATATATAGGCGAATTTAACAACGTAAACAAAGTTTGACGTGACAACATAGGGATATTTGATGAGTTTATATTCGCACACGTTTTAAGTTGTAAATACGTATTGCAAAGTGTGTGACAAGGATAAAATATGGTTGCTAACCCTACACAATTAATGACTTTTAATACCAACTGTATTTAAGATGACATTTTGGATTTAATGCAAGTTTTATTAAAGTTTTATAGTAAATTATAATTATAGTATTGGTATACGATTAATAAGGTGCAACGGCTAATGACTTGAATAAGGTATACAATACATGTATTGGTGGTATTTGGTATTTAAACGCCAATGAAATTCGATTAACATTTAAGCTATACACAAATTTGGCGTTTTGTTTTTCGTATTAAAACCTCACTCCTGCCTTGTCTTGCCTTTTTTTTTAAGAAACTACACTGTATCGCATAAAAAATAGATATAACCCCTTTCTATCTAAAGATTATCAACTTTATTGACCTATTTATTGGGTCAATAAAATACGAACAGCGTGGGTTTTAACATTATTTTATGTTTCATAAAATTAATACAAAGTAGTAGTTCCAAATACAATTATTTGCGGTCATCTCTTACAGAACCCTTTCAGATGGCTTAGTAATGGCATTTTATTGTTTTTACAGTTAAGTTTAATGACGGTTAACTGTTACTTTTGTGTTCTGGCATTGCCGGCGGTTTAGATTAAAATAAATGCTGGATAATACAAATTCCATTTTGTACATACACGTACATTTTATGTACCGGATGCATCTACAACTAATTTGGAAATTAGAAAGATGTTTTCATACAAGTTTCCGTTTTTTAAGGCATTTTGAATTTTACTGACTTTTTGCATAGTTTAGGGATGTTAATGTTAACCCTAGAATGCCAAACCTATTTTTAACTTCCATGATTACCAGGCCGTCGTAAAATTTACGATGACATACATTTAAGCAATTTTTGATTAATGAACGCAAATTTTATTAGTTTAAGGGCACAATGTAAGTAAACAAACATTAAATTAAACAAAAACTTATTCTGTTGCATATTGTACAGGGTGTCCCAACGATAGAGTAAAGTAAGTTTATGCTTAACTAGAATTATTTGTGTAAATATTGTATGGACCATGGGGTAGAGGTAAGAAGTGTGCATTTTTTTAAAATATTGGAAGTTATACAGAGTGTGCCAGAAAAGCAGGACGTGAAAAAGTATGATTTTTTTAAATAGAACA
This sequence comes from Vesta saturnalis, assembly GCA_036346205.1. Lineage (NCBI taxonomy): Eukaryota > Metazoa > Arthropoda > Insecta > Coleoptera > Lampyridae > Vesta > Vesta saturnalis. The sequence goes on from JARFJB010000390.1 coordinate 2,349,401, forward strand.
CCCCGTGTTTGATTTTAGTTTTTAATTCTACGTCTCCATACAAACATATTTTGTCATACAAAAGATTGGCTGAAAGTTTTTAGTTCTTGAGATATTCGCGTTTAAAGATTATTATGGTCATTTTCGTGGGGTTGATGAATGGGCAATTGTTCCATTATTTCACAATAAAAAAAATTGATATTTCGTGTGAAAAAATGAGTGATATTATACTAACGTTTAGACCGAGTAGTATTTCTAATTTTCTCAACAGGGTGTTTGTTATAACCATTCAAATTTGAAAATTCTCAAATTAAAAAAAAAATCAGTTTTTTAATTGCACACCCTATATATTTTTATTTCATTTTATTCGGGATTAAAAATCTATCATTTTGTAAAATATATCCTATATCTATCTTTGATAGTTTTCGAGTAATTTCGATTTTTTCACACTAGCTACTTTATTTTCGATAACATTGCATTGCATGGATCTTGGTAGCCATGGAAAATAATAATTGCGTTACTAAGATACAAAGGTTTCCTACTTGTCAAAATAAACACATATTAAATTTGTCGTTTTCACATTTAACTTGTTATCAATTCTTGTATCAATTATGGATTATTCGACAAATGAATTAATTGATATGATATACGTGTTGGGCGAGGCTGAAAAAACCCTTTATTGGCACAACGAATCTACAAAATGAAATATCCTGAACGTCGAATACCTACTACTGTTGGCTTGGAAAATTTGATGGATAGATTTGATTCTAGCGGTAGTGTTAAATACTTCAAACGTAAAGTTGTTAATAAAAGGGCAGCTAATGAAGAAAAAGAACTTGAAATATTATTAAATATTGAAGAAAATCCCCAAGTGAGTTCTAGAACATTAGCGACGATATGTGATACCTCCAAATCAAACGTGAATCGAACAACGCTGAAGTATAAGTACCCATCCCTACCACATTGAGCTTCATCAAGAATTGTGAGAAGAGGATTTTGCAAGACGAATTGAATTCTGCAATATCATTAATCAACGGCTGCAATTAAATAACAACTTTTTGTGCTCCATAATGTTTTCCGATGAGGCGACGTTTAAAAGTAATGGGGCTGTAAATCGGCATAATATGCACTATTACGCCATTGATAATCCATTTTGGCTACGAGAAGTTCAAAACCAAAATCATTGGTCACTAAATGTGTGGTGTGGTATACTTAATGACCAAATTATCGGTCCCTATTTTTTTGATGATCCATTAACGGGCCGCAGCTATTTGCATTTCTTACGTGAAGAATTGCCTGTGTATTGACGATATCAATTTAGAAGGACGACTAAATATGTGGTTGCAACAGGATGGTGCACCTCCACATTTTATCGGGACGTAAGGGAATTCTTGAACCAGCAATACCCCGAGAAATGGATAGGACGTAATGGCTTTATATTATGGCCACCCAGGTCATGCGATTTAACTCCACTGGATTTTTTCCTATGGGGATACATAAAAGATCGGTGTATATTATTAAACCTACAACAAGGGAGGACATGAAAATAGAATTCGAAGCTTGTCGCACAGTGACCCTCTTATGTTATCCGAAGTGAGACAGAACATGAGAAAAAGGCTCAATATGTGTATTCAGCAAGAAGGCCGTCTATTTGAGCATTTACTAAGACGCAATGTTGAATAATTATTGAATTACTGTTTCTCATTAATAAAAACCTGTTAATATTCTCGCTTAGGTGGTTTGTTTTATTTCGTCGCAATTGTTTTCCATGGCTACCACGATCCACAATAATGTTATAGTATCGTATGTAACGTAGCTAGTGAGAAAAATCGAAATTCCTCGAAAACTATCAAAGATAGATATAGGATATATTTGACAAAAATGATAGATTTTTAATCCCGAATAAAATGAAATAAAATATATAGGGTGTGCAATTAAAAAACTGATTTTTTTAATTTGAGAATTTTCAAATTTGAATGGTTATAACAAACACCCTGTTGAGAAAATTAGAAATACTACTCGGTCTAAACGTTAGTATAATATCACTCATTTTTCACACGAAATATCAATTTTTTTATTGTGAAATAACGGAACAATTGCCCATTCATCAACTCCACGAAAATGACCATAATAATCTTTAAACGCGAATATCTCAAGAACTAAAAACTTTCAGCCAATCTTTTGTATGATAAAATATGTTTGTATGGACACGTAGAATTAAAAACTAAAATCAAATACGGGTGTTCTATTTAAAAAAATCATACTTTTTCACGTCCTGCTTTTCTGGACACCCTGTATAACTTCCAATATTTTAAAAAAATGCACACTTCTTACCTCTACCCCATGGTCCATACAATATTTACACAAATAATTCTAGTTAAGCATAAACTTACTTTACTCTATCGTTGGGACACCCTGTACACAGCAATTGGTACGGTGTTTAGAGCATATGGGTTTTTTGCGGTCAATGCAATAAGTTGTTGTCATTCTTCTTTTTTTATTAGGACAATAAAAGCAAATAGTACGCTGTCATTCACTTGCAGTTGCTCTATTTTGGGAACCGAGCTGGTAGCGTAGTGGTGACACGACCTGCTTAGCATTCGGGAGGTAATGGGTTCGATTCTTGTTACCGTCTATCTTGTATCAGTTTTTTCAAGGGGATTTTTCTCATACACATGTAGCGGAATGGTCACTACGTATGTACACACCATGTGCGGCTACTTAGGCGAATGCGGGGGTAGTATTTCCCCCCTCAAAACCCTAATTATGTTCCTTCCGATCCTATGCTGACTACATCTATCCTTAATCCCACCATGCATATATACGTTATGTATGTATGCTCGGAATCCATGATTGTGACTGAAGGAGCTCGGAAAGCTCTAGCAGCCCGCCCTCCCCCTTGGGGTATATCTTGTTTTAAAATGCAATAAATCACTTGCAATAATGGCCGCCTCAAACTTGTGTAATTTTTTCGCACTTCTAACCATGGTGTTATTAATGCGTTGCTTATTTCAAGCATAAAATTTTTACGAGGAACTGTCTTCTAACGTTTCTTATGACTATTATAGATATTTATGTATTAAGGGCATAATCAAAAGATTATGGTTCGAGGGAATGTTAAAAGCCCGACGCGAAGCGGGGGGCTTTTATATTCCTGAGAGCCATAATCTACAATTATGCCCGTGGTATCTAATGTTTTATTTTATTTTGCACCATGAAACTGGAACAAAATATTTAAAAGATTCAGTATTTTCGGCAAGTTTTTAAATGCAAATGCAGTGAAATAAAGTCGACAGTAGGCTAATTTGTTGTTACTAAGATACTGCGATATTGCTATTATATATCATGTCATGTGTTTGCTGTCAATCATGCTGCTTAGCATCAATGACATTTCCGTGCTATAAAGACCACATTACGCCCGCATTTGGAGGCGCATAAAGAACATTATGGTGGCAAAATAAAATAAAAGCAATTTATCACATATGAATCAATTGCAGCAATATTCAGCATGTTGTAAAAAATTAACATTGCCCAGCATATAGTATTTCTGTTGCAGTCCATATTGGAACATAACTGGTCAAAAGTATCAACACCACTTTTAGTGACATTATATGCATGCATAATATCTGGTTTATTTGTTGATGGATTTAGAACCGCACCTTCCTGAATGGTTGACAGTAGTACTAATTTATTTTTCTTTGGCGTATAGGAAACGAGAGTTTTCTCTTTATCAAAACAAAACATAGAAGTACTAGGTTTGCGCTACTTGATATTCAACATTTCCGGAGGTATCTGCCTTTTATTTTTTCTAATGGTACCTATCACTATTAAACTGTATGGATCGTTTATTAGTTGATCTGATAATTCAACTGAAGGAAACCTGTTGTCCTTGATTATATTTATGTAACTGCCGTGGACAGTCTCCGTCAAATGTTTTACGGAATAGTTTGACAAAGGTAGACCTTCAGTGTCAGTTTTCTTTCCTAAATACGGTTGGGTATTTATTAAATATTTTGTTGGTGAATTACAATTACAATTTTTAATCCGTATCTGGAAGGTTTATTAGGGATGTACATGCGACCTCGTCATTCGTAGTGTAAGAAGTTGGTGTGTACGAAATTTTGCAAGTATTTATCAAAATGTCCCATGTTTCCCTAACTGGCGCAAATTGATCGTTTTGTGCTCATTCTCTCCGAGTAGGCTTGCTGTCAAATCGTAAATAATCTAAAAGAAAGCGTTGCCCTATACATACTTCCCAAAAGATTACAGTCGAATAACTGTCCTGTATTCATATGGTTGTTTTTCATTGCAGATGTGAGAATCAATAATCCAAACAGAGACAACATTTCTTCTTTGTAAGTTTGTGAAACCGTTAAATCTTTTGTTTTATATTTATCAGCTTTGCGCAAAATTTCTTGATTAGTAAATTCAACTATCTTTTCAACAATGTCATTTACAAAATGACGAAAACAGTCTTTAGGATTAAAGAGATATTTGCGGCGTCTTTGGGTCCCGGGATAAAATAAATTATATTTCTTTTAAATACCCGTTTTGAATGTTTTGTTGCACCTTATAACCATATTGTGTGTAGCAAGTCTTGGGAATGGAATACTGTCACCAGATTCATCGTAGCTGAATGTATCAATTTCGTTGTCAGATTCAATAGCTTCAGACAGTTCATCTTCCTCTAAGCTATTTTTATGATTGGCATCCACGTTCATTACATCATTTTCTACCCTATCTTCCACATTGCTTTCGTCTTAATCATCTGTCAATTGAATATCGTTGTCTACACTGTCCATAATTTTTGCAACAATTTTTTGCAACTTCTACAGCAATTTCGGCATCAGTGAAAGCCTCACCTTCATATTCTGATGTAGATGCCATTGTTTATTAAGCATTAAAAAATATAAGCATTATAGGCATTGAACAAAAAGAGAAAAGAAAAAAAATACGTTCTAACAAAACCGCCTTTGAAAATAAGTGTTGCTGAAATACCAGACCGTCGTAATTTTCACGAGCGCCAGTCTATAACTCAAAATCAATAAAACTCACAATAAATTTAACCACCACAAAGGTCAAGAAGATACTGAAACGTGCAAAGCCCTTTTTAAGAAAGTGTGGAAGAGACGGATAAAATAGTTTGCGCGCTCGTAAAAATTACGAAGGTCTGGTATTCTAGGGTTAAGTAAATATTTACTATTTTTAATCTTGGCTTCAGCAAACAATGAGTAAGAGTAACGGCCAATGTGCATATGTAATTGTATAACACTAATTAATACTACCAATCCCGTTTTGGGTTAAAAATTAATGACATTCACACCTTAGAATAAAAAAATATCAGTTTATAAATTAAACTTTGTGCATTCATTCAAACTGGGAATTTTACTTCCTTGTATTACCGGGACGACTTTCGTGGAGAACCATATTCACTACCACACTAATGTTTTAGCAGCGCGATTCACTAATTAACTAAAGAAAGTCTTTAACTGCACTGGCAACTAATTAAATTAAGGAAATGTCTACCAAAAGAATAACAAAACACAAGTAATTTATTGGAATAATGAAGACAAGTACAAATAATACTTAACCTAAACTGAATTATACAAGGATAAATAACTAACCTAACTACATTACAAATAATAAGCAAGAACAAATACTCGCCTACCTTGAACATGACCAATTATACAAAACACGCACCTACAATATATTTATATTCTCTTCTACGTTTCCGAAACCTTTTCTTTGGTTCAGAATTTTTTGATATTATGAACCAAATAAATTTGTGACAACTAATACATTTATCTACAATTTTCATTACAGGATTCTTGTTAGTACCATGACTGAATGTTGAACCGGTATTATCACCACTATTGGATGCATTCGTGTTTCTTACTTCTACAATATTTGGATAAGTATTTCTATTTGTATTTGGTACTGCATAAAATTGTGTTTTTAAAACAATTCTACAAACTGGAGGAACTTTTGAACCATCATCCCGTTTATTCAATGCGTCAGGACGCTTTCCAATTTCAGTAGCTTCCCTTATGATACGTTCTTGCAGAGTATAAAGTGAAGCAATTAACTTTATTTTTATTCAGTTCTTATTTGATGAGCTGTGTCAAGGTAACGAGTAGCCAAAGAAGCAGACAATAAATAATGTTTTATGACTCGGTGATACCCTTGAGCTCTAACATGCAACCTCCTGTTTGTTTTTCCAACGTAAGAGATGCTGCATTTAGAACAGGACATCTCGTACACGCCTTAACGTTCACTGCTTTGCTTTTAGGGTTACGCAATAATTTTTGGACAGTACAAAATGCGATCAGTAACACCTTTAACATATGGTAATGTAACTGACCATTTGGGTGAGCTATTCTTTGCTGGTGTATTACACCTGTAAATAAGGTATCCAGTAATCCAAAGGAGGCGATTATGTGAATATACCATGTACCGCGGTGCGCAGACGCGCAGATGATCCGACACAAAGACGTACAGACGCATAGACCTATACACACACATACACGTACACAACGCACACAAGGACACACGCACACACAAACAGACCCGCAGGTGTACAGGTATACAAGTATTCAGACGCACAGACGCTAAGACGTTTATATGATCAGGCTTTCAGGCGGTCAGAAGTAAAGAAAGATAGACATACAAACAAACAAACACATAGAAACAGTCACACAGACTCACAGACACACAGACACACAGACACACAAACACGCAGACACACAGACACACAGACACACAGACACACAGACACACATACAGACATACACACATACACAACTACACACATACACACATACACAATACACACATACACACATACACACATACACACATACACACATACACACATACACACATACACACATACACACATACACACATACACACATACACACATACAAACATACACACATAACACATACACACATACACACATAAACACATACACACATATACACATACACACACATACACACATACAACACATACACACATACACACATACACACATACACACATACACACATACACACACACACAGACACATACACACATACACACATACACACACACACACATACACACATACACACATACACACACATACACACATACACATACACACATACACATACACACATACACACACACACACACATACACACACACATACACAACACACAACACAACACATACACATACACACACACATACACACATACACACACACATACAACATACACACATACACACATACACACATACACACACAACATACACATACACACAACACAACACACATACACAATACACACATACAACACACATACACATACACAACACACATACACATACACATACACACAACACACATACACACATACACAACACACATACACACATACACACATACACACATACACACATACACCATACACACATACACAACACACAACACATACACAACCAACACATACACACATACACATACAACATACACACATACACACAACACATACACATACACAACCATACACAACACACACATACACAAACACAACACACAAACAACACATACACACATACACACAAACACAACACATACACAAACACACATACAACATACACACAACACACAACACACATACACACATACACAACACTACAACACAACACACAACACAACACACAACACACATACACAACACACATACACACAACAAACAAACACATACATACACACAACACACATACACAACACAACACATACACACATACACACATACACACATCACACATACACACACACATACACACATACACACACACACAACACACAACACACACACAACACACAACACACAACACACACACACAAACACAACACACACACACATACACATACACATCACACAACACACACACATACACACAACACATCACACATACACACACACACTACACACATACACACATAACACATACACACATACACACACACATACACACATACACATACACACAACACACATAACACAACACACACACACATACACACATACAACACATACACATAACACATACACATACACTACACACATACACCATACAACAACACATACACATACACACAACACACAACAATACACACATACACACATACAACTACAACAATACACAATACACAACATAACAACAAACACAACACATACACACATACACACATACACACAACACAACAACAACACATACACACATACACACATACACACATACACAAACACATACACAACATACACACAACAACAACATACACACATACACAATACAACACATACACACAACATACACAACACATAACACAACACACAACACACATACACACATACACACAACACATACACACAACACAACACATACACACATACACACACACACAACACACATACACACATACACACATACACACAACACACAAACACATACAACATACACAACACACAACACACATACACACATACACACATACACACATAACACATACACACATACACACATACACAACACACACACAACACACATACACACATACACACATACACACACTACACACAACACAACACACATACACACAACACACATACACACATACACACATACACATCACACACACATACACACACTACACACATACACACACACACATCACACACACACACACACACACATCACAACACATACACACATACACACTACACACACACATACACACACACACACTACACACATACACACAACACACATACACACATACACACACACATCACACATACACACATACACACACACACACATACACACATCACACATCACACATACACACACACACACACACATACACACATACACACATACACATCACACATACACACACACACATACACAACACACATACACACATACACACACACACACACATACACACAACACACACACACACTACACACATACACACACACACACACACACATACACACACACACATACACACATCACACACATACACACACACACACAACATACACACACACACACACACACATACACACAACACACATACACACATACACACATACACACATACACACACATCACACTACACACTACACACTACACACATACACACAACACACATACACACATACACACATACACACATACACACATACACACATACACACATACACACATACACACATACACACATACACACATACACACATACACACATACACACATACACACACACATACACACATACACACACACACATACACATACACACATACACACATAACACATACACACACATACACACATACACACATACACACATACACACATACACACATACACACATACACACATACACACATACACACATACACACATAACACACAACGCGCGTGTTTTGACATACATTATATGTCATTGTCTCTCACATAAAATCAGTGATTTTTGGTATATTTTAACATTTTAATTAGTGATTTTCAGAATGTCTGAAGATTTAGAATTGAATTTTGAAAGTCCATTAGAAAAACTACTTAGTGTGACCGAAAAAAGTGGAAATCTTAAAATTGAATATAAAAATGACATTTTGACATCCATACAAAAATTGAGGAAAGTATGTAATAATTTTTTAAAGATTATAAAAGATAAGGATTTGAAAATACGTAATTTTGATGATAACATTTTACAACATGTCGATAAATCAAGAACTAATTTAAATAATCCTCTTACTTTAATGGCTCCATCTCAGAGTTATGCTCAAGTAACATCTAGGCAAGCACACATCGAAAACAAGTTTAAAACTATAGTTATATCTAAAGAAAAACAGTCTTCTGAAGATATTAAAAAATTCATTAAAGCAAAAATCAATCCTATAGAAATAGGTATTGGAGTTAGTTCTTTTAAGTCTCTGAATAATGGAAAAGTTATAATTGAGTCGACCACTAAAGAAGATTCAACAAAATTATGCCAATGCATTAATGATAAATGTGGAGAGCAACTTAATGCACAATCGCAAAATTTAAGAAAACCACAAATTATTATTCGTGATGTACCGGAAGAAATAACCAAAGAAAATATTGTGGATATAATTTTAATGCAAAATAGCGAATTAAATGTAAATGAAAATGAGATCACACCGAAATTTATAAAAGGGAATAAAAGAAAAAATATAAAACATATAATTCTGGAAGTTTCGGCTAACTTAAGAAAATTACTTTTGCAAACAAAACTTAAGTTAGAATGGCAAATTTGTCGGGTAGAAGATTTTTTGGAAATAAGAAGATGCTTTCGATGCAGTAAATTTAATCACAATGCCCTAGATTGTAAAGGTAATCTAAAATGTCCACATTGTTCAGAAGAACATGAATTAAAAAACTGTAAATCGGCAACAACAGATTATAAGTGTATAAATTGTATATCACATAATAGATATAATCAGTTCAATAAGATTAACGTTAATCATTCATCCTTAGATAAGAATTGCCCATCTAAAATAGCAGTATTAAACAAGTTTAAACAAAACATAGAATATGAATAAGAAACGTCCATTATTTCATAACAATTTGGAAATAATATGCATGCAATTAAATGCTATGCATTCTAAGAGTGTGACTGCAAATATCATGCAAATCTTATCTAAACATACAATTGATCTAATATTTTTGCAAGAACCGTATGTATTTAAAAATAAGCTATTAGGAATTACAAAAAATATTCGTATTTATGCTGTTAATCAAAAACCAAGGGCTGCGGTACTGATAAATAATAAATTAATTGACGCATTGATTATTTCTCAATTTTCGAACAAAGATTGCATTTTAATAGAAATAAATTATTACGATTTTAAATTTTATGCTGTTAGTATGTATTTCGATATTAATGAAGATATACAAATAAATTTAGAAAAGATGCAAAACATTAAATTTTGTGGGAAATTCCAAATGTTTATTTTGTATTGATAGTAACGCCAGATCAAAATTTTGGAACGATGGCATAACAAACTCTAGAGGTTTAAAATTAGAAGAATATATAATTACAAATGATCTCAATATTGTTAATGGAATTAATGAAATACCGACCTTTTGTAACAGTAGAGGCAGCAGTAAAATAGATTTAACTATAGCGAATAGGCAAGTACATCCATTTATAAGAAAGTGGAGATGTGGTGATATCGAAAGCGGTTCTGATCATACTCTTATTCAATTCAGCTTAGAAGACAGCAAAACGATAAAACCCAAAATAACCTTTTCAAGAATAAGATATCTAGTTAAAAAAGCAAATTATAATTTATTTGATAATCACATTAAAATTGAATTTTCATCAATGATTCATTGTAGTAAAGTTATAGATGACTTAGAAGAATTAGACCTAAAATTATGTAAACAAATTTTAGAAACACCCGACTTAAATGCGCTTTTAATTAATTTTCAAGAAAAATTAACAAACGCTTGTAAATATTCTTTTAAAGTATTAGGTTTAGGAGTTAAAAAATACCCAGGAAAAACGGTTCCATGGTGGACTGCAGAACTAACAATTTTAAGAAAAAGGGTAAACGCTTTTAGAAGACTTTACCAAAGAACTTTGAATGACGTAGATCTTAGAAGAAAGAGAAGATTAACTTACATTGATTATAAAAAAAGATATTTAAGGTCAATAAATGAAGAAAAAAACAAATCCTGGAAACAATACTGTAATTTAACTACGGTATCAAATCCGTGGAATGTAGTTTACAATCTGGCAGCTAACAAGTTTAAACATTCTCAAACTCTAAGTACCATCAAGAAACCAGATGGATCTTACACAAGCGATTTTAGTGAAACGATAATTTATTTAATAAATTACATGATTCCAAAAGATGATCCAGAAAATGACAATGTTACTCGTATTAATATAAGACAAAGTATAAATCAAAATTTACGCACAACAGATGATAAAAAATTTACACAACAAGAAATTTAAGAAGTTATAACCAAATTAGATAATAGTAAAAAATCTCCTGGTGAAGATGGTATTCAAGGAAATATTTGGCTGAGGCTATTTGTTAAGTTACCACAGTTCATAACTTCAATGTATACTGAATGTTTATTTAGAGGAGTTTTTCCAAATTTATGGAAAAAGTCAGTAATTGTACCAATTATAAAACCGGGTAAAGAAAACGATGATGACCCTTCAAAATTCCGACCTATAAGTTTGTTAAACGTCGGAGGAAAAATTCTTGAAAAATTATTAATAAACAGAATTATGCATTTTTTATATACTAACAAATTATTAAATGATAGACAGTTTGGATTTACACCACAAAGTAACACAATAGATGCTGTTATGGTTTTAAAAAAATTCATTGATACTAAACTAAGCTACAAAAATGTGATTATAATGGTTAGCTTAGATGTAAAAGGAGCTTTCGATGCCGCTTGGTGGCCTTCAATATTAAATGCTTTATTTGAATTTAGATGTCCAAAAAACCTATTTAATTTAAGTAAAAATTATTTTAGTGATAGAAAAGCAAGAATTCAACTAAACTCAATTATTAAAGAAGATTATGTAACTAAAGGTTGTCCTCAAGGATCTTGCTGTGCTCCTGGCTTTTGGATAATTTTATACAATTCGTTATTAAATCTTACGTTTAATAATTCAGAAATAATTGCATTTGCTGATGATTTTGTTCTTTTAACGTATGGGAAAAGTGTTACTGAAGCTGAAAACTACGCAAATAGTAACTTAAGAAAAATATTTGACTGGGCTGTTAACAACAAAATTGAATTTAATGAAAAAAAATCAAAAGCCATATTAATTTCAAATAAACGATCTGTTCATGGAGCTAAAGTCAATGTATACTTGAATAATGTAAATGAAATCAAATATTTAGGAATAATCATTGACTCAAAATTTAAGTTTGATAATCATGTTACACATGTCACTACAAAATGCATTAAATTAATTAATATAATTGCTAGATCTGCTAAAATAAAATGGGGTCTCAGTTCGAATGTATTAAAAATTATATATACTGGTGCCATACTACCTCTATTAGCGTATGGAATACAAGTTTGGGTAGACGCTTTAAAAAGAAAGAAAAATAGAACCAAATTAGAAAGAACACAAAGGCTAATTAATATTAAAATTGCTAAAGCCTATCGCACAATTTCTTACGAGGCATCTTGCATTTTAACAAATTTAACTCCCATATGCATAAAATTAAAAGAAATTTCAAAAATATGTAATATTACAAAAGGCTTTGAAGACCATAATTTATATTATGATTGTCCAGTTACTAAAGAAAAATGGATTCATCCGGCAGATATTCCCGAAATTAAATTAGCTAGTGAAAATTTAGAATATACATTTGAAATTTATACAGATGGTAGTAAAATCAATAACAAAGTTGGATGTGCAGCAATTATATATAAAAATAAGCAATTACTTTATAACATTAAAGCGAAATTACATGAAAAGTGCTCAAATAATCAGGCAGAAAGTTTTGCTATCTTAAAATCTCTAGAAAAGATAAATAACTTATCTATTACAGATTTAGTTAAAAATATTGTTGTACATACTGATAGCAAAGTGAGTATATATTCGTTACAGGATCGAACAATTCATAATTATATTATTGAGTCAACTAGGAAAATAATGAACAATATGAATTCTAAGAATTGGGATATCACCTTCAAATGGGTTAAATCCCATATTGGAATTGATGGAAACGAATTAGTTGACGCTTTAGCCAAAGAAGCAGCATTTGAGAGTGAAGACAACGTTATATTTGCAAGAATTCCTAAAAGCGCCATTATCAAAGAATTTGAAGATATCAGTATAACAAAATGGCAACATTTATGGGAAAACACAACAAAAGGTGCTGAAACTAAACTATTTTTTCCTTCTGTTTCTGAAAAATTACTTTTAAAAATCCCAATACACCCAACAATGACTGTTATACTTTCTGGTCATGGTAAACTAAGAAATTATTTGCATAAATACAAGATAATTGATAATCCAATGTGCAAGTGTAATAAAAGTGAACAAACCGTTGAACATATAATTTATAGTTGCCCACTTTTAAAATCGTACAGGTATAAACTTAAAACTGAAATTTTAATAAGTGGAGATACGTGGCCACCAGATAGAAAAGCTTTAGTTTCTAAACATGGTTATTTATTTTTTAAATTTGTTAAATGTATTAATTTAGAAAACCTATAGTATATGTTAGTATATACCATAGTTTTCAATAGTTCAATTTTATATATTAGTGTTACATAATTCTTATTACATTTTAATTTAGAATACCTATGTTAGTAGATATTAGATATATAGTATTTTCTATAGCTCAATTAATATATTAACGTTAATAAAATTTATATAACGTTTATATAAAATCGGTGTAATTTTATATTAACATAATGGTTAATACTATATTCTATTACTTAATCAATTCTAAATGTTCATATCTAAGTATATTAGGATTTCCTACATTCATTATTGTAGTAGTGTTAAGTTATTTTTGTTAATCAAGTTATAAACAAACTAGATTAAGAAAATTACAAATAAGTAAATTAATGAAAATATCTAGAAATATGCTAACGTATGTAGTATTACTTATGTAATGGAGCATACTGAAAATAAAAGATTGTTAAAGTAAAAAAAAAAAAAAACATACACACATACACACATACACACATACACACATACACACATACACACATACACACACACACATACACACATACACATACACATACACACATACACATACACACATCACACATCACACACATCACACATACACACATAACACACATACACACATACACACATACACACACACACATACACACATACACACATACACACATACACACTACACACATACACAAACACATACACACATACACTACTACACACACTACACACATCACACACACACATACACACATACACACATCACACAACACACATACACATACACACATCACACATACACACATACACAATACACATACACACATACACATACACACACACATACACACATACACACTACACATACACACTACACATACACACATACACACACACAACACACACACACACAACACAACACACACACACACACACACACACATACACACAACATACACATACACACACACACACAACACACACACACACACACACACACACACCACACACACACACACACACACACACACACACACAGGTGACGAGTGAGACATGACACACGACTCACAGGCACACATCACACAGCACAGTCACACCAGACACACGACACACGACGCAAAGCACAAGCACACGCAACACGCACACACGTCACGCGCACGCAACGACACACAGCAGCACACAGCACACAGCAACACACACGCACACCACACACGCACACACACGACACGCACAGCACACGCACACACACGCACACACAGCACCACACGCACACGCACACGACACGCACACGACACGACACGACACACACACACACGCACACGCACACACGCACACGCACACGACAGCACGCACACGCACACGCACGCACACAGCACGCACGACACGACAGCACACGACACGCACACACACACAGCACGACACAGCACGCACACGACACACGACACGCACGACACAGCACACACGCACACGCACAGCACACACACACACGCACGACACACACGACACGACACAGACACACACACACGCACACAGCACACAGCACGACACGCACACGACACGCAACACGCACGCACACGCACGACACGACACAGCACGACACGACACGACACGACACGACACGACACGACACACGACAACACAGACACAGACACACGACACAGACACAGACACAGACGGACACGACACGGACACGGACACAGACACGACACAGACACGACAGACACAGACAGACACACGACACGACACGACAGGACACGGACAGACACGACACGACACGGACACGGACACGGACACGGACACGAGACGACACGACACGGACACGGACACGACACGGACACGGACACGGACACGGACACGGACACGGACACGGACACGGACACGGACACGGACCCGGACACGGACACGGACACGGACACGGAGACGGACACGGACACGGGCACAGGACACGGACACGGACACGACACGGACACGGACACGGACACGGACACGGACACGGACACGGACACGGACACGGACACGGACACGGACACGGACACGGACACGACACGGACACGGACACGGACGGACACGGACACGGAGACGGACACGGAGACGGAGACGAGACACGGACACGGGTGACGACGCGACGACGCGCGGACGCGACACCGACACGGACACGGACGCGGACACGGACACGGACACGACACGGACACGGACACGGACACGGACACGGACACGGAACACACGGACACGGACACGGACACGGACACGGACACGGACACGGACACGGACACGGACACGGACACGGACACGGGCACGGACGAGGACGCGGACGCGGACGCGGACGAGGACACGGAGACGGACACGGACGCGGACGCGACGCGACGCGGACGCGAACGCGGTCGCGGACGCGAACGCGGACGCGGACGCGGACGCGGACACGGACACGGACACGGACACGGACACGGACACGGACACGGACACGGACACGGACACGGACACGGACACGGACACGGACACGGACACGGACACGGACACGGACACGGACACGGACACGGACACGGACACGGACACGGACACGGACACGGACACGGACACGGACACGGACACGGACACGGACACGGACACGGACACGGACACGGACACACACCACACAGACATCATGGCCGACCATAGTGAAACTTGGCAAAAAGTTGTGAATTGAGCTAATAAGTTGATAGTGAAGAAAAAGTCGATTGCATAACCTTCTATATCTTCATTGGTGTAAGTAGGTTTCAAGATAAACAGTAGTTCATTTAAAATTTTATATCGTGTCATTTGCAATAACGGTATAGGTAGTTTTTAGTTTATTTTTTTTTCTTCTGTTGTGATTTCATTTGTACCAACAAAATAATAAAGATGTTATCATTATTTGGTTCTAGAAATCAATCAATCAATAGGTTCAAAAATAATTTATTATCTTCCGCATAATATTACCACTGTTATGCTTTCTAGTATAAGGATGTATGTGGGTCAATAAATTGCTAGTTATGCTAAATTATAAAAGAAGTATCTCTTACAATATTCAGAGTTCATAATGAATTACTTAATTAAATTGGAAACTACTAGATTCCATGGAGATGAGGTAAAAAATGGAGTTTTTAATACATGTCTTATAATACTTAATAATACTTTAATTTTCTATGCCCTAATACAACCTTTTAGTATTCTACTGTTTTTGCATCATTAGTAGTTTCAATCATGTCCATATACCGCATTTTACACTGATTACTTAGTTTTTAAATAATATAGCCAATGGTAAAAAATAATTTATTGTTCTTGATTAATTGAACAAAAATAAAGTCAAACAAATAATAAATCTAAATTCAACATAATAGTATATACGAAAATGACAATGGAATATATTTTTTATTTACAATTAGTGCATCACCCAGTTGTTTGTGGCACTAATTTGCGACATACACAATTACCGTTAGCATCACAATAAGAATCCAGGCTGAGTTTGAATTTACAATGAAGTTTACAGCATATATCAGTTGTACAAGGTCCATTTGTACAAACTGTAAAAATACGAAGTATTAGCAAAAATTTCATACCGCGTATTGTTTATCTTACATGCATCAAAGGCACTGCTAAAGTTCAACAGAATAATAACAGCTAAAAAAGCACAAGTATTCTGGTTCATGGTTTGACCTATAATAAAGATTTTTGGACAACGGGCACACTTATATATCAAGTAATTTGCTTATAACTGTATATTTTAAAAACACGTTTAATAATATATTCTATTAATTTTGTGAAAATCATACTGTCAATATAATGTAGGACATCCGGTTTTTTTAATTAAGTGCGTTATTAATTTTTATTAGATCAAATATGCAACTCGCTATTCTATCTTCATAATATTTACATTTAAAGAAAGGAATAGAAAATAGGAGAACATCTGTTTCTCAGAAAATAATCGTAAATCTTTTTAACACATTAAAGGAAAGTATGAATAATATCAATAACTGATACAATCTGAATTACTAAAAAACTGCAAGAGAATTTTAATCACTTCGCTAACATCCTATTCGTTTACATAGTTGAAATGAGATTGGCATAAATCACATACATTAACGGACATAATATGCAATACTCATGAATAATTTGATTACGTTCACTAAATTTAGATTTGGACAAATGTTTTTAATTTAATTCGAATTAAAAAATAAAAAAGAACAATTGGAACAATTAGAGTACCGCGCTAACCAACTGCGCCATCAAGGTTCAAGCCCCAATCGATGTAAATTTTGTCTTTATGTATGTAGAACTCATTATGTTTAGAATTTACATCAGTTCTACATACATAAAGACAAAATTTACATTGATTGGGGCTTGAACCTTGATGGCGCAGTTGGTTAGCGCGGTACCCTAGCAAAGTACAGGTCGTAGGTTCAAATCCTACTCGAGGTAAACTTTTCATTTATGTATTTAATAAAATTAATAATAATGTTTAATTGGAAAGTTGTTTCACACTAGTCGGAATATTAAAAAAATGACGTTTTTTGTCATCAATTGGTGTAAAATTTATTTTTCTGGATCTTAAAATGGGTTAATCTAACTGTACTAAAAATTGCCTTTTTTTCCAATTTTATCTACTTCAAAGTAAAATCTCTTAACAACTGTGTTTTTTTATGAAAAACTTGTGTATACGTAAATTTACTATAATGCAATAATAATTTTTTGATTACAGTTGACATGTTTATAGTGATATGAGCAACAAGTTGATTGTAAAATACTAAAGATTATCCATGTAATATTGGGCCCCTAGTACATAACTCGTATATAAAATCCCGTGATGCACGTTTCTGAGATAGTTAAAAAACCCATTCTAGTGTGATGATGACCTCCGTCGCAATGAATGTTGATACAGAACTTCTTGTCGTTAGTGCTACTTATATCGAAAATTTCTCCAACTCTGTAGTTAAAGTTTTCGAGATGATTAAGAAAAGCTGATAATAGTGCGTACCAGCCGCATTGGATCCTTGTAAATTGTGCAATTGGTCTTTTCTTTGGATAATTAAGACAAAACCATTAATACTGTGAAGTTGACCCCAGTCGTATTGGATTTTTGTGATAATGGTCTTTTCTTCGTCGTTAATGCTGATTAATGCACAAAACTATTAAGAACAGAGCTTCAAATTTTTAAGGTATTAAGAAAAACCGTTAATAGTGCGTCCCAGTCGCATAGAATTTTTGTGGAACGTGCAATTGGTATTTTCTTTGTCGTTAGTGCTGATAGGTGTACAAAATCAGAGCTTAAAGTTTTCAAGATAATTAAGAAAAATTATTTATAGATTTGAAATCTGTTTTTCTTCATTGCTGGTGGTACGTTACTGTTTATTGTGTACCTCCAAAGTAGTTAAGAATAGTTGTTAGTGTAAAATTAGTTCCGCTCATAAAGGATTCTGGTATTAAACTTTTTGTGATCGTTAATGCTGCCTAGTACAAAAAATAATCCAACTGAGAGTTTCTAATTTCCCCAATAACTAAGAAAAACCGTGAAATTGGCCGCGGCCGCTATGAATTCTGGTATTGAACCTTTTTATGGTTAGTTCTGGTTAATGTGCAGAGTTTTCAAGGTAATTAATAAAAGCCGTTAATAGCGCTGTATCATAGTGAACGTTACGTTAGTGCTATATAGTGCAGCACAAGGGTTCAAATTGTTACAATAATTAAGAAAAACGTACATTATTGTTAGGTTGATTCACCCACAATGAATTTTGAAATTGACCTTTTCCATCGTTAGTGCTACATTAGCGCTGGTTAATACTTACAAATCTACTTCCTTTTGATTCCTTTTATGAAAATAATATAAAAACCGGTAATGTTATGAAGATGGCTTCGCCCCCATTGAATTTTTGTAGATTTTTAATTTTCGACCCCATGCGTCATGTTGTGAAGATAATAAAAAGCTTTTAATACTACAAATTTGACGTTGTCCTGACTGAATTTTTGTGAATATAAAAGTATTTTTCTTCATTATTTCAAAATAATTAACAAAAAACAACTATTGGTATGAAAGTTGGGTTCCCCCACAAGACTGTGATACTAAACTTTGTGTCATCGTTAATACTACGTTTGTGCTGTCTAGCGCAGAAGAATATCCAACCCCAGGCTACATTAAACCTACATTAGAGGGAAGTTGCCCTGCCCGCAGTATATTTTGAAATTGATCTTTTGCGTTCCAGATAAGTAATAGAAACAACCATTGTGAATAAATCCCAATTTAATATGTGATTCAATGTTTAGCCAATTAACAAGCATAGCATGCCTTGATTTGCAATATTTCATTGCAAATTCATTGTCACGCCTAGACTAACAATATACTATTTACTTAGACAAGGGCGTAAATACGAAGTTATTTAAAGTGTTTTCAAATCCATGACTAGGTTCATTTCAACGTTTCTTAACTTTTATCGAGGTATGTAGAACACGAAAAGGATTGTATTATATGGACACTTGTTTGGAACAACAACTTTGTGGCGGGACGAAAATGCTAAGCAAAGTATATTAGGATAACATCTGACGTGGTTTCTAATGTTTATAAAATATTCGCAAACAATAGAAAAGGATTTTAATCGTTAACCAATGATTTCGCTCGGTAATAACTATGAGTCGCTAAGAAATACGTTGTTAACCATAAATTTAGGGATCAAACAAAAGCGTTTTTACTGTATCCAAATGTATACTGTACTTATACAATCTTATCATATGACATTACGGTTTATTCATAATTCATACACACAAGACCTCCTTTCCGCAGATCTTTTTCATAAAAAATCGCTAAAGTGTAAACTACTTTTACAAGTACTTCAAATCAAAATCAATGCCTACAGTTATACAGGGTGTTCTAGTTTTTTGTAGCAGGACTTTAATAGTCGATAGAGCTTTCAAAATTAAGACAAAAAGTTCATATAAACATAGGTTGCCAAACGCTTAGTTTTGGAGATACAGGGTTTCAAAGTTTTAATTTTTTTTCAGCTCTTAATTTATCTTCAAAACTATTTAAAATAATAAATCCAAATTTAGTACACATATTACACTCCTTAAACTCAATATTAAGAGTAGTTTAATGTTTATCAAAATCTACAGGGTAATACATTTTCTGGGGTGGTACACCCTTTATCCCCCCCGAAC
Organism: Vesta saturnalis; assembly: GCA_036346205.1. Lineage (NCBI taxonomy): Eukaryota > Metazoa > Arthropoda > Insecta > Coleoptera > Lampyridae > Vesta > Vesta saturnalis. The sequence goes on from JARFJB010000390.1 coordinate 2,370,815, forward strand.
TTTTTCATGCGACGCCTCTAACTCTTAAAAATTTAGATTGCTCATTTGATTTAGGAACTTTCTTGTCTTCTGCTTTTTTTTCGAAAAATGCATAGTTTTTGAGATAACTTAGCTGTAATCCATGAACAGCTTTCAAATGGTAAGTAAAGAACGTCTGATGCTCCCGCAAAAAATAGTGTGCCATGAAAAGAACAATAAAAAAAAGAATCAAATTATGTCAATTCTCACGTTTTTTCTTGTCTCTTAATAAAAAGTAGTACTCCACTGATTTTTTTCTAACTTTTCAGTTGAATTAAATAAAGGAAAATAAAGGTAAAACAACAAAATAAATATTAAAAAAATACGTATTTATTGGATAAAATTGGAAAGAATTTCTATTTAAGATTTTAACAAGAACGAAACGAACGAAATAAATACATTAAACAGATAAACTTAACCTATAACAACAAAACAAAGACGCCATCGTAATAATAAATAAATTTAAAGAAACTGTTCAAAATGTGAACCATTTTGTTGAATACATAATTCACACCGACGAATAATTAATTGCACGTGGAATATTAACTAAAAATTGTCTTATTTCATTACACGCATCCCTAATCCTATTAATGAGTTCATCTCGTGTTGTCACAGAGGTTGCATACGCCCTTCCTTTTAAATACCCCCACACAAAAAAATCTAAACGATTTAGGTCTGGAGACCTTGACGGTTAGGGAACTGGGCCTGCACGACCGATCCATCTTCCTGGATAATGGTTGTCCAGCCAGTTTCTAACAATTCTGCTATAATGAGCTGGACAACCATCAAGCTGGAACCAAGCCATTCTTCGTAAATTTAAGGGAATATGTTCCCACATATTCGCATGTTCATTCTCTAAGAATTCCAAGAAAGTCGCAGCATTCATCCGAAGTGGTAAAAAGTAGGGCCCAAAAAGGTGATTATTGTAAATACCTCTCCAGACCTTCATACTAAATTCTTGTTGGAAATGTCTCGGGCGAACTACATGTGGATTTTCATGTGCCCAAAAGTACTGGTTATGAAAATTTACCACACCACGGCGAGTGAAGCAGGATTCATCGGTCCATAAAACATGATTTAAAAAACCTGGATTGTTATTATTTTCGGCAAGAATCCATCGACAATACGCAACTCTACGTTCTGCATCCCCTGGTTGTAGTCCTTGAACAGGTTGTAGATGGTAAGGATATCGGTGATCCCGTCTTAATGTTCGGTGAATAGTAGTATTTGAGACTCCACCTAAAGCTACAGATACTCTTCTAATGATAGTTGTAGGATCTCTGTCGAATTCACGCAAAATTCGTCGTGCAATATTTCTTTGCTGCCTATGATTATTATTTTGACGACCATGCACATTATTTAACCCCTGACTTATAATTTGTTGGTGAACTGTCACAAATACTAAAGCATGCGGAGCTCTTCTAAAAGGAAATCTTCGCCTATATTCACGGGCTGCTGCTGCTGAACTTCCATTTACAAAGCCATAAATAAAATGGATATCCGCTAGACTAGAAAACAAAAATGGCATTTTAAAACATCACTTTTGCAATAAAAATTAACACAAATAAAATATGTAAATAAATTACATTCTTTCTTATGCACAAGTCGTATTTAAAATAAAACGTGAAATTTGACATAATATGATTCTTTTTTTTTATTGTTCTTTTCATGGCACACTATTTTTTGCGGGAGCATCAGACGTTCTTTACTTACCATTTGAAAGCTGTTCATGGATTACAGCTAATTTATCTCAAAAAGTATGCATTTTTCGAAAAAACAGCAGAAGACAAAAAAGTTCCTCAATCAAATGAGCAATTTGGTTTTTAAGAGTTAGAGGCGTCGCATGAAAAAGTTCGGGGGAGATAAAGGGTGTACCACCCCAGAGAATGTACTACCCTGTAGATATTGATAAACGTTAAACTACTCTTAATATTGAATTTAAGGAGTGGAATATGTGTACTAAATTTGGATTTATTATTTTAAATAGTTTTGAAGATAAATTAAAAGAGCTGAAAAAAAATTAAAACTTTGAAACCCTGTATCTCCAAAATTAAGCGTTTGGCAACTATTAAAGTCCTAATACAAAAAACTGGAACACCCTGTATAAAAAAGTTTTTCATTGCGGCAAGTTTAGTATATTCTGCCATACCAATTTATTTTATGATATAGAATAACGATATTTTCCTTAGCACCCATTTATGTTACTATGGTAATTGTTAATATAAACATACATTGAGAACTGTATTGTACTGACATGATCATTACCTAATAAAATGGATGCAAATAAAATGTACAGGTTCAGAGCAAGAGCTGTTATGTAGAAAACTGAACAAGGCTATAAATTCAATTATTGTATATTTCTAAGTTGAATAGGAACATTATTGTTATTATTATGATTATTATTATTACTATTGTTATTATCCACACAGCTTAAAACACGTTTGTCCCGCATTAGATGAAGAAGAGAGGGATAAGTAATACTTGTGGTAGCTCAAGACGAGTCAATACAAATTAAATACTACTAAATAATTTAATTAACAGTCACACTGCTAAGACAAGTGTGAAACACACACACACGCGCGCACACGCACACGCACACGCATACGCATACGCACACGCACACGCACGCGCACACGCACACGCACACGTACACGCACACGCACACACACGCACACGCACACGCACACGCACATACACACACACGCACACGCACACTCAAACGCACACGCACACGCAAACGCTCCCGCACACGCACGCGCACACGCCCACGTACACGCACACGCACACGCACACGCTCACGCACACGCACACGCACACACTCACACACTCGCACACTGGCACACTCACACACTCACAAACCCACAAACTCACACACTCACACACTCACACACCACACTCACACACTCACACACTCACACACTCACACACTCACACACTCACACACCTCACACACTCACACACTCACACACCCACACTCACACACTCACACACTCACACACTCACACCCACTCACACCTCACACACTCACACACTCTCACACTCTCACACTCACACACTCACACACTCACACACTCACACCACTCACACACTCCACACACTCACACACTCACACCACACTCACACACACACCTCCACCACACCTCACCACACTCACACACTCACACACTCACACACCTCACACCACACTACACACACTCCACACACACCACACTCACACACACACCCACACACACTCACACCACACTCACACACTCCACACACCTCACACACTCACACACTCACACACCACCACACTCCACACACTCACACACACACACACCACACACTCACCTCACACACCACCTCACACCACACACTCACACCTCACACACTCCACACACTCACACACCACTCACACCACACACTCACACACTCACCACCACACTCACACACTCACACACTCACACCACTCACACACCACACACTCACACACTCACACCACCACTCACTCACACTCACACACTCACACACTCCACACACACTCACACACTCACACACTCCACACACTCACACTCACACACTCCACACACCTCACACACCACACACCTCACACACACTCACACACTCACACACTCACACACTCACACACTCACACACTCACACCACCACACACTCACACACTCACACACTCACACACCACACTCACACACTCACACACTCACACACTCCACACACCTCACACACTCACACACTCACACCCACACTCCACACTCACACACTCACACCTCACACTCACACACTCACACCACTCCACCCACACTCACACACCTCACACACTCACACACTCACACCACCACACCTCACACACTCACACACTCACACACTCACACACTCACACACCTCCACCACACCTCACACACTCCACACACACTCACCCCACACCCACTCACACACTCACACACTCACACACTCACACACCTCACACACCTCACACACCTCACCACACCTCACACACTCACACACTCACCCCACTCACACCACCCTCACACACTCACACACCTCCACCACCACACTCACACACTCACACACTCACACACTCACACACACTCACACTCACACACTCACACACTCACACACTCACACACTCACACACTCACACACTCACACACCACACACCACACCCACACACCTCACACACCCACACCACACACTCACACACCACACACACTCACACACACACACCACACACCCCACCACACACACACACCACACACACTCCACACTCACACACCACACTCACACTCACCACACTCACACCTCACCACTCACACACTCACACACACACACTCACACCACCCACACTCACACACCCCACACACCACACACACACCACCACTCACACACTCCCACACACTCACCACTCACACCCAACACACAACACACACACACACACTCACACACACACTAACCACACCACACACACACACACTCACACACTCACACTCACACAACCACACACACTCACACACCACACACTCCACAACACAACTCACACACTCACACACACACCCACACCTCCACACTCACACCCACACCACACACTCACACACACACTCACCACACCCCACACACACATCACCACTCACACCACACCACACACCACACACTCACACACCACACACTCACACCCACACACTCACAACCACACATCCACACCACACACACTCACAACCATCAACTCACACACCACTCACACTCACACACTCACATCACACACCACCTCACACTCACACACTCACACTCACACACCACCACACACACCTCACACACCACAACACTACACACACCCACACCACACCCCCCCCCCCCCCCCCCCCCCCCCCCCCCCCCCCCCAACCCCCCCCCCCACCCCACCCACACCACACCCCTCACCCATCCCCCCCCCACCACACCCCCCCCCCCCCCCCCCCCACCCCCACACCCACACACTCACACACACAACACCCACCACCCCACACTCACACACACACACACCACACACACACCTCACACACACACTCACACCCACACACCTCACACCACACTACACACACACTCACACCACACCACACACTCCCACCACCCACCTCCCCACCACCACACACCACACACTCACACACTCACACCCACACACTCACACCTACACACACTCACACACCCACACACCACACCACACACCCCACACCACCACACACTCACCACTCCAACCCACACTCACACACCACACCCCCACACCCCACACTCACACTCACACCACACCCACCTCACACCACACACCCACTCCACACTCCACACTCACACACTCACACCACAACACCCCACATACACACCACACCCACCACACCCACCCCAACCACCAACACCACCCACTCACACCAACAACCAACTACACACTCACTCACACTCACACACTCACACTCACACTCCACACTCACATCACACACTCCACACTCACACACTCACACACTCACACACTCACACACTCACACACTCACACCACTCACACACTCACACTCCACACCTCACACTCACACACTCACACCCACTCACACACTCACACACTCACACACTCACACACTCCACACTCACACACTCACACACCACATCACACATCACACACTCACACACTCACACACAACTCCACCACACCTCACACACTACACACACTCACACACTCACACTCACACCTCACACACACCTCACATCACTCACACACTCACACACTCACACACTCACACACTCACACACTCACACCTCACACACTCACACACACACACACACAGTCACACACTCACACTCACACACTCCCACTCACACACTCACACACTCACACACTCACACACTACACACTCACACACTCACACACTCACTCACCATCACACTCACACCACACTCACACACTCACACACACACACTCCACACACTCACACACTCACACACACTCACACACCCACACTCACACACTCACACTCACACTCACACACTCACACCACACCTCACACACTCACACACTCACACACTCACACACACTCACACTCACACCTCACACCACTCACACTCACACACTCACACACCTCACACTCACACTCACACCACTCACACACTCACACACACACACTCACACACTCACACCACACACCACACTCACACCACCTCACACACTCACACACACCTCACACACCACACCTCACACACTACCTCACACACTCACACACACCTCACACACTCACACACTCACACTCCACCACACTCACCCTCACACTCACACACTCACACACTCACACACTCACACACTCACACACTCACACACTCACACACTCACACACTCACACTCACACACACACTCACACGCTCACTCAGTCACTCTCACTCGCTCATTTACTCACTCACTAACTAGCTAACTCACTCACTCACTGACTTACTCAAAGTGCCGAAAACCTGTAAATCTGTTGAAATCACGACATCGATTTCTTGTATGGAGGCTACGGTATTCATGACTTCGCTCATATGGAAGTAAAAATTTAGTTAAAATTTTTTGTGTGAATGAGAGTTAATTAGTGGAGAACAGTGCATAATTGACTACTCAAAAATTGAAGGAAAGTTTCACAAATCCTGTTGGGGTGAACATCCATAACCATACAGTATTTAAAAGTCTTTGAAGTCACAACGGTGGCTAAGGCGTTTGTGAGTACGTCTGCCTTCTTCATGAAATTTTGGATTCTAGTCAGTGCTAATAGCACTAACGGCAAAAATAAGCCAGTGTTAAAATTCACAAGTCTATAATGTGGGTAGGGCGAGTTTCATTCACAGTATTACCCGTTTTGTCTTAATTATCTAGGAATCAAACATTTTTGGGCACCAATCAGCATTTATGATAAATAAGTACAATATTAGAATCAATTGAGGATGAGGCGCACTTTACACTAATATCGGTTACTACTGTCTTAAAAACCTGCAGGACATGATTAAAAAGTTTGGACACTGAACAGTACTAAAGGAGCATTAACAATTAGTAATATTAGGATCAATTATGAATGGGACCAGCTTCATCCTAATGTCGCTTTGAAAAATTTTAGCCGCTAAGCACTTACGTAGTACTAGTCAGTACTATATTAGACTTATGTAGTTATCTATTAATCGTATGTGCACTTGACGACGTCACGATTTTATTAGCGCTTGTTTCTATCTATTGCAGTACTAGCACTAGCATTACATGATTCACGGCATTATCTGCATCCACAATTTTACATTCATAATATGTTCGGTCATGGTTAAAAATATTTATTATCATCCCAAACCATTTTTTATTAACGGTCAAAGGAGTTTGGAAAAAGAACCTTTCACTAAACTAAAAAAAAATACATAATCAATTCTGTAAATTGTATTGGTAACTAATTTCGTACAATGTTAGTCATCCCACTATTGTAAGATTTATGATCAAATAATTCTTTATTCGGTAATAATCAGTAATTAAAAGGAATGTAGGCGTAGGCACCACCTATCTTTCAATTTGTAACGTGATAACTTTATGAATACGGCATAAAAATGGAATGCGAACTGTTTACTTAAGGTCGACCGAACCTGCAAAATTAATTTAAAAGAACTTACGAAGTATGCTCACTTGAATGCTTTAAGATCTCTCAATAAATTCGTTAATTTTAAAAATTTACCCAAGTTGGTATTTGAACTCCATGCCATTTTATCCAAAGCTAAGGAAACCATTCAATAGTAGGCATTATTAAAATAGAAACAAAGATAAGATAATTTATCGTGAATCATTCTCTACGTTGAATTAATTATTATACGCTACATTCTGCAACTCAATAATAAATTTGCTTCAAAATTTCTGCTCAATAGCTCAATTTGGCACTAAAGATTATCTGAAATTCGTTGTATTTTAGATTTTGAGCCTACAAACCAGCACAACCATCACAACTGATCCATTTAACATCACTTGATTATTAGAACTCTTACTTTTTAACTTAAATTATTAATTTTAACATATTCTGATTAGACACGAAACAAAAAAATATATATTTCGTCTTTCTACCAAACACCTGCACCATTTCCTGTTGAAAAAATTGCAGGTGGAGTCAGTAGCGTTAATATGTTTTTTTATGATCATTGTACATTTTATAAAACTGAAATTGGCCCTCTCTACACCAAATTTTAATGCCTCTAAACGTAATTCCTCACATTAAACGAATTCCTTCAATTCATGTTGCAGTTGCTTCAAACGGCGGCATACAATAAAAATACCTACTAAACTGTTTAACACTATGTTAGGCAGAGGACACCACATATTAATTTTGGATTTAGCGTTTGGTAAATTTTGTTACTAGTTTGTAATTTAACAAACACATAAAGCTGTTCCATAATGTACTTTTATTAGATGCTACATAATGGAGTAGTACATTAATACTCTTTTACGTTAAGTTTAATAATCTGTTTATTTTAACCACTTGTAGGATCACTGGTCAGTCTCCTGTCACATATGCAATTGTTGTTATTATCGCAATACCAATCTCTACTAAATCTCGCTTTGCAATATAGCATGCAACAGATGTTACTAGGACATAGTCTACCAAAACAAACTGTAGAAATAAACTTGTTCAATCATTTCATTATATTTTATTAGTTAATACTTACAAGACTCAGACTTGCTGCATAAGCTCAACACTACAATAGCAACAAAAAGGGCACCAGTAAACGAATTGTGCTTCATGATTATCATCATTTAGTGAATATTTTAAACAACTTCTATATTTATACACATCTTTATCAAGTAATTTGCTTAACTATTTATCTTTTAATAGCACATTATATGTGTTAATACATTTATGAGCTCTAAGAATTTCAGAGTAAAGGCAAGTATCCATCCATTTTGATTTGATGCGTATTTTAATCTTTTATGATACAGATTAGGTTATTTTCCTTCATTACAGGATTATAGTTTATGGTACTGATTAAACGATAGGAATAGTGTCTAATACCAAGAATGGCAAATCTTTAAACAAATTAAGAGGAAACACCTTAACCGTGGTAATATCAATGGGGGTAATTTTGTGTGCTAATAAGTTTTTCAATTTTTTTAAACATTCATTTAAATATGCTTCAAGTACTTGTGTTACTAAATAATAAAATATAATACTATTTCTAATGATGGGTTTCTACATTACGCAAGAAAAACCACCGTGGCCCTTTGTTCACCCTTATTCACTTGTTTGTGCTATCCTCGTGTAGTTCATATAAAATAAGCAGGTTGCCGGCTAACTAAAATGGAGATAGCGGGGTCGTGATAAGACGTAAAACGACTGAATTTTGATTTCAAACATTTTACACTTACTCTAAAACAAAACTCAAAACGGTTTGTCTAAAGGAAATCTAATATCAAGCCAACATTTATCAATTGTTATAGGCTAAACACTCACTAAAGTATAAGTGCGTAGTGGTAGAGTGCAAGCAACACGGTTCTTACTTATTACTCCAAAAGGGTATTCGACACAGCTCAATATAGTTAAAATCTGGACAAATACGTTACAAAGGCGCCACCTGTTAAATAAATTTATAGCGAGAAAACGTCATGAACTAGATCTTAAAATAATGGCTACAATGTTCACTCGAACATAACATAAAAACACTCACCTGTACCTGAAAATTCTACTTAAAAAATATCTATGCAACGTTCACCTACACTTAAATAAAATTTTAAGCTTCGTTTAAAATCCGCCAAATTGCGATAATAAAACTCATTATACATTTCGATAAACTTCATCGCAATATTATTGGCTCAAATAACCAAAAATATAACTGATCAATACGTATATTAATTATTCAACTTAAAATAAATATATGCCACAACAACATACTCAAACGCGATCAAGCATTTATAAAGGTCCTATAATTTAATAAACGTCACTTTACTTTTCTAAAAGTAAAGGATTTAAATTCGGTAACTTTTGAAACTTATCGAAGTAAACCCATCGTACTTTTTTAAATTTGGTGAATGTAAAATAACTGTCCAACAAAACGATCTATACTGCAATTAAATATAGATGCAGGGCGTTTCATAGGTAAACCGACATACGTTACCCGCAAATAAAGGGCACTTGGGTGATTCGAAATAAGCTAGGTTTAGTGGGTCTAACGTTTTTAATAACTGAGATGTAGGATGTTTTACCAATAGTCCGATACTTTTATAAGCCATAACTTTGGAACCAACCTGTAGCTTTTTTTCGCATTTGGCTTCAAAAGCCCAATCATCCACTGTAAAAATTTGAATAAAAGACCAGGTCTGTCTTTAGGAAAATTTTTAAAATTTGATTATTCCCAAAACAACACCCTGTATATGAGATTTTTTAAAATTGGACCGAATATTTTAAAAGTACGGGAAAAAACCTTTAACTAACTAACTAACTAACTTTAGAAGCGTCCTGTGGATTTCTTTTATATTTGGTGTAGGTGTAGCCCAGTCGGCTAATATGAAAATGTAAGTTAAAATTCAGGACATTTATACAAGTGCAGATTATATTCTACTACTAAAATTATTAAAACAAACATACATTAAATGCGTTATTGTCATTTTCCTGCACCACAACTTTATAACCATCCTATAGATTGTAAGAGCTTAAGCTAAATTCCAGGATTGCCCAAAAAAAATTGTACCAATTGGGTAAGTCCCAAAATAACACCCTGTATGTTAGAATATTAAAAATTGGACAGCATATTTAGAAAAATAAAAAAAAGTCATTAATATTTCACGTATATTTTATCCTACGTATTATTACAATTTTAAATTAAAATTCGTTACAACCAATAGTTATCATTTTTTTAAAGGCATAACTTTAGAATCGCCTATAGTGGTCTCTGATACATATTTTGAAATATTTGGAGAGAACGGTAAAACTGGTTACACTAGGATATTTTGTTAATGCGCATTTCTCGATTAACATTTTTATCTTGGGACCGCCTCTGGGGTCCAAATGGGTACGCCGTATTTTCTAGCATCTCAGGTAAATTTGTATTTAAAGGGAGGGGATGGCATTGTGTTCACAAGTTTCTGGGAAGCGTAAATCTTGGTCAGTCTAGCATTTAGTTCGGTAAAGTGAACCTGTGTGTTTTATTTGCATAGTTAAAATGGATGACTTTTTCGATCTTCAAGGCATGAAAGATATTTTAAGGTAAGCTCTGCGTTATGGGTCTAATTTTGTAGTAATAATAAAGGTTGAGATATTTTGAGTATAGATTGTTTGATAAATTTATGTTTGTTCAAGTTGCATATATTCAGGACTTTTTCACGCTGTACCCACATAGACCCCGTGGGCAGTTAAACTTCTCTTTGGTTTCAGACCCGGTTTTTCTCTACAAGAAGCAATTAGAGGTTTTTTTAGAAGATGATGAAAATGAAACCCTAGAAAAGATTTTTGTTGAACCTCCACCAAGTAGTATACTTACTGATGAAGAATCCGGAGACGAGTATAAAGGCAGAACATTAGAACATTTACCTGGTAAACAACTTTTAGCACCTGTAGAGCTAGTTTTTGCTAACGGTCGTATTGGAGGTAATTCAGATGACGCTACTCAAGAACTTTCATGTATTCCTTCAGCCGTTCCATCCTCATCCTCATCAGTTTACACCAGGTCCCTGTACTTCTTCAGTTGTAAAAAAGATTTTTCTGAAAGTGTTGACCAACAAAATGTAGATAACATTCCAACATATATTAGTTCTTGGTTGGATTACCAAAGAGAAAATTTACAAAACGTTGAGTATATTCAAGGAGATGTAATAAAATCTGTAAAAGATAATTTTCCTGCGCCGAATTATGAGCTTTACAAAAACAAACCCCTATTGAGGTATTTGAAATGTTTTTTACCAATGAGATTATTGAACACTTGGCTCACGAAACCACTAAATATACAGCTTTTAAAAATCAAGAGAACCAAAATATTACAGTGGATGAAATAAAATACTTCATAGGAATTCTGATTTTGAGTGGTTACAATTCAGTACCATCGAAACGTCACTATTGGGAGAAGTCCGACGACATTAGAAATGACTAGGTGTCGAGAGCTATACGGAGAAACAGATTCCTATCAATCTTGAAGTTCATTTACTATTCAGACAATACTAAACTTGATATGACTGACAAGTTTGCGAAGATCAGACCTATAATTAATATGATTAAAACAAGATTCCTGGAGCTTTTTGTGCCGGAAGAAAATTTAAGTTTCGACGAAAGCATGATAAAGTATTTTGGAAAGCACAGTGCCAAACAATTCATTAAAGGCAAACCGATAAGGTTTGGCTATAAGGTCTGGTGTATTAACACAAAAGAAGGCTATTGCGTGACTTTCGATTTGTATCAAGGAAAAAATGCAACAATTCCTGATGCTTATAGCACACGTTTTGGAAAGGCTGCTTCTCCTTTTGTAAAACTTTTAAGTGAATTTTCCGCCCAAAAAATTAAGTTGCCGTATGATTTTTATTTCGACAAACTATTTACTTCAGTAAACTTGTTTGGTTTCCTTAGATTTGAAGGTTATCAAGCTACTGGAACAATGAGAAGTAACAGAATTCCCAAATTAGAAATGAGAGAATCAAAACCGAATATTCCTTTGGCAAAATCGAAGAAACTTGTCATGAAAAGAAGCAAGAGACAAAAACTAAACCTAACGGTAAGAAAGGTCTTTCCAGAGGACAATTCTTGAGTGCCATAGAAAGAAAATCGGGGATATTTTTCGTTAGATGGAAAGACAACGATGTTGTGTCCGTAGTCTCAACATGCCATGGCGTTGAACCTGTACGTCCTGTAAAGGGATATTCCAAGGTACAACATAAGAATATTCAAGTTCCACGGCCGTTTGTTATAGGCAAATATTATGAGTATATGGGGGGAACAGACCAAATGGATCGAAATCTGACAGAACATAAAATCAATATACGAGGAAAAAAATGGTGGTGGAATACCTTTACATGGTTTGTGCGTCAATAATGCTTGGTTGATGTGTCGTCATCAGGACCCAAAAATATCACAACTAACATTTAGGCGCACTTTAGTTCAAGGATATTTGACGAAATATCAAACTGTTACTTTACGGCGAGGACCAAATCAAACTCCTCTATCAAACTCGCGAAAAGTAATTCCTGATATACATTATGATAACGTTGGACATTTGGTAGACTCCACTAAGGATGGACAGAGACGAAGATGTGGTTTAGAAAGCTGTAAGAGTAAAGTCAGAATTCTGTGCACAAAATGTAACGTCGGATTATGTATTCCATGTTTTATAAATTATCACACTAAACGTTAAATTTACTTATTTTCATTTTTATAGTTCCTTTTGTTCAATAAAAATACATTTATTCTTTGAATGCCCACGGGGTCCATATGGGTACGGGTCAAAATTTTTTTTGGCATTTTTTTAGTGTTTTACATACAATTTAGAGTACCATATGAAAAATGCACAAATATAACTGAAAAAAAATAGTTAAGGGCGTTCCCAGGTTAAATTATCCAATTTTTCCAGAAAATTCCTATGGTACATACAAAACTCACTGGATTATAAAATCAGCGTAGACTAGGATGTCGTTTTATTATAATTAATTTATGATTTTAAAGATTAATTACCCCATATATATATATATATATATATATATATATATATATATATATATATATATATATATATATATATATATATAATTTTAAGGCCAATTTTTAAGTAGATACAAAAAAAACTCTTTAAATTATCAAGTAGGCTATGCTAAGATGACAGTTAGTTTTTTATAAATATTATATTTCATGACAGCGTAATTTATGCGGTTATAAATTTATTTTGTTTCAAATAATAATAAATATAAACAGTAATATGCCACATCAATTCTCAAAGGAAGAATATGCAGACATCATTTTTGTTTACGGTTTTTGCAACGGACTTGGTAGAGAAAGAAGCAGCAAGGAAGTATGAAAGACGGTTCCCTAATCGTCGAACGCCGCATCATGAGAGCCAATGAATGCCATGAAAGACAACATTTGGACATCGAACATGACATATTAGGTAAATTGAAGATTTATTTTAATAGTAGATAACTCTAGTCAATGCTAAAATTAAATTCCTTTTTGTTCACCATACCTTGGTCAATTTTTTCAATTAATATTAATAAAATGTCAGTAATAAGATACGTACTTAAATAAAAAATAAATAATTAAATAAATAAATAGATACATAAATAAATGCATAAACAAATTCATAAGTAAATTAATTATTTTAGATGTGATTGAAAACAACCCAGAAATAAGTACAAGGCGCATTGGGCGTTCCTTAAATGTAGCCCATACTACCGTTTGGAGAAGATTAAAAAAATTTAGTTTACACCTTAGGTTATAGAAACTAGGAGATGTAACATTGACTACTGCACAGCCTGTCTTTTCCCCACCCAAGACGTCCACTAATTATATCGAACAATTCCGATAACGTCGCCAGAGCACATTAAAGCCACGTGATTTAACTGTATACGTGTTGAGGTTAAGATATTGTAACTGTTTTTTGTGTTGTGTTTGCATCGAAATTTGTTGTAAGAATGCCACGGCGTGTTAGTAAAAAGTGTTGCATGTGTAAGAGACAAGCATAGGGTTCACTTATTTTGGTTCACGTTTTGTATTTCAGCCATATTGCTTTTAGAGGTAGGCTGAAGAAACACGTAGGGGTGTATCTGGGAATTTCATTAATTCAAGTTTTTCGATAACCATTGTTAACCGTAATTTTAATATATAATTGATTTTTAGCGTCGCAAAAAAGGTAAAATATTTTTCTATATTTTTTATGTAATTGAACTGTGACAAACACATTGTGGAATTTCAGTAGATTATTATAATCATTGCTTTATTTTTTTAATTAAGCTATACAATAGGTAGCAAAAGATGCCTTTTGCACTCTATAAGACTTTTCAAAAAAGAACGGCGAAAAAAGTGAAAATCTTTTGCCCTCTACAAGCCCTTACATTTTAGAATTTTTTTTTAAAATACCCACTTACATTCTCATACTTAGCAAATGTAACTTATTTGAATCCAGCTATGCAATAGGTACCAAAGTATGTATTTTGCAACATTTAAGAGTTTTTAAAAAAGAACGACGAAAAAAGTTTAAACCTTTTGCCCTCTACAAGCCCTTTAATATTAGGATTTTTTAAAATAACATTGTTTGTGTATAAAAATGGTTTTTTCGTGCTTATTAGTTTAATTGCAAAAATTAAAGTACAGTAGTGTATAATAACAATAGAAAATAAATGTATTCGAAAAATTAAACAATATTATATTCACTTTTGTTTTCAAAAGATGGAAGGCAACTTCTGGACTTTATTCGTGCACGAATAAATCCGTCTCTGGACTCTTGACCACTGACAGATCTCGATGCTTCTGTCACTAATTTCACACACCTTTCAACAGCCTGTGTGTGACATGGAAAGCGTGCAAAGTCTACTACTGGTGCAATAGGATTATTTATAAACCTTTGAAGGGTATCATTAGTTATAACATGCAATATCGGGGGTGGAGTTACTTTAAGATCAACCCAATCAATTAAGTTAGTGTGGTCCGTTGCGGAGAAATTCACTTTGGGTATTACGAATTGTCTGATTGATGTATCCTCAACAGATTGGTGGTTTCTTGACTTGAGAATTCGTCTTAAAGCCAATTCTCTACTAAAATGACGGTCGTCATTCAACATACTCAGAAGAATATTTTCGGGGTGTAGAAAATAAGCGTTTCGCTGAATTACTGGATTGATAACACACTTCAGTTCATCATTTAAGTAGCGCGAAAGTTCAATTGTCTTAAATACATGCAGAGCACGGTTTCTAGAAGAAGAATGAACTTTTATCGAAAACCACATGGGCGCATAGACTCTTACAACAAATTCAATGAGAACCTACAAATTGGCCGATGGATTCCCTGCAGCGAGATACAGCCGCAACAACCGGTTAGCCTTCGTAACCCACCTGGCGTGGGATAATTTTCCTGGATTGCGATTTTCCAAATCAATGGCCACAGGTAACCGCTTGACATGCCTCATACAAATATTGTTGATCATTGCTGAGATCTTTTGGATCGACTTCTAAGGAATTGCTTTGTATAGGCTCAAAATTAGCAATTGGCAATTGCTCAAAATTTTCAAGACATTTGCCAATTGGTCCAGAATATTCTTTGGGAGCTGCAGTACCTCCGTCAATATACTGGAACAAGTGTCTTAAGGGCAGTTCATTTGCATGTAGTTGGCAAATACACCACTGTAAAGGTCGTTTTAGTAGTGTTTCAAAGTAACTAATTGCACCATTCTTGGTGCCAGTATTGACAACAGTGCCATCGCAACCAATAACACTAAGTTGATCCAACACTATACCACTTGTAACACAAAAATCGTAAATACTTTGAGCGGTCGATTTGCCAGTGCCAGAAGTTAAGGTAACATGACCTATATATATATCGAGCCCGGTTCCTCAACAAGAGATATATGTTCTTCATTTATGGTTCTGCGATGAAAACGATTATCTATTTTCTCTTGGTATAGTGTCTTATCCATCCGTCCATCAAAGAAAATACTTTCTATTGGTTCAAGAGTAGCTGCAGATGTGTTCCGGGGGGAATCTCTGTTCTTCTTGCGAGCTCTCCTCACTTTATTTTTGTCAATTATCTTTGATGAATCTTCTCTTTTTATAATTCCAACATCTTGTAAGACTGCAGACGCGATTGCGGCAGCCGATCTGTCTGAAATACCAAACTGGTCACAGACTCTTGCTAGTGTTGTAAGCTGTAGCATGTTACGACATATTTGCTTATTTGAAATACAACCTGAGGTTCCTGCTGTTTCTAATGTGCTCTTAGTCGTAACATTTACATCGGAAATAATGTTGGATGAGCTGCTGGCTAGTGGTAAATCATTATTAGATGCTTGATCTATATTAATCAGATGCTTATTGTTCCGTTCCTTGTTTCTTACAGTTTTTTTTATTCGTGCACTTTTTGCAACCTCTGATAGCCATTCTTCTAACTGATCTTTGATCAAAAAAGGAAATCTTGTTCTATAACAGGCACTTTTCGGGATTTTTCACATTTTTAATTAGAAAATAGTTGACATTTGCATGCAGCAATATCAAATAAATTAGTCTCACATGTGTTTTTAAAAGTCGTAACTTTTAACTGATAATTATCATTACGTCTTTTTTTAGGAAATCTTATAAGCTTTAAATATTCATCATGATACTTTTCCAACAGTTGAATTATACGTTCACGTGATACTGTAGGAACTGAAGACAGTTTCCAAACAATTTCAATTTTTTCTGCAGCTAAACGAGATATTTCAAAAAATGTTGGCTTCTTTTTTGACGACTGATTTTTGTCTTTTATGGAATGTCTTATAAAGGAGTACAGAACTAAAACGTCTTTGACAGTTGGCAACACCATGTAACTTAGGTCACTAAGAGGTCCAAAAATAGGGCAGTTCATTGTAGCTCTTGTAGGTTCTGTCATTTTAGCACTCAGTTTCACACGTTACTTTAAAATAACAAATCACAATCACAATCACTCAATACGTCGGCCGTAGCGCTGCAAAGATGCCTTCCTACTAACAAAGGGAATACAACATGCGCCACTACAAGCGGTATTCCCTCCTATTAATGGAGGGGGAAACAAGATTATGTGGCGTTTAAATACTTCAGAACTTATTAGTGATAAAAAATATAAAAATACTCATTTTGTTGCAAAATATTGGATTGCTAGTATTTTGAGGTATGTTATATGATATAATAAAAAAAATATCTAATATTCTAAAAAAACAAAAATTCACCGCCCTGTAGAGGGCAATAGATATTTATTGTTTTTGTTCTTCTTTTTTCTGGGATCTAACCATACGTATATGCACATTTTGCGACCTATTGGATTTAAAAATTTTGACTTTTATTTTTTCGGCCCACCCTAACGTACGTATAACGAGAAAGCTATGTATCGGTTTTAACTTTCAAACATGTTTTTTACATATCTCGAAGTTTTGTGTCCTAAACAATACAAAAAACGCATTTATAAAAAAAATTTCGTGTTTGATTGTGTGTGGGTGTTTTGAACTATTAAACTTATCGATTCAATCAAACACAACATTTTTTTTTCTATAAATGTGTTTTTTATATTGTTTTGGCCACAAAACGTCGAGAAAAAAAGTGTTTCAAATTTTAAACCGATTACGTAGTTTTCTCTTTATACGTACGTATATAAGAAAGCAATATTAATATATCATTTAGCGTAAATAAACTTCTAAAGCCAATTATTGTTGCAATTTCCTGAGTCCGTTCCTATCCATTACACGCCTCCAGACGTCCAACTGAAAAAAAGGTGTTAGCCTTCGCGCAGTTTATTAGAACCAAGATGTTACATCTTCTCTTTTCTATAATCTAAGGTTTACACCCACATCACATTCAAGAGGTACAGAGATTGTAACCTCGTGATTTTGAATTAAGGTTAAATTTTAGTCGGTGTATAGTAAGGACGAGAAGAATAATTAGTAGCTGTTTATTTACCGATGAAGCCATATTTACCAGGGATGGGGTTTTCAATCTTAGAAACTCTCATATTTGGGCTGACGAAAACCCTATTGCTACAAAGACAAACACATTCGCAATATAAATTTTCGATTAATGCGAAATTTTCTTAACAAAAATTTCCGAAATAAGTAGATAGGTAGGAGTGGACCACGTTTGGGGATATCTGAAATCAAAAGTATAAGGCTCGGAAATCAATAGCAGAGAAGAACTTGTTAACAGAATAAATAATGCTTGTGAGGAAATGAGGGGAAATCCGTTAACAATCGGAAAGACTACTCAGAACATACTTATGAGAGCTCGAAAATTTACTGAACGTGTAGTTTTTTTGATCATATATTCAGTTAAATGTTTTTAATTTTTTCAACGACTTAATCTTTATATTTTAATAAAATTAATATATTAAAATTATTATCGGATACTTAAGCATATTTTTAAAACGCCGCATAAAAAAATCTCACCACATATATTTAAAAATTTCCCCTTGTTTTAGTTGTAAAGATTTAAATATTGATAAGTAAGTGGTATTAAGCCAATAGTAATCCATTTATTGCATTTTGGCTTTAAAAATTTTATTAGTAGAATGAAACTATTTCAGTATAACTACTTTTTTTCCGTACTTTTAAAATATTTCGTCCAATTTTTAAAAATCTAATATACAGGGTGTTGTTTTTGGGAATTATCAAATTTCAAAAATTTTCCTAAAGAACGGACCTGGGTTTTGACTCAAATTTTTGCAGTGGTCGATTGAACTTTTGAAGCCATATACTTGTACCACATGAAAAAAATCTACAGGGCGGTTCCAAAGTGATGGCTTATAAAGTATCGGACTAAATTGATAAAACATCCTATACCTCAGTTATTAACTACATTTTGCTTATTTTTTAAATCAACTTTCACGATCGAAACCTCAACTTCGACTCACTAAAGATTCTTTTAGTTGTAGCAACATTGAATCTCCCGTCAAATAACCAATCATACAAACTCATTACTTCAAAATTGTAGCGCGGTAAAAACGAAATGCATTTCAGAAACGAATCGAGAAACATTACGCCATAGTATTAAACTGTATTTCAGCGTATTATCAATGTAACTTGATATTCTTCGTCACTTAAAACCTTTGGATAATCGACCATAAATCATTGTATATAACGATCAACCACTTTGTCTTTTAAAATAAATTTTATCAATCTGTATAGCGACAATCTATGGCCAAAGACTTAAATTTAGTACTAAATATAATTTTCCAAGGCGTAATTTAACTCATTCAACAACAATTAACGATAATCAAAAAATAATAGGGATAACCACGATTTACACCAAAAATAAATCTTTATTTACACAACACGTCCCAGAATACGAAAATCAGCTTTATACCCACATCTACATTTCTCAGAACACGTTTCATTTAATCAATATGAAATTACGTCTTTTCAGTACCCCATTCTAAATATCTTAACCCTGAAAACTTTTCCAACAATTGCAATTCTGATTACATTAACTCTTGAAAGAAAAATATTTTGAATTTTCTGACACCTCGAAATTCGATAACGCGAAAAGACAAAAGAAAAGCATGTCTAATGTACGTACAATTTTCACACAGTGTGACACAATATAGCCAAAAGTAACAAATAATTATTACACTGAACTCTCGTAACCCTATGTGTAGCATTAAGCATTACACATAAAAGACAAATGTGATAAGGCTCTACTGACTTGTAACACTTAAATTGGCTATAAATAGTGCTCAAAAAGTCCAATACAATCCAAATAAAAGAATAAGTTAAATAATTAACCCTATTAAAGCAAACATTCGTATTATAAATGTGCGTAGACTCTCATTTATATTTGTCCCTACTAATTTGAGTTAGTCTTAAACTAAAGCACATAAAAGAACAATAGTAATTAGAGTTGATTGTCCTTATGGGGTAACTAAGATACGAGCACTAGCTCTTTTTAGGAAAATCAATTATATACGACACAACAGATACAAATTGAAAATGTAAACTTTCACTATTATCACACAATAAAATATTTAATTTTTAATGACCCAGTTATTCTTTACTAAAATTTAATTTAATAGTTGGCTTTATACGTTTCTCAAGCTGTTATGTTGATAGCAGGCTGATGTTTGTTTTAATTTTTCAATTTTAACAAATTTAACAGATATTACTACTGGCGAAGATAACTGTAAGTGTTATCGAAACGTTTAGATTGTATAATTTAAAATACACTATTGAAAAACCCAAAAAAAGTATCTTAATATACAAATTGGGCTTAATTTTTAAATTTCTCCTTTTGTCGTGTTATCCTAATTCATTTTCTATAATTAACCCCTTGGAATTGCGTCGCGCTAAGAGTCTTCTAATGTCCTACACTCGGTCTTGTATTTTAGTTCACTTATGGCCGTTTAACGCGGCCAATAATTATGCAATTATACTGAATGTCTCTTTAATGTCTATGATTGAAACTTAGTGGTTTAATTCACGCAATAACAAGGTTCTCAAATGTTTATTCACTTGATTTGTTTTGTCTTTCACAAGAGCACATCATTTACATCCGCGTTAACGGTGTTTAATAAAGACTTAATTTTAAGTTATAATGTTCAAAAGCTCTTATTTATTTAAAAATGATCACTTCGTAAGTTTCCTTTACAATCGCGCATATTTGATAAGTAGCATTCACTTTGCATAACGGTTACTGTTTATTCCACAAAAAATTTGGCCTCCGTAAATAAATGAACACCCAGTAAACGCTGATGTATTTTAATGAAATTTTTAGGAAACATGTATTTTATTCCTATTAAGGAACGATGAAAATTTCAGCAAGATACAATGAAGATTAATCAAGTAACCATCGACAACGACTCAAAAGCTCTTTCTTTTCATTTGACAATAATTAATTGTCAATGTTAATCATATTCGTAAGCTTAATAAGTAAACACATTACAGTTGAAATAATGCCTCCTGTACGACATCGTGCAATTTTCTATCAGTTAACCAAGTTTGAACGTGGCAGAATAATCGGTCTATGAAGAACCGATATTGCCGCTCGCATGGGACGCAGTGTTACCACAATTTCCTTATGTTGACGAACATGCTTATAAAATAATGAGCAACGATTACGTTTGCATCCCGAACGTCCTAGACGCACCACTGATCGTGAACATCGTGCTCTTCGGCTTGTAAGTCTTCAGGATCGTTTTTCCTCAACAAGTGAAATCGGTGAGAGATGGAGAGGATTATCTGATCATCAAATCTTCCTACGATAGACGTATCGAAGAATTAGATCTGTTAGCCTCACATCATACCGACCAATGTTTTGTTTACCATTAACTCCACGCTGTCGTATTGCAGGGCGGCAATAGTGTAACGGCATGTTACACTGGAATGTGTAATGGAATTAGGTCATTTTTAGTGACGAATCTCGATTTTGTTTATGGGGTCATGATGGTCACAGATTGGTTAAAAGGCGTCCTGGAGAAAGACGCAATTTGCAGTTTTCTGTACAACGACATACTGCTCTCACTAAAGGTGTGGGGGGCTATCTGTCATAGAAGCAGATCTCCTCTAGTAGTTATTGAAGGAACATTAAATTCAAATCGGTACATGAACAACGTTCTTGAACCAGTATTACTGTCATTTCTATAAGAAATAGAAAATCCAATTTTTCAGCAAGGTAATGCGTAGCAGCATACCGCAAGACTTGCTATGGGGTTTCTAAATACTGCTAATGTTGATCTGCTTCCATCGCCTTCTCGTTCGCCAGACTTATCACCAATCGAACATTTGTGGGATATGATAGGGCGGAGAGTAAATAATCTACAGCCACTCCCAGACAATGTAGATACTCTTCAACAACGGATTTTAAAAGAGTGGGATAGTATATCTCAGGTTAGCATAAATTCACTCATTTCAACTATGCCTAATCGGCTAGCTCAGTGCGTGAGAAACAGATTATTAGTATTAACAATAGTTGTATCTTTCTAAAATTATTATCATCGTTTATTAATAGGAATAAAATGCACGTTTTCTGAAAATTTCATGAAAATACATTATCGTTTACTGTGTGTTCATTTATTAATGGCGGCCAGTATATGTTTGAACTTCTATTTATATCTTTCAAAAGTCTCACAACGAAAACATTTTCAACTTTATACAGATCGTACTTAAAGTCAAACGCAACCACTCGTCTATACTCTAAATGTTGATTCTGTATCGGTCTAGGATGAGTCCCAATTGTTTATAGGTACACTCCACAATCATGCAAACGCCACTTTTATGGCGATTATTTAGATCAACCATTCTTAAAGGGGTTTACTTGTCGCATGGTCTGAACATCTGAAACGAAAATAAAGCAAACGAATCTTCCTGACCTACGCCATTTTGAAGTTTGAAAGAAAAATGTAATAACTTTCTGAAAGTCACAGATTAGATTGTGATACTTACGTCGTAGAATATTCAAATCAATCTAAACTTTACCTAAACTTTACACGAAAATCTTAGGTGTGGGTGGTGTGTTTTTGAGCACAAAACAGTAAATCTTAATCTGAATCATACTGAACATTTTGGACTTAACATTAGAGTTTATTTATATGTATAAACCGTACGCGTTAAATACTCGAATTATATTTTATTCTTAGTTCCACAAGCATTTAATCATGGGCTACTCATTTACGTTAATTCCTTGGTGCACGATAGTGATTCGGTTAGAGGATGGATTCTCCTGTGCCGTTCTTGCGGGCATAAATTTACATTTAAATTTGAAGGAAAAATTCCCTAACCACTCAGATACCCATCCCAAATACATATACTGTTGTTTTCTAATATTAACCGATATTTTCATACATTTCAGTAGCGTAAGATATTTCCTAACATGCAAGTTATACTCAAAAAAAAATCCGTGCGTAAATAGCTATTTGCGCTATTCCTGTTACTTATTTACATCTTACCGTTACCTTACTAACCAAGTATTGCGGTGGTTATCATTCTGAACCAAAAGAACCTGATACGTTTATGCTCCAATTTTAGATCTAAAGTGCATGTTCTTGAGTGAAAAGTTAGCAAAAGTAATTTGTGACTCCCAATTATTAGGTAGGTGAACGTTTCATTTATTATGCAGTTAAGAAAATACTGCGACTATTACGTTCGCCTTAATGGAAATAAAAGTTTTAGCCTCACAAATACGTTAACGCATTTGTAAATACTTATACTTCTGCTTACCTTATTTTTTATTTAATACGCCTTGTTGAAGTGGCGCTTATGGCATTAATTATGAAATTTGAAATTTATTTAGGAGTAAGTATGGATTTTGAAGTAACTTTTCAGATACTTTACGGTTTGTTATGACCCACGACCTTCTTGGGCGAATTTATTCGGCAACTCGCTTATACGACGCTCAGTGTGTATTCCTTGAGGCATATTAAACTGTTGACTGTCTCAAAAACTTTATAACAAACAACTTTTATTATGTAAACAACGTTTTATCTCTCAGGCACCTATTAAGGTTTGGTATAAAAGCGGCAGGAATACTTTTTGATTTTTTCTATTCAAAGTGATGATATGTAATACAACATCTAACAACTATAACAAAGGAAATTGAAGTGAGAGTTGGTACATAACAACACACCTTTGTACACATACTTATGCTGGTTGATTGACCGTTTCACAAATGCTTGTAGTGACAGTGAACCCACACGCACGTTCAATTTGGATTTAACGATTGATGTAATTTTCCTACTGCTATTAATCCTTACAATACTGATGTGCCTTTTTTAACAAATTAAGTTTCAAGACTTCGTAAGGCACTACATGATGTATGTTCGAGTCATGCTCCAGTTGTTCTAACATGATAGTGTACACTAAAAGTACCTACTAAACTATTTGACATTAGACATTTGGTGCAGTATTTCTTCCGTATATGTTTCACTACAGATAAGTTAGTGCCATCTTCGATTTTAACAAGACGAGTCTAAATCTCGCTTTGAATTTACTTAGTATTTACATATTATTCGTTACGATTAAGTAAGAAAAGGTGTTTTAATAAGAGCGCAAGACTTGAATTGCGCGCTATTTTAGCTGTTATTATGTCACGTGATTGTGATATGACAAGTTGATAAAAGGCAGATGGGAGGTAGTAAATATGGAGTATTACACGATAGAACAACACGTCCTGATTGTTAAACATTATTATCAAAATGGTGAAAGTTTGATTACAACAATGCGTGGAATTCGCCAAATTCATCAACTGTGAAGAGAATAATTCAAAAATTCGAGCTTACTGGGTCGGTTAGTGATGTCAAACAGAAGACAAGTGCTCGTAGAAGTCAATCAGAACAAAACATTACGACAGTTCGCGAGAGAGTAATCGAGAATCCAGGAACGTCCATTCCTCATCATGCACAATAATTGGACATTACACCAGCCACATTATAACGAATTCTCACTAAAGATTTGCATCTTCATGCTTACAAAGTCCAATTGATTCAACAACTTTTGCCAACCGACCGTGCGCAGAGAAGATAGTTTACCAATTGGATCCTTTAGCAACAAGAAGTGAATGCCGATTTTGTGAATAAAATCATGTTCAGTGAGAGCCTCATTTTCACCTCGATGGCTTCGTTAATAGGCAGAACAGCTACATTTGAGGTATATGAAATACAAGAATGGTTCATGAGAAGGTAAAGCATTCAGGACGTGTCACGTTTTGGTATGCATTGTGGTCTGGATGAATCATTGGAACGTTTTTCTTTAAAAACAAGGCAGGAGAAATTTATCGCGCTATGATAACTCAGTTGGAGAGTATTACTCTCGACGACATATGGTTTCAACAAGACGGCGCCATTTACCATGCTTCCCATGAAACATTGACAGTCTTTTCCTGATCGTGTCATCTCTCTATTGGGTGACGAAAGTTAACCGCTAAGTTCTTAAGGTTTAACGTCTTTGGACTTTTGGATGTGAGGCTATCTGAAGTCAAAGGTTTATGCTAACATGCCCGCGCTACCAAAGGTCAAAGTTACACGCTGTATCAATGAAATACCACTAAATGTATGCAACACCGTCAGTGAAAATTTTACTGAAAGAGTATGTACCAGCAAATCCGTGGCGGACATTTACCAGATGTGTTGTTCCATATATAAGTCCTAAATGTTTACATTGTAACTAAGTAAATATTTCAATTCGTCGCTACAGAAAACCATGTTTTTTTGTTCCTGGAAATCTTGCTCCCTTATTGAAACACCCTTTATATTGATTTATTTTGTGCTTGCGGTTAAAATGCATTGAAATGTGTTGCTAAGGTAACACGTTAGCAAACATAATAAAAATAATTATCCCTATTCATTCAATGATTTAATCTCAAGATTGAACAAAAATATCTATGTGCTTCGTAATTTTTAACTGTTAGTGTGTCTTCTGAAACTTGAAGAAGCGCCTATTATGGTATGTGTGATTCCATTATTACTTATTCAGTCTTAGTATGAGTCAACTGCTTTGGCAAAGAGAGAATATTTAAATTGCAGCGAAGGGCTGTAATAACAATTTCTGAGCTAACGCTTAGACAAGATTGTAAAAACTCGTTTATCTAATTAGGCATTCTAACATTTCCTTGCATTTATATCATGAGTTGCCCGTTATATGCGCATAAAAATCAAAACGGTTTACTTTTACACGTAGATATTCATCACCATAATACTCGACATATATTTGACGTGTGTCAAGATTTTTCGCGGCTCAAAGCATCACATAACTATACACTACATATGGCACCCAAACTGTTTAATAAACTTACAGTTGAAACTGGATCATTTCCAATAAAAAAATTTAAAGGCATTATGTCTGTATTTTTAAAACGCTTAGCATTTTGCAGCATAAGTGAATTTTTAGATTTTGATATGCAACATTATAATTTTAACTAATGTAATACTAACTTATACTAGTAACTAGCAAATATTTTTTTTTCTGTTACTGACTTGTGTAAACGTATGTACCTATATGCATAACATCAATAACACGTTGACAGATTTCGCGGTCCGTACGGACCGACCGCTTAACACATTTCCGTATAGGAATTGGCGGTCCACTGGGTCGCCACATTACTACTTACTAAAAATGTTTCTCTTGGCTCTGGGATCGCTTATATATGCAATTTCATCATGATAACGGACCGCTACGACACTGTACGTTCTCACGCAACATCGAAATTTCCTATTGACGTAATTCCTACGTCGTTAAAAACATTAATTGGAAAAGTTGCCCAGTTAACAACTAAAATGGTTATACTTTAATAAATAAAACAACTTTTTATTCGTGTAACGTATAATAAGAGAACTACAAACAATGTACGAAGCATAAAAAGAAACTATATGCGTGTATATTCATAAAGAATAATGTAAAACACAACGCATAACACGTAAGTGAAGGAACTACAGAAAATACACATACATTATTGGTATATAATTGATGTATCTAACAGTTACGACCGGTGGTCCTTTGAAAAACATTCCAAACAATAATGGGGTTCCCCATCACAGTCTTTGCAATACGTAGTTACCTTGCGACTTGGTTCTTAGTAATCAGTCCCTTCTGCTTCTTGCTGTAACACCCTATACAATATTTTTTCATAAAAGAATGTGTATTGGTCCGTTTTCTCTTTTTCGAAGGACCAGGATTGTTTCCCTCTTCAGGATTCTTATAGTCAAAGAAAAGAAGAGACTCGATTATTTTCTTCTCTAAAATCGCTGTCCATGATTTGTTTGTATAGAAAGTGTGCATTAACGAGTGATGTCCCCCACAGTAACTCTATTACAAGCTTCCTATACCACTTTATGGTCTTTCGGAGAGAAGTATTGTAACTAGCCATTTGGTCACTGAGATCGATCGAGCTCTACCATCATTGTAATCCATTATTGCACGAGATTTTTGAATTTCACCAGTTCTTCTTTTTACAGCGACAGTTTTATCCGTATGGTTTGTAGAGAGAACTAACACATCACGCTTATCTCGCCATTTCATAACCCATATACCTCGTTCGTTCTCTTGACCATATACTTCGCCTAATTTTAACTTTTTTGTAGTTACTGCTTTCGGATTACCCCGTGGGTTAGATCTCAATGTTCCAGGAAGATGTGTTTGATCATCCAGTAGAATGTTAGCCAATTCTAAGCTGGTATAGTAGTTATCCGTTATGAGTATTCTGCCATATCCTAGCAATCGTTCAGAAAGAGCAGTTACAATTTTAGTAGGCACAAATACGGTGCTATCCTCGTCTATCTCCTTGCCAGCGTAAATTCTTATGTTTCACGTGTAACCTCGATTACAACAAAGCTTGAAGAGCTTGATGCCATATTTATGTCTTTTTTTGTGGAATATACTGCTTTAGTATCAGTCTGCCACAAAACGGTATGAGACTTTCATCTTCACAAATTACTTTTTCAGGGGGATAAACCTCTTGATATGTTTTGAACAGTAAATCGAGCAATGGCAAGACTTTATAGACTCTATAGATCCTCAGACATTATTATTATTATAGAAGTGCCAAACTCTTAGCAACAGTTCGAATCGTGCACCGGTCATAATTCCAGGAAGTATTGTGCTAAATAACCTTTTTAATTTAGACCAATAATGTCGTAAACTTGGCAGTTTCACAAGCCCCATGTAACAAATAATTCCTAAGAATTTTTTATCTCATTTGCGTTAGTTGGTTCCCAAGTGTGCCGTATTGAGCTTGGTCCAACGTCGTCTGTTGTAGTTATAAGCTGTGTAGCGTAAAGGTTCGTCTAGTCTACCATCAAATTAATTACATCGTTATTTATGAATAATAAGAAGAAATCCTTGGGTTCCCAATCGATTAAGGCTTGATTCCTGCTTCTTGGTCAAATGTAAACTGTAAATGGTTTCCTATGGGAGTATTCCACAAATTCTTGTGAGACGTTGCAGCAGGTTCAGTTGTGCTTTCTACGGCAGACGATGTTGATGGTTCCACTGTAACTTCATTACGTGCTATTTCATCTGTTGTTTGTTGACTTGTGATCTTGAGGATGGCTTTGTCGTCTTGTATTTAACTTAGCTGATTTTGCAAATGTGGAACTACATTCTTTCCATTTTTATCTCGTTTTTTACGGTTGTACTAAGCAGTCTTCTTCTGAAGAGGTAGCGGAATTACTTGCTGTAAATTCAAAATCACTGCCATCACTTGCTGAATAAGAGTCCGGTTCGGACAAGTGAAAGTTAACGTATTTTTTTCTTATAATGTTTGAATCTAGCATATACCGAATTATTTACGGAAAATATTGATTACGGCGGGTTAGAATGACGGAATACACATTGACTGTAGAGTAAGTGAGTCAATAAACATTTCTTTTAGACTAGGTAGCAAGGTAGCACCGTGAAAATTTAAAATTTAAACGTCAAATATGATTGTTTACGATAGTTATGATATGACACACTTAGAAATTTTTAATTGCCATTATCACAGTAAGGGCCGATATTATAAACCTTGTTAAGCTGAACTTAAATTTAATCTCCACTTAAATCTATATAAGTGACAACTTGAAATATAATAAAGCACCCTTAAATTCAAGTAACCATTAAATGTCCATTTAAAGTAAGTAGTCAATTTCGTCCACTTAAAATTTAAGTGGTGATCTGTACTGTCAACTCTGTCAATTAGGGTCCACAGAGTTCGGGTGTTACTTCCCAGAAGATGTCGTCAGTTTCCTCTATTTCGGACATTAAATCATCTGAAAATTCAGATGACAGTTTAGTAGTTCCGGGTCGACGGCTACCACGGATGTTTCGAAACCCGTCTAACCTATTTGAAAATTTATCAGATGATGAATTTAGAGATCGTTTTCGAATGAGTAAAGAATGTACAATGAAATTAGATATAAAATATCTAATTTTATATTTTCCTTTTCTTTTTCCTTACAGATGACACCATCTTCTGTTTAGTGGGGGCCCTACTGAATGCAATATTATGTGTTTGAGTCTACAGAAATGTGTTGGTGATCTACAAAAAATATGTGTTCAATTATTGTAAGCAATTGTAAAATAATGTGTTATTTAACACATTTTAACCAAATACACATATATCAATACATACACTATTAACCTCAACATTTGGAAGTACCTGGTCATCTGGGTTTTCTATTATATACATTGATTCTTGTAAGTCATCCTCTGATGGACCTATTTCGTACAAAGCATAAATGTTTGCATTAATATGGTCATAATTACCTGCAATAGCTTGAGTGCTATCATAGAGATTGTTTAATTCACAATCAGGTGTTGAAGAGATTTCTAGGTATTTCTCACTTATGAAATCCAATTTAATTTCTACTTTCCCTCCCCCTGTTTTTCAAATTTCGACCTTAAAGAATATATTTATGTTAAAGACAATTTTAAAACACTTCAATAACTCACATTTTCTCTGGATTGTTCCTTCTTAGCTTTATGTCGAATGCTTTCCAACAAATGTTTTAGTTGAATCACATTTCTAATTCCCGTTTGTTGATTACAGTGAAATTCATTGGTGATTTTTTCCCAGGCTTCGTTCTTATTTTTTAAGCCAACAGCATCGGTCTTCTTGCTTTCAATTATGTTCATATATTTCTGAAGATTGTAGAGAAGTTGAAATTTTTCTTCTAGGTTATGTATGTGCCAGACACAAAACAAAATCGAAATTTCAAATATGACCAAGTAGACTATTTGCGCCGTCGATGTAATGCATATAGAACTACTTGTAGCTTAATCGCAGCTTTTGTAAGTAGGCAAATACCGCCTTTATAATAACTGTTTCGGTTTAAGCTGATAAATGTAAGAGATACTTAAGTGTAGATTTAAGTGGCCTTTATAATATTGGCACAAAAAGTTTTAAATCATGTGCGATTTAAAATGTTGTAACATCACGATGTTGCTAAATTTTGTCATACAAACTTGTTGTCAATTTCAAAACAAATAATAAACGAGGATAAACAAATGTCCAAAATGAAACGAGGCTCATCACAAGAATTGAAAGCCAATTTATTTGGTGCTGATATCACTAGCACTAACAATGTTCGAATGTTTTCAACATATTTCCGGTTAATACCATTTGATGGAATGCAATCGAAGCAAGTTGGAAGGTATGATCACAAAAACAAAAAGATGAAATCTATTGAATGCGCAAACATTATCCACGAATATAATAAACGTATAGGGCAGCGTAGGTTTGATGGATGGGTCAGTTGGAAGATCAAGGCAAAATCAATGAAGAGGACAAATCGCGTCCCGTTTCACATATTTGACCTAGTTATGATCAATTCGTATTTCTTATTTCGGCGCATTCATGGAGGTGCAACACCCATCATACCCAATTTTAGAGAACAGGCAGCTGTAACCCTACTATCATATATGTCTGCACCGGTAGAGCGCAAACCGGTTGGACGTCCTCGAACCGCAACTAGACAAACCATTTTATCTTCATCGCCACTCTTATTCCATATAAATACGTCTACTTCATCAGGAAGTCCACCATGAAGTCGAAGTTCCACTCCACAAGGCAACTAATCCGTTACCCACTTCCTACAAACGTGAGGTACGACAAAATGGACATGTTATCCAAAAAAGGTGGTAGACAGACATGTAAATATCCTGATTGTGGATCAGTAACGCAAATAATTTGTGTAAAATACAAAGTCAACTTATGCCTTACACCAACCAGATTTATGTTCAACTTTAAATTAAAATCCCATACTGGAATTCGTCAACGCAAATTGACATTTTTTGTCAATTTTTTTTTTTTTGAAAATAAAAACTTGGGCACTAGAGAGTTAGCATCACATCGAGAATACATAAAGCTGTTATAAATGTACTTTTATTTAAATGGGAAGTGGTACATTAATACTTTTTTATATTGGGTAAGCTACCTATTTTAGCCATTTGCAGGATCTATATTGGTCACTCTCCTGGCACATATGCAAATATTATTATCGTCGCAATACCATTCTCTGTTAAATCTCGCTTTGCAATATATTGTACAACATAAGTCACTGGGACATGTTCTATCAAAACAAACTGTAGGATTAAAAATCGTTACAAACGTTACATTATATCACATTAATTATAACTTACATGAATCGAAGACCGCACACAAGCTCAACAGAACAATAGCAACAAAAAAGGCACAAGTCAACAAATGTTTCTTCATGACGATCATCACTTAATAAAAATTGTATCAACTTTATCATCATCTTCATAAGTAATTTGCCTTAATATTTATTTTTTAGATGTACATTCCATAATGTGCTTTAATACATTTATGGACATCAGTAATATTAGACGAAATCCAATTATCCACTGCTCATTCGGTTACCTACATATTTAATCCCTTTATCTTTCCAAATTGAACATTTTTCCTTCATTACAAAATTATTGTTTAAAGTCCTGATTAAACGATAGCAAAATTATCTGATACCAAGGATGGCAGGTCTTTAACTAACCTTTTTGCATCTAATTTTTTGTCAACATGTTTAAACATTCATTAAAATACGCTTCATTGTTATTAAACAGTGAAGTAAAATACTATTCCTAACGACGGTGGAGTAACTGGAAGTGTCCGAGAGAATTTATTTAAATATTTAATTAATTTAGTCGTCTGATTATAATATAGTAATTTAGTAGGGACAAGTTGCAAATTTAACCAACCAATTGAATACTAACTCAAGAACTTAATATATTTTCACATGCATAATACAACGTCGAACACAGATAAGATTGGGTAAATCAGTGTGATATGACGAATCAGATGAAACGGTGAATTAGTCTATTTCTTTTCCCGCTACACAGATATCTCTGTAAGTCTGAATGCCGACAATTTATGATCATCTGTTTAGTGAGCATCTATTGAAAACTAGCCCCATTTTAGTAACTGTAAGTGATTTGAACAAAACTGTTTTCGATGCTCAATAACTTTTATACGATGCATGCGTTTGTAAATGTTGCTTCAGGTATTAGTTGATAATATATTCTACCTTCTTAGACTGCTTATGTACTACATAACCTAGAAATTGTTGCCTCTAATGTTCTCGTCTTCCTATCACGCTACACCTACACCGTTTCACCATGGCAAATGAGGAAATGGTGAACTCGGGAATAGGTGATACGTTGAAAGACGTTTCTTACCTTTTCGTATTTATCGGCCTAAGTAAATGTTCTATCATCATTGTTCCAGGCGAAGATGTCTAAATTTTATAAAACGCATCGAGAATCCACCCGTGCTGATTGAATGGAGGAGCAACTTAAAGATGCAGTAAAGACAGTACAAAATTGAATGAGCCTGAATGAAGCCTGAAAGGGGTTTGGGGTTCCATGGTCAACGCAGAAGCAAGAAATAGCAAACGGGTGCTTTACGAAAGAAGCGTTGGGTGGGCCGCCAGCCCTAACATAAGAGTGTGCAAAAAAGATGGTACAAGATAGCAAAAATTCGGATTTTCACCGACAAGGACAGAAGTATCTACCATGGTATAAAAGCTGGCACAGGAACGATGTAGAAGTTTGAACAAGAAAAACGTTTAAGGCTACTTTTAATTACTGAAGGACATCTTGATAGAGAACAACTTCCTTAATAAACTGGTAAATAGCATCCGGTAAAAAGATGAAGCAATATCTATAATGGCTTGCAGCAATGGAGAGGGCATGATGTTATCCCCAGCATGTGTTTTAAAGGGGAAAAATGAAAAAGTCAAGTACAAGGGCGGTGTGCCGCCGAGATTCATAATTTCCATATCAAAAATGGCCTGCGTAATTTTCCTTCTGTTGCTAAAGAACCATTTTGCACCAAGGAAGCCTGCGGGAAAAGTTATGCTCATTCTGAATTGATATAGCTCCCATTGCAGCAGTTTGAATGCATTAGACAATTTTGAGAAGAAAATAACAGTTTTTCTCTTTCTACCCAGGTACACTAACTATTACCTACAGCGACTAGCCAGAGCATTTTTGACATTCTTTCATTAAAATGAACCCAAATAGAAAATTTTCAAGGCCAGCGTTCGGAGGACTCCTTGAAAAGTCATGGGTACAAGCTGCTACGACAGACAACGCTATATCGGGGTCAAAAGCACAGGAATCATTCCGTTTAATTCTGATACCATCTCCGAGTATGCTTTTTTAACAACTTTAGATCAACAACAGTAAAACAACAACAGGAAAGATCTACTTCACCCCAAACAGGTTGTTCGTACTGGCAAAAAAATCCTAAATCCCTCGGAAGAAGCAACTGCAGAAGTAGCTAGCGATCAGGAACTTGAACACATATAAGCTTCACCACAACCCGGCTGCTCGCTACTGGCGGAAAATCCACAGGAAAACATGCATTCCTCATCAAAGGTAACAGATCTGTATTCAGCAGTGGCAACAAAACAATCACAAATAACCCTTGGATGATATTTTGCCGATACCTAAAGTTGCATCTGAAAAGAGGAATTCCAAAGCTGTAGCTGACGTAAATTTTCCACCAAACATCGTCAATCTACGAAACGGAAAAGGACAAGACAAAACAATTGAGGCAGTGAAAAGTGAAGCAAATGCTAAAAGGAAGGCCAAAGAAAAAACCATAACAAAAGAGACTACCAATAGAAATACCAAAAAGAAGCAACCTCAGAAAAGTAAAACTCCTACCAATGTTGTGTAAGGTGCGGTGAACTGTACAGCTGCACTGAAAAGGACGGGAATTCAATAATGACTGTGTGATATGTGATAAAAAGCAAAGAAAATAGGTTCACAATTTCACTCAAAGTATATTCGTCATTTTACCCGTATGCATGGGTGAAATAATGAATTTGACAAAAACGAGTATTACTTTTTTCAAGCTCAATTTTTTTTCTATATATCGCCCTGATTTACCCTTACTTAAAATTCCAGTTCTCATAAATATTAACATATACGCCCTTTCCTTAAGTTTACAGTATAAATGGAAATTTATCTAAACTATAAATATAGCTAATTTTAACTTAATCATTCATTTGTGTAGTCTCAAAGTAATTTATACCTACGAATGACTATCTCTGTCTTATCATTTAAATTAACAATTGAATGTCCTATAGGTTTCGAACTATCTAAATCTACATCATCGGTATTATTATCTAGTATCATATTTTGGAAATAGTAGAACTAGCTTATAATTTTATTACATGCCTTTTAAAAGCATGTTTATTGTCCTGCTGTGACTTCTAGGTCATTTGCCGAAACTTATAATTGGATGTTTCTCTCGCTTATAGGATTATAATTCCGAATAAAGTGTTGTTCTTAAAAATTCTCAAGTCAAGGGTGAACTAATAAACAAGAAAGAAAAAGGTTTGATACATATATTATCCTATATCTTTTATGAAGCTAAATATACACACTTATACTACCTTCACTACATTAACAAAACAAATATATATATATATATATATATATATATATATATATATATATATGCGACTCGAGAGCGGCTTTCGTTTGATGGCAGTCAACCCACTGCTTCTGTACGGTCACTCTAAGAAAGTAAGATTAACAGCACAGTTGTAATAAGGAATTTAAACTCGGATATAATTAACTCAACATACATGAATAAAACAAGTTAGGAACTATTTTGATTACGTTCCCGGCTGGTAGAACACAGAAGTATATAACTTTATTTACAGTTAAGGCCGGTGATAGCAATTTTATTTCTCGTTGTGTTACGGGCAACAATGGCAGCAGAATCGAGAGCAACAGGGAAGGAAAGGACCGATAGCTCAGTGAAATAAAGAGCGTGGGCGTGTTAATAAATTTGGTGATTAGGATAGCTTCTAGTGTATCTCTCTCTCTCTCTCTCTCTCTCTCTATATATATATATATATATATATATATATATATATATATATATATATCGAGTAATTCACAGCTAAGTTCCAAATAAACAAAAACACTTTGTCTCATAACTAAGTGATTCAGTAAATTAACAGCCTTGGTCCGGAGATTCCTGCAAAACTTCAAAAATCTGCACATAGTCACAATAAAATAACGTGCTAATAGACAAGCTGACCAGTCATCATTCTTATTTACTCTACCTTTACCTTACGTTAAATCTCAATGAAACTTAATATCTTAAAATAAAATGATTAAAAGAATGAATGAACGCTGCCACTGTATAGTTGTGAAAATCAAAATTTTCATAAATACAAAAAAAAACTACTCGGTAACGTTAACGTAATCATATCTTAGCCTTTAAATTGAATACCACATAAATAATAACCCTGTGAAAAAGGAGTGAAGTCGCAAATAATCTTAGACTCAAATTCATTAACGATATTCATATATTATGATAACAATAATTAATTGAACAAAACAGTCAGAGTATTGATACAGTTGTCAAAACACATTAAATTTACTTCCGGAAGGGAGTAGAGCGCCATCTTTCTTACGTAAAATTCAATAGTTAAATCGGGATGACTCTTGCTACGTTCAATTACCTAAATCATCTGCCATGAATACCTTAATTTTAATTAACACCAAACGGAACAACAACGTCGAAAAAATAAATTTAGGAAAATTTGTATACAGTATTGAAGATAAAATAAAAATAACGCACAATACGCAATGGTACAATCCACGAGTGAATACACTTTTGTAAAATTATTTTAATCGCCTGAAGGGCTTTTGCATAAAGGTATACAAAAAAAAATCGTATCCAACCGCCTTAACAAGTACAAACAAATTAACCTTATTAAAATCACCAATAAAAAAGATTGAACGTAGCAAAACAATTACCTTAATTTGCACAAAATTATCACGCTAAATTCCTCCTATTCCTTTCCAAAGCGGCAAAACAAAACTCGTGCGATTGACCTTTCTGGTATTTGATCGATGATTACCAATAACTCTTCAATCTCCTTGATACTGGCTTCCAATACGGTAACTTAACGGTCGTCAACTTGCAACGATCCATTTTCAAATTATATATTTACCCGAAAGTATTCAAGATGTATCTTCCTGATGCACAAATAAATTTTCGATATAAGAATCCGCCAAGCACGATTTAACCCAAGTATAAATAACACAAAAGTGAACGGGAAAAATTCCCCTAGGGTAACTTCAAATACCCCGGTAGAATGCAAGTAAATTTAATGTGCCCCCAAGTTCATACCCCACGTTCAGTGTCCAACCTCTTTATTCTATAGCTCGACTTCAACTAACTGAAAAAAAACTCCGCTTTCCCCACAAGATCACGTCATCCTTTTTAATCGTCACATTAAAAAAAACATTCACACTAAATCTGCTTAGTGGACTTTTTCCAGGAAAAGAAGTAGGCTTTTATCTACAAACGAGATACACACATCCTGTTTTTCAATTAGAGAGCTTATTACTCAAATAAATTTTCCATACATTCCACAAGAATAATTCCGTATACAAGTGAGCTGGTGAACTTGAAGCACAAAGTGTAGAACTATATACCGGCGACTGAACCATTCGTTATCAACCAAGGTAACACAAATTTTATATCCATATATATTATGTTTCTTAAAAAACTGTTTTCTACCATCATGCAATTTAATTCCGAAAGTGCGATATCAATTTTAAAATAACAATTCCCGATAACAACGATTTAATTTAAAATTCGACTTATAATATTTTAAATATCCTAATATTAAAAAAAAAAGATCCTGCGGCAAATGTTAACCACACGTGACAGTTGAAATATTTTTAAAGGAGTAATAAACTCGATCTATGTTACCTAGACTATCTAGGTCAGAAAGAAAATCGATATTTTAAAACTTGTGTAACTACTAGCTTTTCTTGAATTTAAAACTCATTTAATAGAATTTTAACGCGATTAATCTATCTAACGGGATTCATTTAACTAATAGGAGCGGTTTTAATTAGTGTTTTAAAACTAATTAAGGGAAATCAGGTGTTCTAGTGAGGTTTGGTAACTAGGTGAAATTATAATGAGAGGGGTTTAGTATTCTTGTTTAGAAGCACCGCTGACGGGGTGGTGGACACAAATAGCTACTGAATTTACAGGGTTAATTGCGTAGGGGAAATTTGATGGTGGACATTCCAGTATGAAACATCTTTATACGAGAACGAGCAGTTTGTTCGCAAGGGACAGGTGTCGTTCGTAAGCGAGAAATGGTGGTAGTGTGGTGGTAAATATTTGATCTCGGTACGGTTAAACCTTCAGGAATAATTCATTTACTGGAATGTTTATCTTTTGTTTACCGGTGGGCAGGATACGTAATCTGATATTAAACAATGTTTGAGGCAGGAATAATTCTGTAATCTCGGTTTATCCCATGCGGTTCAGGCCAGATTCTGAACTCCGAAAAAAGCAGATTTTTAGAAACGGGCAATTACGTGAAATGAGAGAAAATGTAATACTCACTTGGTTTACGTAATTACTAGACGGATTCAAACTTTTATAGCAGGAATAATGATTAGATTTTGGTCTGGTTTATCGCTTTCATTTCGGTGACACTCTGCACTTTAAATAAGCTGCCGTGGCGGCATGTGGGTGTAAGTTTATATGTAATTAGTAGACCTGAACTGACAGCTCCGTTGTGCTTTCAAATTGACACTATGGGGCCGACAAAATTCAGGCCGACCGCCTTTCTATCCGACTGCAGGGCGGGCTGTTTGAGCTCGAGGTAGGAAAAGAAAGGTCACAGTTCACGTCCTCCGCAAGGAGTAGGGTGGGCTGTTTACTTTACCATTTACCTTATATTTTAGTTTTAATTTAATTTATGTCGGTTAGTTTACGTGTTTGTGTATTTAGTTTAGTTTTTTTCACATTCGTTTAGTTTGAGAAGAATATTTTAAGAGTAACCACATTCTCCGGTAACGTAGTAAAAGAATTCCTGCTTCTGCATGCAAACTACTGGTAGGGCTGGTTGGGAACGCTTCAATAGCGTATCTGAATCTTAGATTCTATATGACATTCGATTTTCTAAGGCATGATTTACTTGCCGACATGTACGATATACAGGCGTATCAAGCCGCCTTGAGAGAATAACAGGTTTGTACATGCGTAATAATATTTCTCTCTCTGCGCTCCACTTGCAGTTTGTTAAATATATTATAATGTTTAGTACTTCCCTGGATTTAATCTCCAGTTGTTCATCGTGATTTAGCCACGATAAAAAAGTATTTAACGTTACTCCCAGAAATCTATATTTTTATTTACATTCTATTTTATGGTTGTCTATTGTCAGATTAGGTTCGTGATGTGGAGTTCCTAATTTGCAAAAGTGCATATAACAAAAGTAGTATTTTATTTGTATGTTAAAAATGTTTAATGACCACCAAATTACATACGTTTTTTTCAAAGTAAAGCTCTTAGGATTTTAAAGTGCTGTTGATTATTACTCAATGAAAACGTTAAATGAAGGTCAAATATATAAGGATTTTAACTGTATGCGACAAATTCTGAATGATTGGGTTAAACACGTTTAAAGGGAGACAGGAAAGGGAGTAGCGAGTTTTAGAATGAGTTATAGTAATATAAGTTGAATAGTTTGATTCTACTAGTTTATATATTTGCAAGCCCCTATTGAGCTACATTTACTTGCAATGTACTTTAATGCGGTTTAAGTTCGAAATCGAAGGTTGGGCGTGAGTTCTTTTGGATCGAGTTTATTTGTTGCTACGTGGGGTTCCAGACTGACGAATAAACAGAAAAGGGTTTTAAACATATATTATCTTGTACCTTGTCATATCTAAATATCCACACACTTAATCTAAAAGAGTATGTACAACAATAAAACAAAATATAAAAAGATTTACAACAAGAAAAAAATGGAATTACTCTAGTACAACTAAAATGCTCTTCGGCACGGGAACACCGGGCGGTCTCATCTTAACCTACTCGGGCCGTACGCTTTTGTTTCCTTATGTCTGAGAGAAATAATATTAATGATAAAAGTAAAAAATTTCACTCACGCGTGAAAAGAATTCAAAATACGTTAATATAAAAATCAGAAAATATTCCTGAATACGTCCCTAACCTGTAGTAGTTAGAGCAACAGGACTGAATTTTTACTGTTAAAATATACAAAGCACTTGGGTCGGCGGTCTCTACCTGGAAATAATTCCGTGGCAGTTCAAGAAAATTAGTATTTTTAAGTTTGAACATACGCTTTCGTTTTAGCAGTTTTTATCTACATTATTTATCAGAATTTTCATAGATTTTGATAATATTTCTAACTTGACTTATTTAAATCGCAGGATGTTTTAATTAGTTCTTAGTAATTAACTGAAATTATAATGAGAGGCTTTCCTCTTCCGTTTTACTTTCTATACGTAAGTAAGACTACTCGGCGACGACAACAGCGTAGGTGACCGTTTTGGTAACGATGCATTGGTGGCTCGGTTGATGGTGGGCATGGAGGTGGCTGATAAAAGGGATAGAGAGTGGCGCTGTATTTATTTTTTATACAGAGGGGAATTTTGTGTTTGAAATTGAGATTGCGGTTGTTCTCGTAATTAATGCTTTATACTGGAATATTTTTACAAGAAATAAGCGTTGCAGCGTTATTTGAGATTGCTTCGATCTCAGTAGGCCTGGTGGTGGTTAATAAAATCTTGGTGGTACAAGGTGAACTTCTTACCTCGGGAAATGTGTATGAGGCGAATAAACCTTCGGGAAAGATTAGTTTACGTGAATAAATTTTATTTTCACATAGACGGGATGCATAGAATTAGATAGTAGGCCGTCGCCTTGGCCGCCATCTTGGATTTTGACGTCACAAGACCGGCCACGTGGGAGACCGTATTTTTCACCCTTATTTTTATGGTTTCTTTTCAGAGGCATTTTTCAACCCTTTTTGCTGTACTAGGAGCCTTTTTGGTCAGGAATTTTTTTGTACTTGCTCACGTGAGGGGTGTATTTAGGGTTTGGTCTTGGGGTTGGACTTGGAGTTGGTCTTGAACTTGGACTTGGGGTTGGTCCAGGCGTTGGTCTTGGATTTGGGGCTGGGCTGGGTGACGGCTTCTTTTCGGGGGGCCTTTTTCAACCATAACTAAGGTCCTTTTGGTAATATTAAGAGCAGTACAACCCCTGGAGGTTAGGCAATTTCACGTGTTCTGATTGAAAAAGATTTTTGTTTAAGCTGTGTTTATTAATATGCATTAGGACCCATTTTATTTTATCAAATGAGATTACATAATTGTATTTCTTTTAATTCCTATCTACAGATTGTGATCTTTTACCTATACAAAAATTTATTTATACATTAGGGTTGTATTCTAATAATTAAATTTCACAGTCGTTTTAAATTAATCTCAACACGCAATGCAAAAAATTATTTAAAAGTTAATTACACGACACAGTAATCAGAATATTGTTTTTCTAAACGAATATTGAAACGGGTTGCTTACCTTTGAAATATCTTTAATCACCATTCTCTCGT
Source organism: Vesta saturnalis (assembly GCA_036346205.1). Classification (NCBI taxonomy): domain Eukaryota; kingdom Metazoa; phylum Arthropoda; class Insecta; order Coleoptera; family Lampyridae; genus Vesta; species Vesta saturnalis. The sequence continues at coordinate 2,411,845 of JARFJB010000390.1, forward strand.
TAAAATTGTTGTATATGCACAGGTCATCGGTATCCAAACACAATATTTTAAAAAAAAGATATGTTGTTTGCACTAGCTGTAATCAAATCTGTGCAACTAAATAAATAAATTAAGGTTATAACTACCGTTTTCTGCTGCACGTATAGGCACACTAATACCGCTTTCTATGTTTTGACTTATGCTTAGTTGATATAAAACTGGTTATAGAGTAAAAGTAATTTTTGGAATGTAAATAAAATATTATATATTGTACATACACACAAAATTGTTTTATAGAAAACAAATTCGTTATAAAATACTCATTAAAATATAACATAGAGTTAATTACAGTTGGTGTAATTGTATAATACCAATATTGAGCAGCATATTTTCTTTAATAATAAGTGCTAAAAATTATACATTTTTATAAAACGATTAAAAGAAGGAAAAAACAGTAGGTATTACGTAACGCTTAATTAAAAAACAAAGTAATAAAATCTCTTTTTATTTATCTGACTAGAATAGTAGAAAAACAAGAAATTGTACAATAATTGGATTATCTCGTCATTTAAGATTAAAGAATACAGTGAAAAACTTATTTAAAGAATCAAACATAGGTAAATTATGTAACCTAAAATATGGAAACATTAACGTATAAAGTTAATATAGATAGCGGTCCAATGCTGAGCTGGTTTGTTTGCAGGATCGGTGTTTACGATAATTGCACACGGTCTAGGTGCGTACCTTGGTAGTTGATTAGAAGCACATACAAGCCGAAACACATTCTTCTGGTGGCTGGGGATCGATTTTAAGCATCTTAACACTTGTGTCGCATACATCTTTGGAATTGGTATGCACCCAGTCTTGCAATGGTAAGGCGTTTTCCAGTGCACACATAGGCTCAAGGATGTTATGGTTTAAACAGCTATATGCTTTTGCTTCCTTTTTCAATTTTTTAAGCGACGGACAACCAGTCTCGTCCAGGTTTATTATCGGTTTGTTAAGAAACCTTAAAAACTGCTGTTTTTCACTGCCCTTAACGTGAATTTTGTTAAACGGGCGCAACACTCATCAACTCCTCACAGAAATTGTCGTAGTGTACATGACCTGACCACCATTTTAGTCCGTGATAATTATCCCCCAAAAACATTATCTGTTGTGACATGGATCTTGATATAAAGTAACCTCGAGGTGGTTTTATCAGTATCAGCGATAAACGACCATGATCTGTAACCATGGCAATTTCTTTCGATATGAATTCCGCTACGTCCAAGTATGCGTCCATATTCTTTCACTTGGTTCTGGATACTGAAGTTTGTAATCTAGAGTTACTCCTTTTTAACAGCTAAAATCCACGACCACGTTCCGATGTTTATCGATCTCGATCACGTTATCGAATTCTGCATACACCAAACTCTTAACAATTTCAGCGAGCTCTTCACCAAAGCCGACTTCCAGCCGAAGCGAACCGTTTCTATCTAAATTCCAGTGCGTGCTAGCGTTTGCACACAAGTCAGGTGCTAGGTCGAAGACCATTAAACAGTATCCGTTGGGGTAATCGCTTCTCGATATATCGTTACCCCCATTCAAAAAATGAATACCAGTGCCAGAGAATAAGGTGTGATACGCACTTACATATAAACCATTAGCTGTAAAGTCCGGCTGTAAGGCCTTCCAGGGTATTTGTTGGCCGTCAATATATAACGACATGTAGTTAATATTGCTGTGGTGAAAATTGAACGTATTTGAGGAATAATCACCGTTGAAGGCTTTATTTGCGAGAAAACCTACGATACATCGTTTAGGTAACTGACCCAGGAAAACATCCAATGATTTTCGCTGTATGCCCGCAGGTATAATTAACACTTTTACGTTGGTCCTTGTAACAGGGTATTTTGCTGCAGTTGTTCTAAAGCTTTAGCGTGTGCAATTAGAATAGCCGGATTGATTCACATACGTCTCCCCGGCAAGGTAGGGTCCATAATTCGCGTCTTGTAAGTTGAAGCGCGTGCAGCCATTAGACTAAAAGTATCTCTTGATCGTACAAATTTGGTCTTTAGCTCAACACCGCTTATGAGAAACTTTTCGTGATTAAACAAATCCAAGTGCACGCGACCAATCATCTCGATTTGTTTGCTGGTCGCTGCAAGTACTTGACGTTTCGAGAAACCGTTATTTCCGTTTCCCAATGTATTCATCTGACCGGCGGCTGTGACATTGATCCATAAGGTATAACCTAGATGCGAACTCTTGGCCTCCTTTCCATAATTTAGCAACGTTTCGATATATGAACGGTAGGCGTAAGTGTTGTTTGGTTGTGACACCATCTTCTGGTTTAAGTAAGCCTCCACTTGTGAGAAAAGCGAATGCATCCAATTGTTTACTGGTGCTACAACATCTGCACCAGTAAGTGCTGTATCGTCTAGGCTATGATGTACAACATGGTCTGGTTTAAATCTATGTAATCGTTTCCATTTCCGGGCACTACAAACTCTATTGGGGCATCATCACTCAGATCTGATAAAATATCCATTCACCATTCTCTATACTTGTCTGCGTCGACGGTAAAGCTAACAAATCCAATTCGGACTTGACGCATTCACACGATTGAGTATGTAGAAAAACCTTTATTTTGAAAATATATCGTTGTATGTAGGCGTCTTCTTCTTCTTAGCGACAGCTCTCGGTAGAGACTCGTTATTATCGGACAGGTGTACTCTTTTATACCCCGAACCCTCCATCATTTTATCGATTTTTTCGTCGGCTTTACGCTTAAGATTTCTACCTGCCTCGCGGAATCTTTCTTGAAACGATCCTTAATAGGTCGACCCTCTATGACGTCACCAAGAATATAGGCACCCGTTCTGAGAGCTTCTTTCCCGATAGCCTTTGCACCAGACTTAAATAACGGTATTATACTTCTAAATATACCACCTAGCCAGCTTCCTATTCCGTGACCACGTTGATGCGGTGCGCTTCTGTAGATGGATCCAATGCCTTTACCGGCCTGATTCACATAATATTGTGGATAAGGACAAACCAATATTGCACTTTCTTAAAGTGTAGCTTCAAACACGACGTCCCAAACTCGAATGCATTGCTGCACCCGTATCTGTTTTTATATTAATCTCGATGTTTTCAAATTCCCGTGTCATCACGGGCAATTAGTATGCAGGTGAAAAAACCACATCTTTATGACCTCCGTAAGCATAGTTTTCAAAAGTAATACTTACTATACGCATAAGCGGAAATAAAACATCGCCCACAATTTGCGGTTCAACGATATCGCAATAAACAAACATTTGCCTTGGTAATCCTATCTATATACTAGCGGGGTGCGGGGGTATTGGTTCCATAGCTATGTTTTGGTACGGCCGATAACCCAGCTGTAAGTCTAAACGTTGTGAAAAGCCCAATAGCGAGAGGGAGGTTTTTAATCTCGTAGTGACGCGCTTAGTTAGATTATGGTATTCGACTGTTAGCAATTTACTTATTAGCTCGTGGTTATTTAACTCACTGGCAATTTCTTCTATGGTGGCATAATTCTCCGAGGCAAAACGTAACACATAACAACCGTCCTCGGTATAAATGTCGTCTCCAACACATCCTCTTCTCCTGGGGGTGGATCAGCTCTATAATAAATTAAATGGTATGTCGCACTTACAGCGGCAAAAGAACAAGGGTACTGAATTTCCGATATGCCTACAACCCATGATCCTGTTAATCTTATTCGTTTTGGTAGCTGCGTAATAAAACTTGAAGTCATATTTTCGGGAAAATACGTCATACAGCTATTACTCAATAAGGTGAGATAAAACTCCATCTTTATATATTGCTCAACTGCGAAGCTAGTACCAAGCTATTAAATTTGTCGCTACCCTTCTCTGCTAAACTCTTCTCGACTTTGAATAGTGTCTTTATCGAGCGTAACAACTTGAAATTTTTCGTAAAAGGTACCTCCAACAGGATCGTTATTAAGATCGATTATCCGGTAAACTGGTGGTCTTCTTTTTACCACTGCACTAATTGTAAAAACTTCCTCGCTCCAATTCGCTTCATATCCCTTTTGAAAGGTGTACTTAGCTCTGGTGATTCTGATATGCTGACCGACCGTATATTTAGGATGACGTGCAGTGCCTGAACCTTTCGCGTACAGGTTATTCCACACCTCTAAAATGTTTTCATCGTTTACATGCGCGGGACCATCTTTATACTTGAATGAGGGCTATTGTTGTAAGCAGTCACCAGTTTTTGGAGTACATCGATACACCTGTAGGAATATTTGTAAGTGAAATAACGCCACATCTCGGTTTCAATGTTTTATTAAATCTTTCAACTACAGATGCTTTTACATCAGTGTTATTTGTTACATAGAAATTGATGTTTTGTTTCTTGAAAATGTTTTGTACACTGCCCGCCACAAACTCTTTGCCTTTATCCGTCTGTAAATTTGCCGAGGTATTATCACTTACCTTAAAAATATCCGCGAATGCTTCCATTACAGATGCAGCTGTGTTCGTTTTAAGTGCTCTCGCTCATGCTCTCTTGCTAAACACATCAATTACTGTTAGTATGTAGTTGTATCCACTATTGAGTTTACTTAAATTTAGCATATCACAAAGATCCGCTTGCCACAATTCGTAAAGGTTACTCACAATATATTTATTTCGTGGAAACTTTTTTCTGATAGGTTTATGCATCGTATAAGCTTCTTGCGCTTGCAGCCAATTTTTCACTTCACCATATTTTTTATCTTTTACAACATTAGCTAAAGGTGTTATACCCGCAAACCCCGCCGGATGAGAGGGGTCGTAGTATACAGCATCCATATTATGTTCGTCACGAATTCCAATCTAGCGAAATTCCTCTTCTTTGAGACATTCTTCTCGGTGTTTCCCGCGATTCACTATCAGCATCGTAATTCTCACCTATGAGGGTCCGTTGAGCGTAGGGTGATACAGTAACATAACGTCTTTGCGCCTTTCCGATAAACTCTCGTAGTATATTTATCTCTTTGATGTACGTCGCAAACTGGCGCCAATCGTGTGGGTTTGTAGTTTTTCGCTTTCTTACCGTCTCGTGAACCAGATCGATAATGTTGGAATGTGGTATGATATCTCCTTTTATTGTGACAGTACCCCTTTTATCCCAAAATACATCACTGCTCGTATTCAGTATAAGCAGGAAAGCCTCGCCTTTTCTACTATATGAAGGTGCCATTTGTAATGATCAGTCATTTTGGTTTTTAAAACTTTATCCATATCGTTACCTAGCTGCGTTAAAATATTGTTTTGTGTGACATCTGATGCCTGTAATCGCTGTATAAGGTCCAGCGGTAGAATAATCATCTTCATGTTGTTGTTGTCCATGGTTATTGAAATAGATTATCCAGAATTCCACTGAGTAATCGTCCTAACAAGAGTGGTAGAAATGCACCGCCTTTCTGTACAAGAAACTGTTACTTCTTTTTTATAGATTCAGCTCTCCGTGCCATGAGTCTTAAAGTCTGCTTATGCTGAGATAATCGCTGCTTTTGATCAGCTGACAGAGGTATACGACCTTTTAAAATGTTATGTGCACACTCGCAAATACATTCCACCTTCCTACTATCCATACATTTCAATAAAGCGTCACGTTGACTTTTACTTAATCTGGCTAATGCACTCAGGATATCGGAGTTTTTGCTTAAAACCATCATATATGACTGTGAGGCTTTAACCCTTTTTTCGCTATATATACCTAGCAAATTCCTTGAGGCCCGAATATGTTTGTTCTATATCGCAGCATATCCGGTGTATTCTGTTTTAAATCGAATAATAAATATCCGTGTGGGTTTTAAGTGGCGTCTTGGTACGCTGCCTTTAAAAATTTCGGGTTGTCCGGTGAAATCTGTCTTGGTAAATGCTGTATCTGAGCTCTGTCATGTGGGTTTTTAAATAAAATTATGTAGTGTGCATTGAGAGAAGTATCCCGCTGTCCGCGTTCTTGATGAAATATGTTTTGAGTTATGAAAAACACATATAGGTTTCTATGATGACAGCCCCCCTGTAAAAATATCAACCACAGAACCGTTAGTTTCGCGCATTAGATCATCAATTATTATTAAGACCGGTTTTTCGCCGTCAAACTGCTCTATATCAGGTATACCCTTTTGAAATTCCATAGAGAGGTCTTTGAACAACGGCTGCCACTCGCTGTAAAACCAGATAATTTTTTCAAAAGCTATATCGCAGGCAGTTTCGATATTCTTAGAAAATGAAATGAAATGAAATACGATTTCCCACAATCAGATGGCCTTGCTACTATTGCCGAAAAGGGGTGCTTAAACTGACTCTCCATCTCGGATGGCTAAACGATGCTGCAGCGTCTCTGTCATTATCTTCGTTTAAATACCAAGTGATCTGAAACACCGTTATATTTTGCTTTTTAATTAAGCGTTACGTAATACTTACTGTTTTTTCTTTCTTTTAATCGTTATATAAAAATGTATGATTTTTAGCACTTATTATTAAATAAAGTGTGCTGCACAATATTGGTATCATATAATTACACCAACTGTAATTGACTCTATATTATATTTTAATGAGTATTTTATAATGAATTCGTTTTCTATCAAACAATTTTGTGTGTATGTACAGCAAACAATATTTTATTTACATTCCAAAAATTACTTTTACTCGATAACCAGTTTTGTATCAATTAAGCATAAGTCAGAACATAGAAAGTGGTATTAGTGTGCCTATACGTGTAGCAGAAAACAGTAGTTATAACCTTAATTTATTTATTTAGTTGCACAGATTTAATTACAGCTAGTGCAAACAACATATATTTTTGATAATATTAAGTGTTTGGATACCGAGGACCTGTGTATGTACAACAATTTTATCGAGAGGATAGTGATTAAAGATATTTCAAAGGTAAGCAACCGGTTTTAATATTCGTTTAGAAAAACAATGTTCTGATTGCCGTGTCGTGTAATTAACTGTTAAATAATTTTTTGCATTGCGTGTTGAGATTAATTTAAAATGACAGTGAAATTTAATTATTAGAATACAACCCCAATGTATAAATAAATTTTCGTATAGGTAAAAGATCACAATCTGTAGATAGACATTAAAAGAAATACAATTATGCAATCTCATTTGATAAAATAAAAATGGGTCCTAATACATATTAATAAACACAGTTTAAATAAAAATCTTTTTCAATCAGAACACGTGCAATTGCCTAACCTCCAGGGGTTCTAATGCTCTTAATATTACCAAAAGGACCTTAATTAGGGTTGAAAAAGGCCCCCCGAAAAGAAGCCGTCACCCAGCCCCAGCCCCAACCCCCAAAATGCAAGACCAACCCCAAGTCCTAGTCCAAGACCAACCCCAAGCCCAAGACCAACCCCAAGACAAAACCCTAAACACACCCCTCACGTGAGCAAGTACAAAAAATTACTGTCAAAAAAGTTCTTAGGGTTGAAAATTCCATCAAGGGCTGAAAAAGGCCTCCGAAAACAAACCATAAAATAGGGCCGACAAAAAAATTGCTGTCAAATAGACCATAATTAGGAATGAAAATTCCATCAAGGGCTTGAAAAAGGCCTCCGAAAAGAATACTTTTCACTCGCGTATAAAGATGCATTTATCAAACTTAGAATATAAATTCAAAAATAAACATGGTGCTTAAGAAATGCAGTTTTAACAACTTTCAGACTATCGTGATGTAAAGCCTGTTTGCTTCCCTAGTAAGCCCTTCACCAAAGGTTTCTTTCTAAATCTTACATTTATTGGTGCCGGTTTAGTCCATTGGCAGTAGGACTGTCAGTTCGCATTTCTTGTTAAGTATAATATTTGTGTCCCGATACGATACTCCAAAATATTGGGATTGATTGATACTGTGTAAAGAGGTCGAGAATGTAAAATGATCCTTTTTTCAATTAGCACTGTATTAAATTCTACGTAAGTGAGCTTAGTTTCTCTAATATTTTTGCTTTCTCACATACGTAGGTATAAAGAGAAAACTATGTGATCGGTTTAAATCTTCAAACACTTTTTTTACATTTCTCGGTGTTTTGTGGCCTAAACAATGTTAAAAACACATTTTTAGGAACGAAAATCTCGTCTCTGATTGCTATCGACAAAAAACAAGTTCTTAGAAAAAACATTTCGTGACTGTCTGAGTGTCTGTGTGTGCTGGATATCTTTTGAACCATTAAAGCTATAGGCATGAAATTAGGTACAAAAATTCTTTAAAATCTAGGCCAAGTTGGTTAATGATCAAAATCCAACCAGTGGCAGGGCATTCTTAGGGAATTAGAAAATTAAAAAAATTCGTAGCTTCAAATTTTGAAAAGTTACATAATTAAAAAACAAAACTAATCCTTTTTTATATAATTTCAAAATAAGAAAATATATATTACCAGTGGTGCGCCCTGTTTCGGGTACGTACATTTTTTAATTTATCCACCGATTTTTTTGAAAGTCGTGTATTGGGGTTTTTAAGATCGCTAAGTACAAATCATGTGTCAAGATTAAAAAATTCAAAATAGCGGATCAAACATCGTGTTTAAAATCCAATATGACTAAAATTCGGGTATTGTGAGATATAATCAATTTTGTAACTTTGTTAATTTGTAAAACATTATCTAAATAAAAAAATTTGAAAAACTGTCCGTAGTGCACCATTTTTAGGGTGCAACATTTTTTCAAAAAGTCGGGTATTGGAGGTTTTTAAGATAGCTAGGAATAAATCATTTGTCAAAATTAAAAAATTCAAAATAGCGGATTAAAAATGGGGCTTTGAAGTTATTTATTTACATATATGAGTATTATGACAGATAGTTAGGCAGCGGTTTTTAATATGTAACAGTTAACGCATTTATATCCGCCTCGCTAGTTCCATCAAAATGAAGGCGTTATAAATGATACTTTGGTTTTGTGGTTAAATGTATTTTATACATTCCTTACAGTAGATAGAGAGCTCTTTTCTTTATCAGGGCGTAAGGGAGGCTGAGATAATTCCATAGCTGTACGCAGTTAAGCATGTCGAGCACCACTCGATTTACTATAGGTTAAATAATTGAAATACTAGAAAAATTGAGAAAGTTGTACTTTAATATCACGTGTAATCTTAATAAACAATACAACCGCTGTATTTATTTGTATATTCAATAAAACAAAATAGTATCTGCATAAAAGCACTTATAACAGTATAACTTTAGGCAAACCTTTACGCTTTATACGTAAACTATACATACATACTACATTTCGTTACGTAGAATTATTTCAAACTGAAAGATGATTGAAACTGTATAACTTCAATGTAATAACCAAGCTTAGCTTAACCTATGTCAACAAATATAACTGAAGTAAGGTTATGCACTCACATGTCTTTATCTTAAAAAACGTTAACCGAAGGCAGCTGTTTCATCCATATCCACTTGCCAACCCGTCTGGCCAGCGTGGCAAGAAAGGCTAAAAAACCCCTACATGAAATGTCGAATTTACCAAAGTATTACAGGCAGTAGAGCAAGCTCAAAATCTCGCACTGAAATCTCAGTCAGCCCGTGGATTCTGGCTTAAATTGATGAAACCCACCAATCGTAAAAACCCAAAACAACAAATACCAAAACGAATAGAATGGAACATAGCCAGTTCAACATACGAACATTAGGAGACGAGGAAAAATTAGTTGAGTTGGAAGAGAAATAAAGAAAATAAAATGGACAATAATAGGTTTGGCTGAAGTGCGAAGAAAAGGAGAGCAATGCATAAAACTGAAAAGCGGGCATATATTGTTCTCTAAGGGACAGGAAGACAAAAAAGAAGGGGGAGTAGGTCTTCTAATAAATAAAACAGAAATAGACAATGTCAGTCAGTATAAAGCCATATCAGATAGAGTGATCTCAATAGTTGTTGATATAAATAAGAGATACAAATGCAAGATCATCCAGGTGTATGAACAACAGACCACGAAGATGAAGAAGTTGAACAATTTTATGAAGACATCACTGAAGCAATAAAACGAACAAAACTAAATATACAATTATAATGGGTGATCTTAATGCAAAGTGAGTGCAAGAAAACACAAATGAACAAGGAATAGGACCATTTGGCTTAAAGGAGAAATCCTAGAAATGTTGACTAACTATATTCAAGAAAATAACCTGTACTTGATGAATACGTACTTTAAAAAGCCGATACAAAGGAGATGGACCTGGCGAAGCCCAAATGGGAACGTAAAAAATGAAATTGACTACTTTATATGCAATAACAAGAACAATAACCGATACAACGGTACTGAATACAATAAACGTAGGAAGCGACCATCGGATGATAAGAGCAAAGTGCGTATCAATATACAAAAGGAAAGAAGAAGTTAATATTAAAAACAGAAGAAAAATAGACTCCCAACAAATAATCAAACAAAGAATTAAATACAAAGACTGTATAAAAGAATCTATACAACATATAGATCAACAAACAGAATTAGATTTGGAAACTCTAAACAAAGAAATAATAAAGGGCTTACTACAGGCAGCGGAAAAATACAAAACGACATAAAAAGGAAAAGAAAAAAGCTAAGTGACGAAGCACTAAACCTAATTGAAGAACGAAAACAATTATTAAAACAGAACAACCAATAGAATACAGCTAACTGAAATAAATAAAAAGATCAGGAAAACAGTAAGAGGAGATCTAGAAATACAAAAACATGAAAATAAAAGAAACCATAACAGAAAGGAAAAGTTTAAAAGATCTACGATCAAATTTAAGTGAGGAAAACACCAAATAACCAAACTAATAAACAACAAAAACAAAGAAATAACAGAAAAGAAAGAAATAACAGACACTATAGAAACATTCTATCGAAATTTGTATGAAAGGAAAAAGCACCACCACCAGGAAAAAAAGAAGACAAAAGAAAGTTACAAATATAGGATCCGAGGAAATGCCAGAAATAACAGAGGGTGAGATAAGCAACGCATTAAAAAGATGTCCAATAACCGAGCACCAGGAGAAGATAGAATAGAAATAGAGATGATTAAATATGAGGTGAACCTGTTTTAAAACAACTAAAACGAATCTACAATAAATGCTTAATAGTCGAATAAAATGCCTGGTTAAATGCCTAGTAGTCTTAATATTCAAAAGGGAAACAAATATAAACTAGAAAATTACAGACCAATTAGTCTTCTGGGTACTGATAAACTGTTCACAAGAATAATAACACAAAGACTAACAAACAAACTGGACAAGTACCAGCCACGTGAGCAGGCAGGATTTAGGCGAGGCTACAGCACGATAGATCATCTACAGACAATGCGAATATTAACTGAAAAAGCCAACGAATATAATATAAATTGTGGGTCGAATGATAGATTAGAAGGCCTTTGATTCAATAGAGGTATGGGCAATTCTAAATGCTTTAAGCAATTGCAGAATAGACGAAAGATACACGGCTCTTATTAAATACATATATAAAAACGCAACGATACAGATAACAACAGATACACAAACTAATAAATTTAAGACACATCGTGGTGTAAGACAGGACTCAATATCCCTAAACTATTTACATTAGCGTTAGAGGATATGTTCAGGATGCTAGATTAAGACAAAGGCATAACAATAAGGGAGAAGCTCAATCATTTGCGATTCCCATGACATAACATTGATAGCAAAAGATAGAACAGAACTGCAAGAAATGTTAAGAATTAAATGAAACATCAAAACAAATAGGAATGAAAATAAACATGCATAACACAAAATACCTAACAAATGAAACAGAAGACCAACAAGAAATTATTCTAGAAGACAACACGATAGAAAAGTAGACATTTGTATATTTAGCCAAAAATTCCAGCTTTAAAAATAACTTGACAGCAGATCTGAATAGAAGAGTATCATTGGCCTGGTCAGCATTCGGAAAATTACAAGACATATTTCTCTCGGATATACAAATACTCTAAAAGCAGAGACCTTCGACCAATATGTTACCAGTTCTAACATATGGTACAGAAACATGGGCCCTTAATAAAAGTATACTCAAACTTCAAGTCACTCAAAGATCAATGGAAAGAAGGATGCTGAATGTCAAACTACGGACCGTATTCGAACATCGAAATAAGAAGAAGATCTAAAGTCACAGATGTCATAGAAAGGCTATGTACTTAAGATGGAATTCAGGACACATAGGCAGGATGGAAAACAACAGATGGACACGAAGAATCATAGAATGGAGGCCCAGAAAATAAGAAGTAGAGGAAGGCCACAGACCAGGTGGACGGACGACATAAAAAAATGGTAGGGTACGATTGGATGAGGAAAACAACGAACAGAGAAGAATGGAAGAATCTAAGGGAGGCTTACATCCGACGATGGATGGAATAAGCTGCGAAAGAAAGAGAATTTGCACTAAAAAGGATACGTACTTACTTGTTTTACACTCAAAATAAATTTAATAGGGGTTTTCCTTAACTCAAGAAGGGTTTCCCTATTGAATTGAATTAATACAAAAAGTAAAAGTAGTTGCATAACTTGTACAGGGAAGTCAACTTAAATACATACACGCTGCAAGGTAGACGGAACGGAAATGAACTCAGGTTCGTCTTGCGTATAAAACAAAATTGATGTGGCGAAATACCCATTGTGGACGATAAAAGTATATACACGGATATTCGTAATTACATACACTAAGGAGAAAATATCGACATATCTACCATAATGTAATTATTGAAAGAAAAAATGCCTAAAAGATGCCTAAATATACCCAAGTAATGTATAGTATATTAAGTATCACGAACGGTAAATGATGTTGACCGGTCGACGGCAATGTTTGGATACTGAGTGCAGCGAGGTCTCCAATGTTGCCATGACGTTTAAATATCATTTAATAGCGTTTAGTTCAGACCGCGGTAAGTAAAACACGTCCGTAAGTATTTACTTACCGGACGTGTTGGTCCTATCAACCGGTAAACATATACTACCGTCTTAGAAACAAATATTGTGAATAAACAAAAATTCTCGATCGTGCAACTATTTACAACTCATAACACAAATTCAAAACAGGCTTTAAGGTAACGACATACCAAAATTGGTACGTTACACTTCTGCATAATTAGTTTTTTAGTAAAAATAATTAACATTGGAACCTAATTATTTAATGCTAATTCTGTTTTTTATTGTAGGCATGCTGTTTCCCAAAGTACGGGACGTTATCGTGATGGTGAGTAAAACAAAAATTTTGTTATATGATATTGCCTTTTGTAAATTCGATAAGAAATAAATTAAAACGTGCAAATTACATAATCAAACGTGTAGTATATTTAAGAAAAACTCGTAACGTTTATTATTAGATATCATGCTAACATTGCTGATGGTATTCGTCTCATCTAATTTAAGAATTTAAAATTAAATTATAAAATACTTCTCCGCCTGGTTGTATGCAACCCATAATTGGCGATATACTTATTTAGTTCTGTAATTATGTTTGCGCACATAAGAATACAGTATTTAGGAGATTCTAATTTATTAACTGGATCCTATAGAGAAATTGTAATTTTGCGGCGGTTGAAGAAAGCACGATATCTTCTTTTCCTCGAATTTTAAGTAAATATCTGTAGAACAGTAAGATGTTTTGCTATAAATTCAATTGTATACACCATTAACATGACATTTTCTCTCTGGTGTTACTGCTAAATATAAAAGAGCGTAAAGAAAAAGGAGGCAGTTTGGTACGCTTAGGTTTATTGCCTCATACAGTGGTTCTTAACATATGGTCCACGAACCACCGTCGGTCGGTCGAATGCTGGTACATGGTGAATACAATTAGAAGTTATTTTGAAAAACATGGCCTTCCATAGGAAAAATGGTTTTTGTAGACATGACACTCCTGTGATGTTCGGGTGATACTCTGGTGTAGCAGCATTAGTTAAACTTAACAACCCTTCCGCATTAACAACAACATTATGCCGTCAATCGTTCGCTGCCAAAAGAAGTTAGAAATAATAGTATTTGCACTACAAGTCTTTTAAAAAATTATGTGCCGCAATACACTACTCCATGCTGAAGTATTTCGCCTTTCCAAGGATGAGCTTGGAGGATTAACTGTACTTAACCAGGAAACCGTTTTTAGCAGAGGTTGACTTTTGTGGAACCAGTTTTGCGATATATAATCTCAAATGCATCTGGTTTACCTGGTGGAAAGTTTCATATATTTATTTATTGGTGATATGCATGTATACTCCATGCCAGCCGGGGAGATACCGCCACCCTTACCATGGGCTCCTTAATATTGGGTCTCCGATTTTATGAGTGCGGTAAGGGCTGTCGGTTACCTTTTCCTTCATCCTTAATCTATTCTCATCCTTATCCTTCCTTCTCGCCCACACTGTCTTCCTATCGGATTAAAAGTCCCAAATTAAAAAATAAGATGACTGTGGTTTCTAGGGTAATAAATTCCGGACGTAAAATCCTGCCCCATTCGGATGTTCGGGATGGCAGGGCCCAAGCGACCACGGTCATCAAAAGTATCAACTTTCTGATTCACTACTGCAACATCCACAGTATCAGGTCTAATCTTAATGCTATTCACTAACATCTTGAAAAATTGCAACCTGATATTTTGTTTCTATCTGAAAGACAAGTCTCCTCTGAAAGTTCCGAGTCACCCGACTTGCAATTTCCTCAATACTACTTTCACTCTAACTTTCGATATAAAGGAGGCGTATGTGCCTACATCAAGGACAGAATTACTTGCAAGACGGTTTCATCCTAAGCAAATAAAAATTTTGACGTGATTTGATTTAAACATTCTGGTCTTAATCTTGTGAAATTATACTGTTGCATTTATAGGTCTCCTAATGACAGTAACTTTCAAGACTTCTTCGATTACCTTAGTATGAAAGTTGACTATCTCCTGTCTCAGTTTGCATCTTGCGATATCTCAATTGTAGGCGATTTCAATGTTCATAACTCTAATTGGCTGCAGTTTTCATCTACTACAAATCTTGCTGGTCATAGTGCAGAAACATTTGCTATTTCATGTCATCTCACACAAATGATTTCTGAATCCACAAGAATCCCTGATAACCCTAACCATACTCCACATGATCTAGATCTCTTTCTTACATCAAACCCTCTTGTTTATAAAACTATCTTTCGCCTTTAGGTCTTTCCGACCATTGTCTAATAGAAATCATTTCTACTGTACCTAATTCCACTGTTGTTCGCAAAACCGATAGAACCTTCTGGTGTTTTAAGTCAGCTCGATGGAATAATTTACGAGTTTCTTTGCAACCTTTCAATGGCGTGAATATTGTTTTAAGTCGTCCTCTTCTTCGGACATCGCTCTTTCAGTATCTGAAGTCATCCTCATGGGAATGGAGTTATACATTCCCAAAAAACAGTACCGTATAGGTCATTCACGTTCCCAACCCTGGTTCAATAAGGCTTGTGCTGATGCAATATCTTTAAAATATAAATATTACATTAAATGGAAATCTAATAAACCGATCGACTGTCGTGCAGAATACATTGGTGCTAGAAATATCTGCAAAAGTGCCATCACTAAAACTAAAAAGTTGTTCGAACAACGAAAATGCAATGAACTAGATATATCTTCTTTAGGCAGTCGTAAATTTTGGTCTTTAGCTAAAGCCATTAGTAAAAACTTTGGAACATCTTTATTCCCCCCTGACATCTATTGACGAATCGGTAGTTGCTGATTCTGTAGACAAATCCAATGTTTTTGTAAATTTGTTTGCATCAAACTTGTGTCTCAATGATTTTGGAAAAGATGTGCCCCTAGTCAACTCTTCTTCATACGCTATGGAACCAATTCATTTTTGGGTACAAGCTCTTGGAATCGATCATCAGTGGGCTTGATCTCAATAAGGCGACTGGCCCAGACGGTATCCCAGCTATACTCTTAAAGAAATGTTCCCCCGAACTAGAACCACTCCTATCTAAGCCCTATACGATCTCTATGTCTTCTGGGGAGTTCCCTTCATCACTTCTATTTTGTCTAAAATCATGGAAAAAGCCATCAATCAGCACTCCTTAGTGATCACCAATATGGGTTTAGGCAAAGTCGTTCAACAGGTGATCTTCTTTCATATGTGACCCAAGTTTGGAACAATACAGTAGAGCAGTCCGGTGAAACAGTTGTAGTCGCATTAGATATGTCAAAGGCATTTGACCAAGTTTGGCATAAGTGTTTACTTGCCGAACTCACCTCGTTTGGGTTAAATGATACGCTCATCAATTGGGTTTCTAGTTTCCTTGGTAAAAGACGAATACGTGTCGTAATAGATGACTTTTTTTCAAAAGAAGTTAGCATTAACCCGGGCGTACCACAAGGATCAGTTATAACGCCTACACTTTTTCTGCTGTACATAAATGACCTTATTTCTTCAACAACTAACCCCATCCGTTACTTTACTGACGATAACACTCTTCACTGTAGTTCATCTCCGTCTACTCTTAGTGATAATTCACCTTCTATGTGAAATCAAGGAATTAAAGCTGAAATGGCAAATTAAATCATCAAAGACATTCAACGTATTCCCGAATCGGGAAGCAATAATCTAGTTAAATTTAATGCTAACAAAACTCAGTGTTGCCTTGTGTCCGCCAAAAAAGATCGATCATTTCCTGTTGTAAGTATGAATGGCTCAGTTCTTAAGTTTTCAGACTCTATTACTCTGTTGGGTTACTGTATCTTCAAATCTCTCATGGGTTGACCATCTTCTGCTAGCTACCAAAACAGCTGCTCGTAAAATAGGCTTTTTGTACAGATCTAAGCAGTACTTTACCTCTCGACAACTCCTTCTGCTGTATAAGGCCCAAATTCGGCCTCATATGGAATATAATTCTCACCTCTGGGTTAGTGCTCCCCAATACGCTCTCGATATCGTTGATCGTATTCAAAAGAGAGCGGCTAGGCTTATAAATGACCCGTCCTTAACTTCTCACGTACAGTCCCTTGAGCATAGAAGGATGGTTTCAGTTCTTTCTTTGTATTATCGTTATTACAACGGCTATTGTGCTGCTGAATTATATTCTTTTATACCATCTCGGGCTATCTTTACGAGAAACACTCGGTTCGCTCATTCACATCATCAGTATGCAGTACAAATCTCCACTTGTCGTACCAAACGGGCGCAATCCACATTTTTCTACACCGCTTCTAAACTCTGGAATGATCTCCCTAGTTCCTGCTTTTCTCTCACTTATGATATGAGAATATTTAAGGTAGCTGTTCATAGGTATCTATTGGCAATTCATTGTCCCTCTATCCATCATCCTAAGTGTTCCTGAGTCCTTTAGCACGATAGGCCAAATTTAGCCTGTTCAGGTCCACAATTATAAAAAAAAGAAAAAAATATATATGAATAAATTTCATTTGCAGTTGCAAGATTTTTGTAGTACTAATTTAAGGAACACGGGAAAATTTATTCATGTTTGAAGAAAACTGCGTAGTTCTATTTGTAAATTGGAGCATGTAGCTACGCAAAGTTGGACAAGAAAATTATTCCCAATTTGACACCCTTAGACCACTTATTGGAAATAGGGATGCAGCGCATGTTACATTCGATTCCAGAATTTACAGAACCGTTACCAGTCATTTGCACACGAAAATTTAACCGATACTTTCTGGAATGCCATGAAATTAAGAAAAGCCTTCGGAAATTGAGTCCTTTACAACTAATATTGCGGAAGTTATATAATTTCAAACCTACATGAAATACAAGGACTCTAGAAATGGAAGCCTGGAATTACTTTGTTACAATGAAACCCGAATTCCAGGCATTAATTTGCAGTAGCCGATAATCTTTTGAACATGGGTTTTCTTACACTGCTTTAAAAAAAAACAAGCACCGAAATCACTTGCGCTCAAATGATAATATACGGTTAGCAGTAAGCACCATTTCACGAAAAATTACCCAACTTGTGAAAACCTCATCGACATGTGGTCCTTGGCAAAGGTTTGCTATTTTCCTGACCTCTGGTCTAAGAAAAAATTAAGAACCACTGCCTTATAAGATCACAACCAACTGTAAGTGTAGTCACAATAGTCTTTATTCGATACTTTTTGTGCATATTCTGAACAGATCTGTTAATGGGCACTTAATTTCTGATAATGTCCCAAGTGGCTCAAAGGTTACTTCGTAGCTTACACAATTTTCGTGCGTCCCTTGTTTGCACCAATATCACTCAATCTATTTTTCTGGGTATATCCAAAACGTCCGTGGCTTAGTACACCATCTCACCTTCTTCCATACCTTATACAGCCTTAGTTAACTAAAAAGATGCGTTTCTCTTATGTTTGATACGTATCAAACACTGAATTTTTTGCTCGTCTTAAGTAATTATATGATCTCGGTTAACAAAAAAAAATGTTATACGGTCTATTAAAAAAAATGTTTTTATATTTTAGCAACTCAAACGTTCCTTAGACGATACTTTTGTCTCCGTAGACCCTCTGTTGTTCCTTTATTTTAGCTACTGCAATGTTTCTTTTACAATCTACCTACGATACGTATAAACGATCTCATTTATTGCTCTTCCAAAGTGATGAAAAATCGATTTTTTTTTTGTCGTCGCAAAGCAAACTAAAAAAATTGTTGCTCTTATTTTTATCCACTTTCGATACGCATCACAGATCGCATTTGTTGCTCAATTAAATAATTAAAAATTGAATCGAGGACCGTCTGCGTCGCGCTTTTATACAGTTTATTAACTCAAGTTTTGTTACTCTTATGTATTAGCTTTCAAATTTTCCAATTATTTTAAATTAAACTGAAACAAAAAATTTGGATTTAATTCATTTGCTGGATTATATTGAATGATTCAATTATCAAACATCATTTGCGGTGAAGAAGGAGTGATCGAATAAATTATTCAATTCCAGAAAGTTACTATCATTCTTTCAATCACTCAAAAATTACTTCTACAATTGACCTCCGATCAAAAATTTGGTATTTCTACGTCAGGTAGCTGGATCAAGAATGAACTGATTCAATACCGCTTGGACAGCAGATACTAATATCAGGGGACCCCCATTTTCTTTAATATGTTTAGTATGATTAAAAGTAGAAAAAATTGGATACAAATCAAAGGAATACAATAGATGGAGGTTATAGTAATTGTCAAATGGAATTAAATTCATATTTAAGAAATTTGATTAAATCGTTTATAGGTTTACTCTTTCTACTACATTTGCTTATTCTATACCGCATGTCGATTTCGTCAAATGCACTACGAATGTTCACTATCCTTATTTAATTCACTGATTTAGATGAGAAGGCAGTAGAAACAAATTGGATAGCTAAATTCATAAATTAATGACGGCGAGGATAATGTATACATATTAATTTGTTTACAAAACGTTCTTTCTTCTTTCTTTCTTTGCATGCAAATTGCGTTAATTTTTGTTTTAACAGAACTTTCGTGATTCGTTAATAAATTTACTGAACTTTCGATATAAGAATCCGCTAAAGCGCGATTTAATCCAAATTTGAGGAAACAGTACTAAAATCAATCACTAATCCTCTTCAATGCACACGAAACTTGATGGGATTCTTTTTAAGATCCACGCACAGGTGAACGGGAAACATTCCCCGACGATAGCTTCAAATACCCCGGTACGTAAGTAAATTTAATGCGCCCCAAGTTCACATCTCACATTCATCGTCCAACCCATTTCTTCTACAGCTCGACTTCAACTAACTAACCGAAAAACAAAACTCCCCTTTCCCCACAACATCACGTCATTCTTTTTGATCGTCGCATAAAAATCTTTCATTCCAAAATTGCAAACCGGACATTTTCCAAAAAAATAAACTGTCTTGATACCTAGAATTGAATCATGCACTTACATCCTGTTTTTCAATAAAGGAACCTGTTATTCAAATAAATTTTCTATACTCTCCAACGAACAACTCAATTCATAAATGAACTTGTACATTCCAAAAAATGCAAAAATATTTAATCGCGACTGAATCTTTGGTTATCAACCACGGTAACAAACAATTTTATACCCATACCTGTTATGTTTCTTAAAAAGGCCTTTCTACCATCGCGAAATATAAATCCTTTCGAAACTACTAAAACAATTCCCTGCAACAACGTTTTAATTAGAAATTCTATAATATTATATATATATATATATATATATATATATATATATATATATATATATATATATATATATATATATTATATATTATATACATTTTAATTAATATCACAAAACTTACACTATGAGTACCAATGATTGAACGAAACTTTATTATTTGTACGGACATTAGTGTGAATGTCGTCATCTTTAACGATTATATATATTATGTATATATATATATATATATATATATATATATAATTTGCTTATTTAGGACTATGTGGACTATTTTTGATATTGACAAAAGGTTACAAACGGTAGTGCTAGTATCTCAATTTGTGCTTTCAATGACGACCGTACCTCACGAAGTCATTTTTTATACATTAAAACTATCGATCACATACATTTTGTGGAGAAATATTATTTAATTCAGTTAGAATATTACATACATTTTTTGTTATATTTGCTAAATCAGTGTATTTCACATCGTATTATTAACTTGAATACATCAAAAATACGAAGTGTATACAAGTGCAACAAAATTGAGTTGAACGTGGATACTTATTTACGTTGAATGTTAAATACTCCTTTTATTTTAGGCATTTAGAGAAACTGGACCATTCACTCTCGTAGCACATATGCAAGTTGCCAAATTTCACTTTGCAATATAAGCTGAAGCACTTCTCATTAGGGCATGTTGCACCAAAACAACTGAAAAACTATATTTCATATTTTGCCTTAAATATAACCTACACGTATAAAAGTCACTGCACAGGTTTAGAAGAACGAAAGCAGTAATTAGGTCACAAGTAAACAAATGTTGCTTCATAATTGTGACTTAATAGAAACTGTTAGCAATATTAAACTAAAACCGAACGTCTAGCCTTTTTCAATTGATGCATTTTTAACCTTTTTATTATATCACACTAAAAATTTGACCTCCATTACAAGATTATAAATAGCATTGTACGTATACAATGATTATAGTTTAAAGCAAGGATTAAATAATAAAATAAAATATAGCATTAAAAACCGCAAATATGTAAACATTTTGTTAGGAATCGTCTTAATAGGATAATAATAAGTAAATTCTAAATAAAACATGCATTATACATTAATGTATTAAAGATTAGAGCACCCATGTCTTATAATGAATTGATTACCCAAAGTCAAGTCAAGAATATTAATCAGTAAATAAATCTTTTCATAATCAAAAGTAGGTACCGAACAAAGTCCTCAATAAGGAAGAGCGTAACTGTTATATATATATATATATATATATATATATATATATATATAGAAATAGGTTTAGTGAATGAACAGAAGTTCAATTTAATAATCATTAATTGTATTTTATTTTAAAATTAACTTTTAAAGTACATACAGTAAAGGATTAACTCGAGTGGGACTTGAACCCACGACCTCCACTTTGCTAGAGTGGGGCTCTTCCATCTGAGCTATCGAGGAGGCAAGCTGCAATCGATTCAAACTTGAACTGTATGTACTTCCCTAGTTACAACGTATTATAATTATTATACACAGAATGAAGGATCACCTTAATAAACGTCCACATATTGCCTCGTTTTTATAGGGAGGAGGGCGTATACGGTTGGAATCACACTGTCATACTGAACACCGTGTATCGTATAAATTTGTGTAAACAGACGTGGGGCCGTCGAAAATGTTCCATCCGCGTACCAGTGTTCGCAGTGCGTCATATAATCAAAGTTCGTCTCAGTTGAAAATTGAGAATTCTATCTTCTGCAGGTCCACTATCAAAAATCACAAATGGTTCTTCTCTAGAAGTGATAATATACACTAGCGGAATTGCGATTCGAATTAGTGTTGTTGGATTTGCAGAAACCCTTTTTTCTTTAACACGTAACGTGCAAAAATCGGTATAGTATCGATTGTATCATTTTGTCTGGTTACTATTTCTAAAAGCCACCTTAAATAAGTATCTGTGATTTAAACATTTAGTAATGTGCTTTAAGTTCATTAGTATCTATTTTCTTTGCTATAATGATTTAAAATTTCTGTATTTACGGCATTTACTAATGAGTCAGATGGATTAAATGTTATAGAAAATTATTCCTATACTGTAGCTAATTTCTACTTCACATACGATTTTCTTTTTTGACGTGTACGTTTCTACATTATACACAAATGATTTCTCTCTCGTATCCCCCTTTGTATTTCAAAAGTTTACTCGTTTTAGTTCCGCTAGTTTAACGTATTAAAACTTTCTGTAGTTATTTAGCGTTTATTAAATAAAAATTCATTTCAATTAATACCTATAGCGCCATCTCTGAGATGTACGTAGTTCTGGTGATTGGTATACTTAACTCTGAAAAGGGATCTGTTATTTTGCTATTTCATAATTAATACACTGTATAAATAACGGTTTATTCTGTTAAAATTACATAAAATGCTATTGTGGTAGGAATATTTTTCAAGTTCTAAAATTGTTTCTTGAGGCGCTGGCTTTCTTTTCAAAGCCGCCATTGCTGTGGAAGGGTTGACATTTCTAAAAAATTTTCCTGTTTCTATTTCGTAGATGTTAAGCATCATTTTCTTTTGGAAAATTTTCACAATATAGTATAGCTTTGTTGTTTAGAACTGATATAATCGCTATTAAAGGCGGATGTAATAGAAATATTTCGCTCCATCTGCATCTGTTCGGCCGTATCAGATCTTGTTAACTTCGTTGTGATTAGAACTTCTCTTTCAGGTTTCAAACACAAACGAATTATTATTTCCTAAAGGAAATAGAAGTCTACAATTAGTTAACACATTTACACTAACGCTCACATTCGACTTTCGAGGTAACACCTTCTCACTGAATAAACACTGTTCTAATCCTTTATCTTCGTTTTAGCACTGAAGTTTCCATATAACTTAAGTTCCCACATAACTTTACCGTTAAGATTACATCAAAGTTCATGTTTACATTTGGTTTTGTCTTTATTGATGTAACAAGATTACTTGTTCTGTATCTCTTGGCTTATTATTTGGATTGTACTGCTGATACACTGCGGTCCGCTGTGTCTAACGTACTTGGGATTGCGTGATCGTTGAGGTGAAACCTGTATTGAAGCTCGTGAAATCCTGGCTATCTTGAATAACGCACAAACCATCGTAAACACAGATCAGCTCTTTCCTTTTATCGTTCCTAAATTGCCTTCAACAGATTACGATCACCTACAACGAAATTAAGTACATCTACCTTATTTCTGTTAACAAGTATTTGACAAATATTTTACCCACGAATACAACTCGTACTTAAATTGCCTTCAACAGATTACGATTGCCTACAACGAAATTAAATAGATTTATATTAATTCTGTCAACGAGTATTTGTTAAACACGATACCTGTAGTGTAAGATCGGTGTCAGCTTGATACCTAACTTCAGCTAGTTTTAATACAATTTCTCTCGTGTAGAACTGCTATATGTTAATTAAACCATTCTTTAATGGTTTACACACACTCAACAATAAACATTTTCATTAATTTTTGTTAAAATTATGCCACACCCAGTAAGGAGTTCATTTACAACCTCCATTTTCGGGATAATTAATTTTGTACTACTGTTTATGTGGTGGCGCGTAATAGCTTTGCTGCAACTTTTATGTTTATATTAGATTTTGTGAAGCGTGATATTGAATAATGTCAAGTTTGGCTGAGATTTCGTGCTCGTTTAAATACTATTCGGTAGCTCAAATATATAATATGCACTATCGTTTTATGAATAAGGTTGTTCGGACCAATTTCTTTTTCTAATTTAAATTGCTTAATTACTAACATTCTTTTTTTATTCGACATAAATTAGGTGGACTGAAAAAGTTTTTCCAATTGTATTTAGATAATTGAATCAAAAAGGGGTTTGTATTCAGTTTTGTTAAACGAAAGGCAAACTGAATTATTTAATTAATTTTCCTTTCTTGTAAATAACGGGTTTAATAGGTTTATTAAATTGGCGTTTTCAGGCTAAGGTACGTAAGATCTTGTGTCAGCCGGAAGGGGTATTATTGTTTTTGGTATTATAATTATAAATTATAAATTTCTGTGGGCGTATGTACAAGCTCACGGCTTGCCCTCGCCGAGCTCATTTTTACTTATATTTTTTTGGTTTTGGGGATAACATATATACTGTGTATCACTTATTGTATTTATCATCCATATATTTATATAGGTATACAATAACGTTTGTCTTATTGCCTCCTTAGTTCGGAATTTAAGAAAGAAATAAATTTACGTTTCTTGAGGGAATTGTCACTTAATTGCTATTCCTATTACTCCTTGTTTCAAGCTTTACAGGGTCTCTCCCTCTTCCAAGAAATAAGAACAGCTATTTTCTTTTCCTTCTTTCTTTAAATCTTGTGGAGCTTATTTCGGTTCTTTTCCCACTAACCAGGTTCTAAGTTAACTACTTTATCGATACCTCCAAAACACCCAAGCAATCCGAGTGCTCTGCGGTCTTCAGACTCTTTGATTGAGTTTTAGCCGAGCTCGCTCATTTCACCCGTATTATACCGTGTGGTGGTTAGACACGTGGCAAACAAGCACACGTTAGATGATTCTCTTCAGTGGAGAAAATTGGAGAAACTTTCCCGCTGAAGACAAATTATAAAAAATATTGTGAACTTGCTGTAGTTTCATTTAAATCCAAACTTTGTTATACGATCAAACCGCGGTTGCGTGGTGTAATGCTTTAAAGAAATAAGCAGGGTACCAACTAGCTACTATGGAGATGAGCGGATTCGAGTCAAGACGAATGTGACTGAAATCTTACATCAAACACCTTAACACTCATCCTGAAACAAAGCTAAATATCTGGTGTGGAACACAACACGACCTTCCAACCTACAAAATGGAAATTAAAAGTAATGAAATAATTTTAATAACATTTTTGTTAGGATAGTGATACAACCTCGTGAACTAATGCAAATATTTAATTTAATATGATCCAATTGATCACTGGTTCTTTTTTATACATACAGAGTGATCAATTTATACTCCGAAGTTCGATAACGACGTTACCTTGAGAGTTACGAGAAAAAGTTTTACATAAAAGTTATTCATAATGTGTAGCTGTACATTTTAAAATTATTTAGTAATATACAGGGTATTTCATAGTCACATATCAAATTTATGTTTTTTTAATGGAACACCCTGTATGTTATGTCAAATTTTCATTTTTTTTTTTCATTTTTCCTATTCCAATGATAAAGGTTTTTACTAGGTGCTACAGGGTACTTTTAAGTATGTGGTCATTTTTATGTGAAAATCGTCACCCTACATTATTTAAAGTAAACAATTGAGGGCTAATCTCTCATGGCCAAAATAATTTCATGATAGTCGGGTTTTGCGATATCTTTCATTTTTTGTACAGGGTGATCCAAAACTCACACCCGTGATTATCTCGGTTATTTTAAATGTAACACCCTCTATTTTGTATCATCTCTGAAAAGTACTTAAGAAATACTTTAAGATAACAAAGTGGAGTGAGAGTTTCGGACAGAACAGTGAGAAGAACATTAAATAAAAACAACTTGAGGTGAGAATCTATTTTTAGAAAAACTTAAATAATGGCAAACCTTAGAGGGCGTCGTACCCTACGTTTTTGTTTATTATCGATCCGGTATAATGTGTAAATTTCAACCCTCAAATAAAATTCTTAGACAATAGAAAATCTTCGTGAAACAAGGATACCAAGAACCGTCAATGCAATGTCAAGTTATAGCATTTTAATGTGTGCAAGGCCTAAGGGCCTTAATCCAAAAACTGACAAAAAAGTCTAGAGATATTGATGTTATCTTAGTAACGAACCATATTGCAACGACCAAAAAAATTTTTTGCGGAAATTTCACTCGCACGAACTTTTTGATTGTTTGCATGACTTCATTTTGATCACCCCGTATATAATAAACCTATGGTCCTACGACAAATATACGTCATGCAGCTTAATCCGAAAAAAAACTAGCTCTTAAAATTTGCAAGCCGCGTTCAAACATTTGCATTCCTATTGAAAACATTTAACTTTAAATTTTGCCTAAAAATCACTATGTGTAAGTTCCAGTGGCCAGCAGTTTAGTTACAGGTAATTTATATACTTCATTTTTCACACACCCCCACAGAAAAAATCTACTTTGTTAGATCAGGAGATCTTGCAGGCCACCGAATTGGCCCTCCTCTATCCATTGTCCTGGATACTGCACTGACGTATACCCAGGGGAACACAGGCAACTGATTTTCCATAAAATCTAAATAAACTTCACCGTTCACCGTTTCTCCGAAAAAATATGGCCCAATCACGAAATCGCCAAGAATACCACCCCAAACATTTAAAGACCCTGTTGTTTGTGAAGTAGTAACTATTACGTGAGGATTTTCTCTTGAATAGTAATGAAAATGATGTCTATTTAAATATCAATTTTTATGGCAAGCAATTTTTATGACATTCACTTAGTATCCATATCATATCGACTAATTTCTCATTAGAAAAATTCATGGTTAACTCAAAATTTATACGTAAACAACAAGGTAACAGTGGTTTCCGTTTTTTCTTTCTTTTCATATACTACAGTACCTGTACGTTAAATCGATCCATCTCTTTTTCGAAATTCCCTTTCTCAGGTAATGGGCGCTCTGGAAATCTCTCGTGGTATACCCTTACTGCTAGTAAACAATTTTTATGACATTCACCTAGTATCCAGATCATATCGACTAGACTAGAAAAACTCATGATGAACTCAAAATTTGTATGTAAATAACAAGGAAATTAACCGCATAAAACTAAAATATTCATTTTACAAGCTTGATAGACAAATAATACTACCATCTGTCAAATAATACTTTACAGTAATGGCTAGCTGTAAAAAACTTGCATTGCCAAAAATGTCGCTTTTACTTTTAAAAATCTAAATAAATTAATAACTGTACGATTTAGATATAGGGAATGCTTAAGAAGAGTAAAAGTATTTCTTAAGTTCTTTTCAGAGATGATATAAAATAGAGGTTGTTCCATTTAAAATAACCGAGATAATCATGGGTGTTAGTTTCGGATCACCCTGTACAAAAAATAAAAGTTATCATAAAAGTGATAAGTTTTAACAAAACCAGACTATCACGAAATTATTTTGCCCATGAGAGATTAACCCTTAATTGTTTATTTTAAATAATGTAGGGTGACGATTTCTTCACGATTTTTACATAAAAATGGCTATATCTTTAAAAGAACCCTGTAGAAACTAGTAAAAACCTCTATTATTGGAATAGGAAAAATGAGCCTAATTAAAATTTGACATAAGATACAGGGTGTTACATTAAAAAAACATCAATTTAATATGCTGAGTTTATGAAATACCCTGTATATTACTAAACAATTTTAAAATGTGCAGCTTGAATGTTTAAATAACTTTTGTTTAAAACTATTGTTCGTAACTCTCAAGGTAACGGAGTTATCGAACTCCGGAGTATAAGTTGATCACCCTGTATAAGACGTTTGGAGAAACTGAAGTTGGACCATCCACTCTCTTGGCATTGGCACATGTGCAAACATTATTATTGTTGCAATTCCAATGTTTGCTTAACCTCATTTTGCAATATAATTTGCAGTACTTATCACTAGGGCATATTCTACCAAAGCCTTACATGTATCAGAGTCACTGCACAGGTTCAGAAGAACCAAAGCAGCAATTAGGGCACAAATAAACAAATGTTGTTTCATCGTGTCATGTGTTTAACTATATATTTTTTAACAACACATAGTAATGGTTTTATAAGTATCAAAAATATTACACTAAAATCGAATGTTCAACCTTTTCGACTAAGCGCATTTTTAATCTTTTCATTATATCACATTAGAAATGTGACCTACATTTCAAAATTATAATTTAAAGGAAAGGATTAAATACTAAGAATAAATGGGCACGATACAAATTATACAGCAGAGCTATAACTGAAATTACTTATATTAACATAAAATCCTATCCAATGATTTGGATAAGTGGAAGTCAATCGGTTTCTCACTGGTAAAGCAATGTGGATATGCTCCGTCT